>OY101442.1:83557397-84157397 GCA_956483585.1 Gymnocheta viridis | reverse complement strand
AACACCACCATGCACGCCATCCCAAAATTGGCAGCCAATACTGAGTCGCCCTGTACCTGTCGTAGCAAAGTCACACCGGCAGGTTCTGTAATGCAACATAAAATCCCTTTACAATCGACACGCCTGGTTAGCTTAGCCAACATACTGCTGCTGGCCACTTTACTACCACTAATATACACCAAAAATATTGTAGTCACTGCAGCACCATTGCACCAAAGTAACACACCCTCTCTTGCCGAAGCCACATCATTGGTGACCATGACTGCGGCAGCTTCTAATTCAATAAATTCTACAGCCATGGCTTTAATGGAAGTAAAGCAACAAACTCCTAAAATCAACTCCGTGCAAACCTCAGTGCTAGCTTTAGACGCTACTCCTCAGCCAGAACATAACAGCAGAGCTTTGAAAAAAGCCTGGCTCTCAAATCGTACAATAGTTTGTAATGATGGCACGGCGGCGGGATTTTATTTGCGTAAAAATCCCAATTCAAAAAAGTGGATAGTGTTTTTGGAAGGTGGCTGGCATTGTTATGATGTGAAAACCTGTCGTGCACGTTGGAATAGACTGAGACATTTGATGACCTCCACAGATTGGCCGGAAACCAGAGATGGTAATTATTTATAAATTAAAAAAAATAAATATTAAGTCCATTCATTATAAAAAACAAAAAATTATTAAATTTTAGTTGGCGGCATTTTATCTGCTTCTCCTGAAGAAAATCCCTACTGGCACAGCGCCAATCATGTATTAGTCCCCTATTGCAGCAGTGACTCTTGGTCGGGAACAAAAGACACTTTTGAATCCAATGAATTCAGTTTTCGTTTTATGGGTGCCTTGATCTTAAAACAAGTTATAGCTGATCTTATACCCATGGGTCTGGGTCGAGTGCCAGGTGCAGAGCTTTTGTTAGTAGGATCTTCTGCTGGTGGTTTAGGTGTCATGCTAAATCTGGATCGTATTACACAATTTTTGCAACAAGAGCGTAAACTGCAAGTAACTGTAAGAGGTGTTAGTGATTCGGGTTGGTTTTTGGATAGGGAACCATATGCCCCCTCGGCTGTGGCCTCTAGTGAAGCGGTACGACAAGGCTGGTCTCTTTGGAAAGGTTTGCTGCCAGAAGCTTGTGTCGAGCACCATAAATCTGAGCCTTGGCGCTGTTATTTTGGCTATCGTCTATATCCCACTTTGAAAGGTAGAATTTGCAATTTGAGTTTCCATTGTAATTTAAAAAATAATAATCATTATTATTTATTTAATCTGTTGTAGCTCCTCTCTTCGTCTTCCAATGGTTGTTCGATGAAGCCCAAATGAGAGCTGATAATGTGGCTGCTCCGGTTACTCCTCACCAATGGAACTACATACATGCTATGGGTGGAGCGTTACGTTCCTCTTTAGACAATGTTACTGCAGTATTTGCTCCTTCGTGCATAGGACATGCCGTTCTATCTAAACGAGATTGGACTACATTAAAAATCGATGACATTTCTTTGCCAACAGCTCTGCGGTGCTGGGAACATTCGACTAGAACACGTAAAAATCGTCATGACAAATTCAAACGTTCTACGGAGGCCACCGTTAGTAATAACAAAAATAACAACAAGAGACGTCATAATAAACAGCACAGAGAAAAACAACAACACGATAGGAAAAGGAAAAACAACGGCAACAGTAACAATAACAATAAAAACAATATGAACGGTGAGAAAAGACGTTTAACTAAAGTCGAAAGGGAAGAACGCAAACGATTACGACACGAACAACAAAAGCGTAGAGAAGAAAGACGTAATCGCCGTAAAAATAATATGGTTGCTTTTCATGAGAGTAATCTCACCAATTCTCTACATTTAAACGAAAACTCCACAGATGCTCAAGATATGCAACTTCAATCGCAACGCAATTTCAATAAACGTAAACGTAACGAACAGGAAAAACAAAACAGACATCAAAATAAACAAAAGAAACGTCAACATAAAAAGAAAGAACATAATTCCGTGGATGCCCAGCCGCCAGAGAGGGAACTGCAAAAGCAACAGCCCGTTCTTGTGACAGTGGAGAAACGTGCGAGTAGCGCCAATAAAATTAACAGACGTAGTGGTGTACCCCGTGTACCGGAACGTTGTGCTTTACGCCTCTTAGAACGGTGTAGTTGGCCTCAATGCAACAATTCCTGTCCCACCCTTACGAATCCGGTGACAGGTGAAGAAATGCGATTTCTCGAATTATTGGCTTCCTTTGGTCTGGATATTGAAGCTGTTGCTGCAGCTTTGGGTGTGGACATGCAAACTCTTAATAACATGGATCGCACCGAACTCGTTAATATGTTAACGCAACAAGTGAGCTGATCAAGAGGCAACTTACTCTTGGAGAACATAGAAAACAGGAAAATTAAACATTTTATTTAAATTATAGTCTGGCGAAAAGGTTGTTTAAATTTTAATCAGCAGGGGTTTTATAAACTCTTTAAACTTAAAGCTTTCAAAGAGGCTAACTAGCCTTAAGAGAATATTACTAAGTAATCTCGAAACAAATTTAAAGCATTTTTTCATTTTAAAAAAGCTGTAGATATTGTAAATAATTTTAGTAAATTTTAAGTACTTAAAAGTTCAAATTAGTATAATAAGTTTAGTATAAAAGATTAAAAAATTATCTATGTACTTTTAAGCGATTTTATGGCCTTTACTTTGTAAAACGCAACGCTGAGCTTTGAGAACTTTTATGTGAATAAAATTTAATTTACAAAAACAACAAACTCCATGTAAAATTTCTCAACGCTTAGCATAGCGTTTTACAAAAATAAGTCTCTATCTGTTAATGGATATTATGTAAAGTTGTTTATTTGTAGAAAGTAGCTTTAAAACTTCAAGCTTTAAGAAGAAGATAAATGATATGAGAAAAGAAAAGATTGAGAGTGAGATAGTCCATTCTTTTAGCAATCAATTGAACTTCAAAGCTGTTGGAACTAAAAATTTCCGCTCGAAGATTTTTATTACTTCAGCAGTTCTTTTGAGTGCACAAAGCCAGAGCCAGTGTTCTCTGTTCGGATGCTGTAATGCCTTTTCTCTGTGTTAAAGTTCCCGAAAGGCTCAATTTTATTTGTTCGTCCAAAGTGGTAAAGCTTTTCAACGTAGCTAATTTTAAAATCTGAAAGCCAACAATATTTACATATGTTTCCGTAAGTACACGGAGTTATCCAAACTTGTCCGCAAGCTGTTTTTAATATAAAATTTGAAATATTTGTAATGAAAAATTCTTTTGTATGGGTTCCGGTAACTTTGTACACGGTAACAGACACAATATTTTTATATACAAACCCATATATAGTAATTTTGGTACTTGAAAGCTGGAAATCTCTAAAGAATAACTTTGACATGTAGTGTTTAAATTTTTAATACAAAAATCATTTCGAGTAGTAAGTTATTACATAATAAGACCAGCCTTTCTCTACCTGGTTCATTTCAAAATTAACCGTTTGACATTGGATTGGAACTGCCAAAGCTTTAAAAAACATTAAAAGCTTTTATTTAAAAAAAGTGAGCCTTTAGTAAATTTTATCTGAAACTTTATATCGAAATGTTCTGAAAATTGTTTTGTTATAGAGAATTTTTTTTTGCTCACACGTACTTAAATATTTCACAAAACAAGTTTGAATTTCGCATAAAAATCTTAAAATTAATATCAATCCGTCTGCTAATATCGCTTAAAGCTTTCATAATTTAAAAAGCTGCATTTGCTATGGCTCTTATAGCTTAAAGTTATTCTACAAATAAATTACTAAAGTTTATAACATAAAAATTGTGTTGTATAAATATAAATAAACTGTTTAATTAAAACAGGCATTTATATTATAAATCAATAACAAAATTTAATAAATATATATTTTTTAACCCCTTAACACAAAATGCAACACACAAGACTGTTAATTGTAACAATATTTTGTATTTAAAATAACTCAATTGAAATCGTTATAGTTCTTCTCTAATTAACAACAGAATAAAGAAAATATTCTGAAGATATGGCGGCCATTAATGTTGAAATTTTACAGGTTTAATTTAAAGACTTACATATAATATTTAACGGAGTTGGCCATATCTTTGAATGAAGTGCTTAAATTTATGTAAACACCCATATATACTGATATAAAACGCATAACACATGCATGCAAGCATAACAACATTTACAATTTCAAAACCTACCTCATCTATTAAATAATAATTGTTGTTGATTTTGTTTATTTATTATTATTTTTTTTTATTATTATTAATATTATAAATAGTTTTAATGAAACATTAATCCATCCTTTCAACTAGATTTAGTACAAATCTTGAAATATTTCAGTAAAAGCTTTTTTTTCTTGAGCAAATGTTAACTGCAAGTTTTAAAGGAAAAAGTTTTCATTTAATTCAATTTTCTTTAGCAAACATTTCCCTCCATATTTATGTATTTATTCAATAATAAAATAAAAAATAAATAAAAACTATTAAAACATTTCGTACCTGTATGAATTATATATTTTTTACATTCATATAATTAAACACAAATCCATTCAATGAAATAACCAACATTAACATTCCGTCTGCTTAAAATATATATAATTATTATTTTTTACTTAATTTAATAACTTATTTATTGTACTTTTAAGTTTTATTTTACTTGTATTTTTCATAATATTTTGAAATATTTTCGGAAACTATAAAATTTTACATAACAAATTAGCATTAATTCTCGAATACTTATTTTTTAAATTTATCTATATTTTATATTTAAAAATTTTTATAAAAATTTGTCTCTAAACTTTATGTACAGTTTCTAATTTTAATATTATTAAATTTTAAAATTATTGTTATTAAAAGAAAAATATAAACATTAAATATACAAATTATTAAAACAAAATTAATAAAAAATCAAGTACACAATCTTCAAAAAATAATTTAAACTTTCTGTGATTTTATTTTTCTAAAATATGCCTAATCTTAAATACCCTGCAACTGAATATTAAAAATGGAAATTTTGCTGCACAAAATGGAATTTCAAATCTTAAACATCTTTGATATAAAATTTCATAGATACGGTGTAGGAAATTGTGAATAGTTTTTGAAACTGTAAAGAATTTGAGAGAGTTGTTTTGTAAACAACCAAAAACCCTGCAGGTAAAACATGAGATATGTGGACTTTACAATTCCACTGAAGCAATCTTTGGAGTTCTTCTTCAAAACTTTAATTGGAATACTCCTATATGTTTGTAAAGTTTCAATCTCGATCGAACAAGCCGTTTAGTAATTGCTGCTTCAGTTCCAACATATTTTTATTGTGCCCCACTGTGCATCATAGATTGCAAACAGCTACAAAAAATTTCTTTAATTAAAGCTAAGCACACAATCGACCAAGTCATATTTTTTTTTGTAAGCCTTAAGGCTGTTACGAAGTTCTCACAGAAATTCAAGTTTGAAAATTTAAACTTATTTCTACACGGAAAAATAATCATGTAGAGCTGTGAAGAAAATAGTGCGAAATTCAGTGACGAAACAATTGTCTGAACATCAGTGAAGCGCAAAATTTAAATTGTGATTGTGTTGATGCTTATTATTAGTATTAGTGGAGAAATCGAGTTTTCCCAGCAAACACAAAGTCAACCGTTTGAAATGTGATACCGCATTATATGTGCTCAGGCTATACTTTAAGCCCTCAAACTAAAAAAACGCTTCTTATCATAAAAATTACAATTTGTTATTTTCCAATTTTTTTTATTGTCCGTAAATAAGAATTATTTTTGAGCTTTATTTTTTTATCGTAAAGTAAGGAGCAGATTTTGTATATACAAACGCTTTCTTATAACATATTAAGGCCTCCAGACATGTTCAAAATGCTTGCTAAGCATGGTTATAGTATAAGTGAAAATTTGATAGTATGTGTGACACCAACGACGCTTGATGGAAAATCAAAAAATTTAGATTTTTGGCACGCTTGCTGTCAGTTGTTTGAACATCTATAGTGCTAACCCATCAAGCACGAACAAATTTTCAGTAGAATTATATTTTCATTGTGAACAGTTGTCGAAAAATCGGAACTAAAAGAAAATTATTAAAATTACTCGTACAAAAAAAGTGTTAGAATTAAAGGAAAAACAAACTAATGACTGATAAAGAAAAGAGAAGTGCTTGAACTTATTAAATAACATTTTTGTTATTAAAATTTCATTATTTAGCGACAATGTTATATTTTTTTTAGCTAAACGAACAGCACAAAATCAAAGTAAAAATTAATGCTTGGTGGGTCATCAAGCGTGGTAACATCAAGCCAGCAAGCACACGTACACGAACTTGACAGCAAGCATTTTGAACGTGTCTGGGGCCCTTTAGGCATTGCATATTGCCGAAAGCATTTGCAATCATAAAATATATTTTTAATTGCATCATTCTATTATTTTTGAAAATATGAAACGAAGGCTGGATAAGTATTCTTTAGAAATATATTTAAAAAATCTATAAGCATAATGATCGATTAAAAAATATTTGATAATATAAAAGGCCGTATATGCTACCAACTGAATTGTTTACATTTAAAATGAAACGCGAGTGTTTGCTGGATAACTATTAGTAAAAAATATATTAAAAAAATTTAAAAGCATCCGCCGCGTGTGCATTTGTCGCTTTCTTATCGACGACTAAATGAAGAACATAAGAATGTGTGTGAGGTAATTTCCACAATTGTGATATGGGCTGCGCATCAATGCTGTACATTAATTTTTGCTTCAGCGTACGGAAAAATTCTCCACTTATTGTTTTAATATCCCCCGTAAAAGTCAATGAATTTTGGAACTTTCCTTTGCTAGCAAACGGAAATTTCTTTAAGAAATTTACCAACCTGAATTTCCGTGATTTTTGTTTTGCACCCAATTCTTATCGGAACCTGAATTTTCGTTAGAAATCTGTAGCAAACTTTATTCTCGATTTTCAATTTCTTATCCACAAAAAGCCCCTAAATAGCGCTTTTGTTTATAATAATAATTCAGTAGAATTGTGGTATCCCAAAAAAATTCTTATCTACCCAAACGAAAGTTTCATCGGCGAACACAAAATATTCCCCGATTCGAGAGGAAACCCCTTAAACTGGGAAAACTGCCTTAAAGACAAGTCCTGGGGTTTCTAAAATTAATATATTTGATAAGATTATTGATTAAGATATTTGATTTCTTTTAGGGATTCCTTACCAGTTTTGTTGTTGGACCTATTTTTTAATTAGAAATATCCTTTGAGAAGAAGATCATAATATGTATATTACTAAACATTATTTATAGACTCGAGGACTTTCTATTAATAGTTTTAAAAAAGTTATGATAGTTTTTTCCTAAGAGAAACCATTGATATAATCACTTTTAAAAACTTCTTAGCTTCTGATTCGAAAAAGAAAAGCCTTTGGAGAAAGATTTTCATTTGTTCTACATTTATTTTATTTCCATATAAATTAGCATTTTAATGTAAATATGTATATATTAAATAGAATATAAGTTCCTATGTAAAATTAATTGGCCTATATAACCTAATTGTGTTGGGGCCTTATATTACCAAATAAATAAATAAATTAGCATTTATTCTATATTCATATAATTCTAATATGCTTAATGAATTAGATTCCAACAATGAGTAGCACACATTGAAGTAACGTGCTGAATCCCTGACTGTGAACTCATGATCTCCAAGGGCACGCTAATGTCAAAATTATTGTAGTTTTACCTAAATTTAACGCATGATTCAACTGGATTTTTGCACGTCTTTTTTTGCTGGTTAGTGGAGGGTATATAAGATTCGACAAAGCCGAAATATTTCTCTTGTTTTATATTATTTGAATGAATTCAAAATTAAACTTTCGATTTTGACTTTTTCGTTTTTTAGCGACTTTATTAAAAAATTTCCTTTTAGGATAATTTTCCGATTTTAACAATATATTAACCCTTATTCCAGTTGTCAATATCGACGTCACGTCGATACAATACCAACAAAATTGGGGCTGGTCTACCCGTTGTCGAAAACAACTGACTACTATTGACAAGCTCATGTTATTTTCTAGACCTTAGAGAGCAAAAATTTACTGTCAGTAGCACAAAATTCTTCTCGAGAGCCGAGTACACAAGCCCCAAATTTTTGCTATTGTATTGACGTAACGTTGATGTTGACAACTAGAACAAGGGTGATTGTTACAAAATTTAAATGTAGATTCAAATTTAACTAACCGTCTATACAAAGAACTGTCTAGAATCTGGTTTATCTAGTATATAAGAAATCATGGGGATCAGTTGTGTAAAAGTCATAGAGCTGTGGACATCGATAAGCAAAGACAAATTGCTAGTGTATCCAGCGGTCGACTTAATCGACCGCATTCTAGAAATTAATATTAAACATTTACATAAATACCTACGATAAAATACAAAAACCAAAAACATTTTAAATAAACAACTTAAAAAAACTCTGTCTCATTTCCAAGCAAAAGCAAATTAGACCAACACACAAGCACACTTTGTTTATTTTTTCAAGTTGAAGCTGACACATGCATGTGTAATAAGTGTGCATGTGTTAGTACAAACTTTAAACATTTATAACTCGTTAAATAGCAAAACCGATTTAAATAAAATTAAGATTGTGTAGATCTATGTAAAACCCCTTATAAAAACATATAAAATTTCCCAAAATCGGTTCAGTATTGCGCCGCAAAAGGGATATAAAAAAACCTTTTAATAATATAGTTAGTGTTATAGAGTAAACAAAGCGGTACTAAGTACAAAATCTGTATCCGTTTGAGTTTTTATGTTATTTTTGACAAATTAAAGGAACCCGAAAAAGGAAAAGTTTTCGAAAAGTTCGAAACGTAAGAATATTATTTTTAATTGCAAGGTTTTCATTTGTTGTGGGTTGAGTTAGTCTATAATGGCTGCATTTAATTTGGGGGCTTTAACAAATCACCAGCATGTTCTTGAAAAGTGTCAAGCCTCCATATCAATTGTATTGATAAAAAGTTTCATTAATATAATGAAGAATAATTAATGAAACCATTTCATTGTCTGAATAAACTATTTTTCTTTCAATAGAGGCTGATGTTTTTTCATATTTTGTTACGGTTTTAGCGGTTTTAAATCAAATTTTAAGTTTTCTTTTCGAGATAGCATTTTCTCTGAATTTTCAAAACTTTTGCCCAAAAAGCTTATTTTTCCGAGATTTGAGTTCTATTTATAGTTTGAGTAATTTTTCACTAAATTCAAATCTTTTATCTGATTTTAGAATTGTTGTTTAGGAACTTTTGTTAGTTTTTCCTTGTAGTGGTGTATTCTGCAACTTCCCGATTTTCGGCATTTTATCATGAAAAACCTACCAAAAACATAAAACTTTTTTTAGCCATATCTCAGCCATTTGATCACCGATTTTGCTTATAAAAAACTGTAGAAACTACAGATTTATGTATTTTCATAATTTTATTTAGTCTTAAACAAACATAAGAGCAAAAAACTCTCATGCACATCAAGGTTTGGACAGAGAATCGCATTTTCAAAACAATATGTAGAAATAACAGGTATTTTGATAGTTGCTGATGGCGGCTATCCTTATTCCCCTCCCCCACGAATCCGCACCTGATAGAGATGATATTTTTTGTGTGCTACTTCTATCAAATTAGTATTTGTGAATTTGTGATGTCATATAAAAATGGGTGTTTCAATTAGACCAGTAGTCAGTGATCAATGCACAACATTAAATCTATAAAATTTCTATCTCAATTTAAAAGTTTCAAATTAAATTAAATCCAAAATTTATTTATCAAAACCAAATTGTAATATACGCCGAATTTCAAATGATGTACCCTGTAGTAGATACAATCATTTAAATTAAACTTAATAGAATAATTTTTTTCATCTCATCATATCACGACCAGCAATTTGTCAACATTTATTATAGACGTTTCGATAAATACACATGTGAGAGAAATGCATAAATAAATAGTAAAAAGTAGAAAAGAAAAATAATATTAAAATGTTTACGTTCTTACAAATTATTACGAGTATTTTAATTTTTATTTTGTGCCAAAATTCAGTACAAGGTAATATAAATCATTAATAGATATTTTTTTAAAACACAACTTACATATTGATGAATTTATTTGATTTCTCTAAAAGCTTGTCCCATTTATCTTACTATCGGTTTGGATGGCAACAGTTATCAGGAATCCAGTTTGCATTTAAATTGGGCATCCGATTGCTTTGTACGTCCTGAATGGTATGGCATCTACAATGAGGAACCCTCCACCAGCCTCCTGCAGCCCTTCATACGTTTGTACAATGTGAGCAATGCAAAATTTCAAATGTCGATTAAACAAAAAATTGGAAAATTGAAATTTCCTAAGGGTTGGAATCGCTACGATTCCAATATACAGCCAATTCATTATATCAAGAGCAAGTGCTTGAATTATTATGTAGCCAGTTTTCGGTACAACGAATTATTGTCTGTAGAGTGTATAAAGATATATCCAACCTGGATGACAAAACAGCATGATATTGCTAAAATGAAACTGAAGGAACTCTTTATACCAGGTATGAATAAGTACAGGGTGTTCCAATAAGACGTTTTATTTTCAATAACCATCGCCATTTTAACTGTTTTCATGACGCAACCTGAAACTACTTGACAGATGACAACTAATATCAATATCTATTCTATCAATATCTATTTCGGTCCCACTGTTTGTAACATATTGAAATAATTTTTTCTTTTCTTTAGGTACTCATGCCTCGGGCGCTTATCTTACGGATTATGGTGCCACACAGTCTCTATTAATCCGAGAACATGCTGTTTCACAATATTTTGATGTCTGGTCTCAGTTGGTATTTGGCATACGTTATTTGGATTTGAGTGTAGGGTAAAGTATCTGAATATATGCATTTTGATTTAAATATTTAATACTTCGTAGAGCAAAAAAAGTTACTTGTATTTGTGAGAAAAGATTTTATATTGACTTAAAAGGCATTCACATGTCCAGTTCCATTTTGTTTTGTTTTTTTTTTTTTTGGACAAAGAAATACTCATATAACTCTGTCATTCAATAAATAAATTTGATTTCTTCATACTGTTTTAAGTTTCGCAAAAATTTTAAATTCATTAACATCTGTTTATATTTGTAAGAGTTTAGAGCTCTAAAATGTTTTTTAACACCCGAAGTGGTCAATTTAAACACCATGTAGTTCATCGTTTATTCCAATAGGCGAACCAAATGCTTTTTCTGCTCTGTTTCGAACCCACTGTGCGTTGGCTGGAGTTGAATAATTAACAACTTTGGAAGTAATAGATGAAAAACAATAGAAAAATATAAATATTCAGCTAAAGCAGTTACATATGAACCATAGAATATATTTGGATCCGACAATTAAGTGTATAAAAAGAAACTACTAGAAAAAATTTAAAATTCTCCGATAACTCGATTATATGAAAATTACGATTCATATTTGCGTCCTCGGTCAAAAATTATATGAATGTATTTAGAATAAAACTTTTAAAAATTATAAGAAATAAAAATGAATCATATGCACTCGGGTGAGTCGATTTAGCTGTTTATATTATGCCATCGATTTTTCGATGGCTTTTGGCATGAGGAAAAATAAATTCCACTAACAAATATCAAAAAAGTAATTTTCGAGGCGCCGAAATTTAAATTTTTTGACTTTTTTCAACTTTTATTTTTAATGAACTTTTAGTAGGTAAGAAAAAAATTGGCTGATTTATTTTTTTTTAATAGTACCTTTCCAAAGTGAACTTTATTTTTGAATTATTATTGAATTATTTTGAACTACTATTGAATTATTTTGGATGAAATTGAATTATTTGTTAATGAAAATTTGAATCCAAAGTTATTATTATTTTTTGGCTAATGTTCGTAACATTTTTAGTCAGAAAGAATTTAGTTTAGTTTAGTTTACTATCACAAAACTATTTGAAATTGATCAAATAAGTAAGTAAGATGGTAAAATTTGAATATTGATAGTGGTAAATCAGTGTCACAAAGCATACAGAGGTGACAGAAGGGGAAAACTATATAAGTTTATTTTCCGACTCCCTCTATACGCACAAGCATCGAAAAAGAAATTGAAAAAATATTTTGCATTCTTTGTGGTTTTATTTTCTGTATTAACGTATTTTACACAAACTGCTTTGTGGTATTTTATTCTTCCCAACACGAAATGATTGATTTTTGCTTTTCCCACAAACTAATAATCATATTGGAGCTAAAAACTTTCTATTCACAAAACACAAAGCACACACAAACCACAATTTTTCCAAAATTTTATTACAATTTTATTTTTTTGTTTTGTTTATTTTCCCTTCTTCGCAGCATTAAGTCATTATAGTTGTCTCTTTCTTTAACCACCGGTACTTTAGCTGATTTGGACCATTTGCAAATGTCATTTTTTACATGTCTGTTAGTAGTTTGTGTCAGTGTTTACTGTAAAAACAACTAATAATACAAATAACTCTCGTATGCTTTTTCTAGACATTATTTGTATAAATACAAATTTGAAATCACATTGAACCGAGCCACCTAAACAGTGGTGGATGCATGGAAACACACATGAACACTTATGATGGGAGTGTAGCGGCTCCCGAAAAACAACGTTGTTCTGTTCTGCCGTGTAAGTTGAAATTAATTAGTGTAAAAATTTTCCCTTGTTCCTTTGGTATATTGTCTCATGTGCAATTCTTTCTGACTAAAAAATAATAATAATTTTGGATTAAAAAAAAACTACTAAGAACCAATTTGTTTGAAAAATATTCACTTAAAAAAATAAAAATTTGAATTATTTGTTAATGAAAATAACAGTTTGCTATTATTTGCCGATATTATTTGATATGTAGTAGTGAACATTTTTTTTCCTCATGCCTAAAGCTATCGAAAAATCGATGGCACAATATCGACAAATTTTTGTCCTTACAAATCAGCCCACCCTAATATACAAGTATGCATGTATATATGTCTAATCATATATTTATATATATATTAACACGTTTTAAATTTGTTTTTATAAATGCTGCGACAATATTGTGGCTACATGGTAAATTTGTGAACTCACTAATGTAAATTTTAGTTTACAGTATTGTGCCAACAATGACAATAAGAGCCGCAGGACGGCATTAAGTTATGACGTTATTCAAGTAAATGAACGATGTAGTATGTATAAACAAACACGATCATAAACTTCTTTTTTAATTTTTATGAAAATACTAAATTTTTTTTTAATTTTTCCTACGAATGTTTTTAAAAAAAGTTTTATTTCTTCTTTCGGAATCAGGCAATTAGATAAAAAATTTTTTCTTAGAAGCATTAGTAGCTTATTTCAGTGCAGGCGCAGTTACAGGGAGAGGGAAAAAGGGATACTGAAATAAAATGATTAATCATATAAAAGTTCGCCCAAAAAGCTTTGAAAAAGCCAAGTCTGAATCCGCATCTTCATTATATATATGCACATATTTTTTTGCGTATTATTTATGTAAAGAATACATAAGATTCAAAAATACTCTAACTACATTTTAATTTTCTCTTTAGCTACAAGCCAGTTGATTTGTACGATACGGAAAATCCTGAAAACTACTGGATCGTCAACGAAAACATGTTTATCAATCAGCTGCGATTCGTTTTAAAAGATGTTCGCAAATTTGTAACCATTTCGGGTGAAGTTGTTATATTGGATTTCAGTTCATTTCCTATAGGTGATTGAGAAAAGATATTTAAAAAATAGATTGTAATTATATGAGTGAGTACTTATTAATTTTAGGTTTCTACAAACACCCCGAAAGGCATGCTGGACTATTGCATTTGATATCACATGAGTTGGGTCATTTGGCTTATCGGCGCAGTGACAAAATGGTGGCATGTTATGATTCAACGATTGAAGAAATAATTGCAACAAATGGTACGATCATAATATTATATCCACTGGAAGAATTGCCGCATCCAGAAAATGGTAAGTAATTATTAAAAATCAGTAACCGCAAACACTAAATATTATTTATGCTCTCTTTAATTCAGAATCGCCTTTATTGTGCTCTCCCTGGAAACGTTTCTCCACTGGTTTCATGAATAACTCACAAGCCCTGGACTATATGCGTTTGCTTTTTAGCAAAAAGAAAACGTCACCAGTTCAAGACGAAGGCTGGATATTTAATGCCATTAAAAGTATGGAACAATCTTTGGTGAGTTTTAAGTGCTTTTATATTATTGTTCAATATATGGATCACACAATTGTTTCCGCTTTTCAGAACACTAATCATAAATTACAAACCACCAAAGAGAGAGCTTCACATATTAATGCCAAAGTATCGAATTGGTTGCGAGGACCTTGGGGTACAACAGCAAATGTTGTGACTTTAGATTATTTCAGTAGCACGAACATCATAGATGTGGCCATAAGTGCGAATATTCAAAAAGCATTTTTGAAATTAAATAAGGATTATGTTAAATTTGAAATCACTGCAAAGTGAAATGAAATAAGAAATAAGTTAATAATCAATTAGAAGATAGCGGTATTCAGTGTTTGGTGCAAATGTTCTTGCAAAGGTGCCAAGGCAAAAAGCATTGCATTTTTTTAATAAGCCCCTTAACTGTCATGACTTTAAAAAAAAAAAAATACAAAAATAATTGTTGTTTTTAACGATATTTTTCGTCCAAAATTAAAAGTTACAAAATTTACTTTTGTGTTTCTGGACAACAAGATCAGTTAACATTAACTTTTTTGATATTTTTTCAAAATATACTAAGTAAAATTATAATTTTTATTTTAAAAAGGAATATGTAGATCAAAATTTAAACTCCTATTTTTAACGGAAAATTTAAATTGAAGTAAATATCAAAATTAAACTTTTATTTTTTAACGAAAAATATCAAATAAGAAAAATCTTTTGAATTTATTATTCCTTAGAGCCACTTTTTGACTTTGAGATTAAACCTAATTTTATTCTCTAATTAGCTAATCTGACAATTAAATTAATATAGTATCAAATTGTCATATTGAATGACAAAAAATGGCAACATTTTCTTGCAACTTTCAAATTTGTTATCAAAGCAACAGAACAACAACGGGTTTTTTACAGGAGCAGAAGAAAATGAGCGAATTTGATCATATTTACAATTTTAGAGTGTTGATTTTTACAAGTGATATGAATGAATTACACAACTAGTGAGGTGGAATAAGGTTTTTATATATTTCGGAATCACTATAATCTTCCTCTCCACTAGCATAATCCATTTTTATTTGGATTTCTTAAAATTCTGTATTTTTTGTTGTCTTTATTGGTTCAACAACTGTTTATGTTAAGCATGTATATGTTGAAAGTTCTAGTTTAAGATTAAACCACCACGATTAGCCACTTAAACTAGCAAGCAAAACCATATAATCGACTACCCAAAAACCACAAATAAAGATTAAGGTTAATTTAATCTCTAATCTCAAAGTCAAAAAGTGGCCCTTAGAGCTTAACACAACTGCCTGCAGTGGTGTTAAAAGTACAATTTTTTGCAATTGCCATATCCATCAAGAAGTAAGTGACGCTATTAAAAAATTTCCGAGGAAATCCAATATTTTTTGTAAGACAACAAACAGTATTTAAATTCTGAAATCTAATTGAAAAATTCTGGAGTACAAATCGAAATAGAAATATTGTTTAAATTAAAAAAAAATTATTTCATTTATTTGATTTGTCTTGTGTTTCCTTTTCATGAGATAGTGGTGATGGTGTCTTCGTTTTTAGCGCTCACTTCAGCACGCTTGAAATTTATTGCATGAAACTTTTTTTGTGTGTCGATAGTGATAGTGGAGTAGCAATTACAGTAGTATTCCGATTTAACGAACATTCGATTTAATGAACATCACATATAACGAACACCCAAATTATTATTTATACTAAGTAAGTACCTTATATTATGAATACAAATTGATGAACAAAACGAAAATGAAGAAGAGCTTGATGAAACTGAAATTCTAGAGCCCAAAATAAAACACGAATATGTCATTAAGCACTTCGAAATTTGTATTAAATGGACTCAACAAAACAATGTTAGTAGCACAAATTTAATGCTTTTGAGAGAGCTTCAAGAAGATACCATTAAAAAAGAGCTCCATTTCAATAAGCAGACTGTGTTTAATAAATTTTTTAAATAAATTATTTTTATATTATAGTGTGAAAATTTCATTTCCTTATACACATTTTTAAAGAAATATTTATTTTAAATTACTATAATTTTAATAAAAAATAAAAAAAATAGACGACGCTATTAATTTTTAATTTAGTATTGTATATAACGAACAATTCGCTTTAACGAACAGGCCTGACAACAATTAGGTTCGTTAAATCGGAAAACTACTATTATATTGTAAAAAAAATAAACAGAACTTTCTTAAGACGCTCCTTTTTTAGCCTGTTGGATGATTCTCTGCGTTTTTTATTAGCAAAAAAAAAAAAAGCTACATGCAACAAATTTCACGAAAATAGTTATCGTATAAAACAAATCAAAATAAAAGTTATTATAATAAATTCAGCTCAAAAATTTGTTCATGTCGACATATCGTCGTCCCAAAGTTATCTTCACGTATATCACAAGAGCCCGGTAGACTAGTAGATAGCGTACAAGAATATTAGTCGAGGGGTCGCAGGTTCGATTCCTGCCTAGACCCTTCGTGGTTCGGGTTTGTTATAAAAAAAATGAGATTAGACCGCTTCTCCTAAAAACTCAAGACTTGACGAGTCAAGCCTGACGTGTGTGAACCAGGTCAAAGTTCCTGTACTTCTGCTCCGGAAGTAGTGCAAATTCGTATAATAATTTATTCGTATATAATATTGAAACTTTAGACTCAATTTCACAAAGAAAAATTTTTTGGAGATAATAAAGCATGGTACTCTGTTCATCATTTCGTGCGAACTGCTGTCAAAAGTCCATATCAAAAAAATTCATGCGAAATAATACAAAATAATATGGCCGAAGTTGTACTTTGTTCATCTTGTGAAAACATACGAAATGTTTCTAGTAGCATTATTTTTTCAACCACAACATGTTTCTGGCAACATATTTTTCAACTGCGAAATAATGTAAGCACCACTTATTTCGTGCGGAATTGCAAACAACAGCTGATCAGATATTTCTTGGCGTTCTGGTTTTAATTTTAAGTTTGTTGCCCAGAAATAATAATGGAAAATAATGTTAATATAATATAAAATGAAGGTGAGTGCTTTTTGCAGAACGTGTGTCTTCAATGAGTTCCTCCGCAGCAGCTGCGATTTGCATTAATTGTTACGTTGCAGTACAAGCTCCTAAGATTTCTTTGTTGTCCATTTGTTTTAATTTTTTTTAAATAAACACATTTTTTTGTTTTTATAAGAAAAACAATGTTGCTCATTTCAAGGCAATAAAACCGATAAATTTGTTATAAATCGTGGTATTGTCGCCACTGATCAGTTGTCAAAATGTTCATACGAAATAATAAATGTTGCTCATCATTTTTCGCAAATTTGAACAGAGTAATAAGCTTAAGTGGTGATAACTTCGGGACGACGAAGTTTAACCATAAGTTCATAAAGAACCGATTTCCTGTAAAAAGTTAATACCGGAAATAAGTAAATAAAATTTTAAAGTATGGTTTCCGCAATCCAAAACGTCGACTCATCTACAACATAAATCTTGTGAGTTGTGGGAACCGCACTTTGATTTAATTTTTTAACTCATAATTTTTTAAGGAACTTTTTTTAGTTCTGATAGTATTGTTTTAAATTTTATGAGCGTCTTGCAACTTTTATTAACATGTTTTATTGAAAAGTGTATTTTGTAAACATTTGGTGTTTAATTTTTCATACATTATTTTTGAAACATCTCCAACTTCTGATTATGATTTGCTCCGCAAAATGGCATCATTAAAGTCTTGCATTTTTAATTGTAATTCAATGCTTAATCTTCATCACATTTTGCATAATTTTATTAAATTAACATAAATTATTAACAAATATAATTACTAAGTAGATTTTCTTTTGAGACTTTTTGATCGCTACCGCCCAATATTGAATTTTATGCACCATTTTTTGTTGTATGTTAATGAATATATTCTCTAATCTAAACAAGTGCCATTAAACGCAAACAGCATCGCCAAATTGTAACTACTCGTAACTTCAGCAAGCAACCAACAAAATGTGTAGTAGTCGTAATAAATTAAATTCAATATGAAATGACGTCTTTAGAAATTTTATCTTGCTTGTTTGATGAAGTAAAAGTAACTAAAGTTTAGTTGACATTGTGTTGGTTGTGTGTTCAATAGAGTGAACAATATTATAATATTGGGCGTATGTATCAGATCTAATGGCCAAATAAGGAAATGTATCGTACTTACCTGTTAACAAAACACAACATGAAGACACCACTCGTATATTTAAGTATTTTTAATAAAGAACTAAGGTAACAGAATCGTAATAATGCATGAAACATTGTTGGTGCTTAAATTAAAAATAAGTTAAATTAACGAAATCACCTCAAGAATGTTCAAAGCAAATTAGTCCTAAGACAACCGCATAGTATTCGGATGCAGCAACCGGAGAATACAGCGGGAGAAATGTTACATCGCATTAAAGTGTTTCCTTCCAAACATGTACATTTTCAACATTTTTTCTAATGAATACTGAATATTTTTAAAAATTATTAGTCACAATCACGAAAACTCACGCTCACGAAATTCTCAGGAGAAAAATATAAAATAATTAAAAACATTTAATGTATGGTTGTGAAATTTTCGCAAATTGCGATTCTGTTAGCAAAAGGAAGCTGAACGGTTTATATAATAATATTGTAAGATATGTGTAAGGCCTGAGAAAATATGATCATGTCACATTTCACGGCGTTTCATTTAACAATCTTTTAAATATTCGTGTACTCTTAATATTGCATAAAATTATTTATTCGGAGATTCCACGATATCTTATCTTATCTTTGCCAGATCACTTAGAGGAAAAAAGATCATAATTCCCATGCACTGCCTTCTTGTATCTGAATGGCATTTCTTTATACATGCGTCACGCCTTTGGAATTGTCTTCCTCAAACTCAGCAAGTTAATAGCAACGAAAGTAGTTTTAAGAATTTCTTATTTAATTATGTATTTTGCACCATAGTAAATTATCACTGTTACAATATTAATAGTTTATAGTTTAATTTAACTTCATCTATACAAATGTGTGATCTTCTAATGTAACTTATAATCATTGCTTTCTTGTACTTTAAATATGAGATTAAATCTTGTTGTACAGGAATTGAATATATAATGAATAAATAAATTTAAAAAATTTTATGAAAAAAAATTACAATAAAGCAAAACAATCACGCTAAAAATCTACTCACGCACGCTCCTTCACGGTAATTTTTTTATGCTCACGTTCATGCACGCTCAAGTGATTGAAACAAAAACTAATCACGATCATCAGGCTAATCACGTGAACGATAACCATCTCTATAATAAATCATACTCATTCAGAATTGCCAGTTTTGAGTTTTTATTTTACTTAGGTGGGCAAAGTTGTTAAACCAAATTTAGAATTATTCAAAAATCCGGTTTTCAACCGTTTTTTAGAACAGAACAGATTTTGAGTTATTCGAGAAACTGGTTTTTTGTCTCGAATTATTCGACCACAACGAAGATTTTGGTTTTTATTTCTTAATTTGTTTTTTTTAAGATTTTATGCGATTAATTTTAATAGTCCGACAATAAGCAACAATGTGTGTTATCATCTCATGTTTAATGCCATTAATAAGGTAATTTAATAAGTACATGTACCGGCGAGTTCAAGCCAATTTGTTGTCTCTCTGATTATCAAACACCATACATTAAACATTATTGTGTATCTTTTGTATATCGTTGGCTTAATATAGAAAAGACTGATCTCGATTTTTTTTTAAAAATTGTGATTTAAGCATTTCTGATTTATTTGCAAGTTTATTCAAGAAAAGATTAAAAATTGCGTTTCGAGAAAAAATCGTGACACGTCCTTTCTATATTAAGCCAACGATATGATGTTTAATAGTCAGAGAACAGGCCGAATTTGATGAGCTGAGCTCCTGCATGTGGTTGATATAAATAAAATATATTAATAACATTTTCTTTCTCTCAATATGAAATTCTGTGTAATCGTTTTGTAAAATAAAATGTTGAATATGTAAATATTAATTATATTATGAACGCAATTAATTTTTTAGACTGAAGTACCTTTTTTACTTTTTGTTTGTTTTAATAAAAAAACTAAATTATATCTCAATTCGTAAATTAACATAAAAGAGTGAAACCGGTTATTCAACCCATTTTTTAATAGAAAAAACCCGAAAACCAGGTTTTAAAAATTACGCCTTTTCGAATTATTCGAATATCTCTTTTGTTGACTATGTCGAATATTTGATAGTTCTCACATTAGGGGTATAAAAAATTTATATTTGGAATATTTTTAGGGAATTGTCTGTACAATCATAGGCGTCGATATGACGCCTTTACTTAATTTTGACGATTTCTTAATGCGAATTCCCCAAAATGACGTTTAATAATTTTGACATTTTATCACTATTATTTTATCCTAAAAAGTCAGCCTAATTACGTGCGGCGAAGTCGAATTTTCTACACAGCAATGATTTGTCTTATATTAGAGAACATGCGTTCCTTGTTTTCTTTAATATAAGATGTTCGTTTGAATAAAATCCAGTAATTAAATACACCAATTGAGACAAAACACATCTTTTTAGATATTTTATTAAATAAAAACATGCATGAAACTATATTGGAACATCCTACACACAAATTTGTTGTAGTTTTTTTATATGGAGTTTGCGGGTGTTATTCTATTTTTTACATCGAGTTCGACAATTGCGGTCTAAATTGGCTGACGAAGAGCTCTGATAATAGGTTTACCTGGTCACTTCTGCCTTTTTAATATACATACATAAGGCTCGGAAAATATTCTATAATAAAAATAAATTTAAAATTGATTTAAAATCTTCCTCGACACCAGAGCCGCTGGAATAGTGCTCCAAGAATAAACGTGCAAAAAAGCAAGAGTTGTAAAAAACGAATGAAGCTTCACCTCCTGTCATATCTACCACTATCCCTTTCCACTAGTTCCAGCACGATGCATTGCATGTGTAGGGATCAACCCCTGGGTTAAAAAAAATTTAAATAAAGGTGCAGTCACACTTGACAAACATTTGCCCATAAAAACGTAACCACTAATTTTGCTTAGGGCAAGTGTGATTTAACTTGGTTTTAATATCACAAAATGAAGTCAATTATGCCACAAAATGCTATTTTTATATTATTTTTAATAAATGCGAACCCATATTTAAAAAAATATAAGATTTAAAGAAAATCCAAATTTAGCCTGTCTGATGGTCACGTTTTTCCTGGCAAACATCTGGCAAGTGTGACCGTACCTTAAGTGCCAAGTCTTGGGAAAAACTCACTTAAGGTCGAAGCTTACGAAAATTTTAGAAACGGAAAAACTTCGAAATTAATTAAAAATCGCCAACTTTGCAAATAAAGGCCACAAAATACTTCACTAATTAAGATTCGGCACAGTCGAATTTCACTCTCATTTGGTTTTTAATAAACAATTTGCATGGATCTTTTTTTGTAATTGTATTATTTATTCAGTCACTTATTTTTAATATTAACATTTCGTTGTTATTGTATTGTAATGTCGGCAAATTAATTAATTTGTACTTGTATTTTAGAATTTTAGAATTTCGAATAAAATTAAAATACTTCAACAGTTTTAACACTCAAAGTTTCGTTCAAAATTTGCAAGAATTTTATTGTGAAAATTTTGAAAAATTTTTAATATAATCGAGAAAACCAGAAAAAAGTACGTCATTTCAGGAGAAATATAAACGTACCACTTTTTTAATTGCCGCTCGACACACAGGACACTCTTTCACCGACATGGCACACTCCGGACAGGCTACAACATGGCCACACGGCACATAAACTGTATTATATTCCCTCTCAAGACATATTTTACACAATTTGCCATCATCCGATTCCGATGTGGATGCTACCTCTTCGTTTTTATTACTTCTTTGTTCCATTTCTTTGGGTCGATAATTTTTAAATTTTTCATAAACAGACTTAATGTATTCTTCGCCTTTTACAAGTTTCACGTAAGGACAGTGGTGGCCCATCCACAAGGCGTGCTGTTCCCAGGGATCATCATCTATCTCCCAATCTTTGAGACCACCCAGGCAACTGAAGCAAATAACACAATCACCAATACCCTTATAGTAGAAACCTGCATCTACGAGCTCATCAGGTTTTTGTTTCATACTCCTTGGCCAGTCGCTGAATGAATGTAAACGCACTGCTTTAATGGAATAATCGTGACTTGGTATCGGTTTCCAAGTTACAGCAGGCGGAGTATCGTTAATGGTTTGTTTAGCTTTTGGTAGTATCAGGTCTAGGGTTTGCTCATTTAAAGGTACATTGTTCGTTCTACGGCGTTGCAATAGTGGACAGTGTGGCGACCATCGTAAATGTTCCTGCACAACATCATCTTCATGTTCCCATTTGCCAATGATAACCTCACAAAAATAACACTTTGTATTATCATTCTCGCCCGTATAAAACATTCCACTTGTGGCCAGTGTATTCTTGTCCAGCCATTCCAGTGGCCAATTCTCAAACGTCTTTAAGCGTTCCTCTTCCAAACGAAATCGTTCGTTCCATTTATAGAGAGGTGTTAAATTTCCACTGACGTCCAGTGCGTTAGACGGTGGCTTTTGTAATTCCGTTAGTAAACTTAAGGACATTCTTGATATTTTATTTTAATTTGCGGACTATACAGACAGACACTCGTTTATAAAATAAATTCATATTTTTTTATTTCATTACTTTATAGCCAGCACATAGATCTGTTTGTAGTTATTTTAAATTTAGCCTATAAATTCATGCTCTTATTAAAACTAAATATAACAGATATTTTTTTTAAATGGTCTTAGTCATATACAAAATGAACGGTTCATTTAAAGTTTGGGTGAACTGATCATTTGAGTTTATTACAATAATAAAACCTTCGAAGTCCTGAACTACCCAGGTAGATTTTTCGATTTTGTAATGCAAAAAGTTACAACATTCTAAGCCACAAATAACTATCATGCATGGATCCAATTGTTTACTTGATTCTGAATCTACCAATAACAGTGATCAACAATAATTATGAGTTTGATGTACGGTATCAGGATATCTTGCTAAAGCTGCAAGGATGTTGGAAAATTAACCATTTTTGCCTTTACTCTTATGATTTTGACATTCGTTAAATAATTTCAAAATGTTTTTTCAATATACATACATATAATTAAACATATATTAAACTATACAACTAAGTTAATTTTTCTCAAAATAACAAGGTCTTAAAGGATTTTAGATGAAATATTTTTGTGAAACATTTTAAGCCTCTAACTCTTCGTTGCATGCGTCTTTTTCTACATTTCTGGAAAAAGGGGCCTAAAACTGCCCCTAAACAGGCGGCTGAAATTTAATACAAAAAAAAATTTACATAAAAATATTGAAATGAAAATTTTTGGCTTAAGTTCAAATCTGAGTTTACCCATATCTTCTTAATTTAAGAAATTGTTTCAAATAAAATAGTACTCTCTTAATAAAAAATATAATGAATTTATCTAAATATAATTTCTTAAATTAAGAAGATGTGGGTAAACTCAGATTTGAACTTAAGCCAAAAATTTTCATTTCAATATAAACCTTAAACAGTTCAACAATTACGAATAAATATTAATTTACATAAAAATTTACAATAAATCTCTGAACGCAACAAAGCTTAAAATGTAACTTTAACAACAGAAATAAGTCAAGGATTAATATTCGTACCTATTCAGACGTTAAAAGTTTTGAATTATTTCTGGCGTTCAAGATGAGTCTTTGACGACTTACAGTAGAATTTTATGACAAATATTTTTTAGTACGTTTCAGACCTCATTAACGCTGACTAAGGAAAGTTTTTTTTGTAAATTTCCCAATAAAGAGGCAAAAACGGGCCATACAACGAAGAGTTAAGAGGGTTGATTGAAATGGTTCACAAAAATGTTCCTCGTCTTGTTGTACATAAAAAAGACGGCTGAACACATATTATACCTTAAGCATAAGGATTGCAGGATTTCCTACGCCGATTCACAATAATGATGTGCAAAATTAATCCCAAATTTAAACGCTCAAAACGCCGATACACATTTTTTATTTTATGTGCATATCATTATTTCATAATTTATAAAATTTATTATTCGAGACACAGAATTTCTAAAAAATTTTGTTTGCTTAGGGTTTTTATAGCTTTTACATGCATTTCAAACAAAGTTTTTTTTTGAAATTATTTCATAATGAAATAACTCCCAGCTCATTTATGGTTGGGTGTTACTTCATTATGTTATTTCACTTTTGTTGAGTCTTTGTCCTCCGTCTCGAATACCATATGGAAAACAACCAGTATTTTTAGTGAGTATTCTTCTTTTCTTTTCTTTCTTTTAATCGGGCATGTGATGGAAATCAATTGATTGATTGATGGTTTATAAATCCGACGATGTAGGGGAATGGAATTTAAGTTCTAATAAAGTATTCCAAACGTAGAAAATGAATGTGAGTCTATTGTATTTGCAGACGATATACAATTACTATTTAAGGGTCATCGTCAGCTCCTGGATGTATTCGAATATCATATCAATGCTTTATTGTATAATGTGTCACGTTGGATGAGAAATTGTAATTTTCGTACTAACTCTTCTAAGGCATTAATTTTTAAGCCGCCAAGCACTACGATTGATCTATCTATAACCATCGATGGCCAGGCTTTGTAGATCGTATGAAATGTCTTGGTGTGTTATTAGACAATAATCTCAGATTTGAGCACCCTATTAGTGGATTAATTTCTAAAATCAATTTCACCCTAAGGAAACTATATGCATTGAATTTATATTTACCCCTTCACATCAGAAAGATGGTAGCTCACTCTTTATTGATGTCTAATTTATTGTATTGTATAGAGGTCTTTTCGGCTTGTAGTGCTGAAGACTTAAATAGGTGTATCTTACTTTTTAACAGAATAATTCGTTTTGTTTACAATTTAAAAATTCATGATCATGTTTCTTTATATGTGAAGGATTTTTTGGGCTGTAGCTTTAAAAGCTTCGTAAACATTAGATCACTTTTATTCTTTTATAAAGTTATGGTCTCTGATGGCCCTGAATATGTTCGGAAACATTTTATATTTTTGCTGACTGATAGAAACTCACAGCTTTTATTCCCACTTTGGATTAAAAAGTACTAACAACCAATTTTGTTCGAAAAATAATCACTTTTAATAAAAAAAAATATTTTCCGAAAATTTATGAATATGAAATTTATGAACACTCTAAGAACTCGACTTTTCTCAGCTCAGTAAAAATTTGATTTTTTTTATTTATAAACCTTTTGATTTTTTGTAGTTTACACAATTTTACATCATTAGCTTTATTATACAGCTCACAAATTAAATTTAATATTAACTCTTCCATTTTGGTTATATTTTTTTATTCGCAAATGCAAACAATAAAATGAGCAGTGGTAGTGCCAAATAATCATATTATGCAATGAACTGATGCATTTAAGAACAGGCCCAAGCTTAAGTAAGCAAACTTTGTTTTGACCATGCCTACAGAAAAGCTTAAGGAATCGAAACCATTTTTGGACATACCATAGAGTATAAAAATCTTTGCACCTGGTCGAAAACTGCCAATGCATAAAAGCAGTAATATGAGCAGTCTGTTTTAATACGAAACCAAATACTTTGTCGGACTCTACAAAATGTTCTTATAGAAAGCTTCTCAAATTGATGTATATATATATATTTTTTAATAAAAACAACTACATATATTATTACAATGGAAATGATACTTACGGTTAGGAACAATAACAAATGTTCAATTTCTACTTTTCGAGTTATTAATATCATACAAAATATGTTCACTATATTCAGCAACAAGTACAATCAGGCCTTGGATAAAGTCCCATTCGTCATTTCTCAGCTCGAAAAATGTCAATTCGTTAAGGGTTTGCCATTTGATTTCTATTTTTTTTTAAGATACCAACCAGTGATATAAAAAATAGAACTCTTATTGTGTTAATATACTCACATATATAATTTTATTCTCGAGTTTTATTTGCCTTCGGAATGTGATAACTTGCTTAAGGAAATAAATCGCAAAAAAAATCCCGAATGAAGCTCGGTATCCAGTTACTTGGTGCATAATAAAAGTTTTGAACAGCCGTGAAACTAGAATGCGAATAAAAAATATGAAAATAAAAACAATACCAAGAAAAACGACTAACCTCATCCCAGAATAGATCATGGGCAGTTTAACATGAAAGAACTAAGCTCTTTAAGGGATTTTCTTATAGATGAGAACTATATATCTGGAAACCCCCTTATGTAAAGAAAAGAAACACAAAATTTGAATTTTGTAAAATGGTTTATTGTAATTATTTTTCAAAATTATTTATGAAATAGTTATATCTCTTTATTAATTTTTTGCATTATTTTTTGCCAAATCAAATATAATGAAAAAACAAGTCGAAACTATAAGTAAGTTAAAAATGAAACAATTCAATAAATTAAAATTATTGGCGGTTGGTTTTTGTTTCGAAAATAATTTGCTGATAGAAATTGAAAAGGTTTAATAAGAATTCTTAAAACTGTGCTGATTTATGATAGTTTTTCAAACTTTTTTTTTAAATTTACACATAATATTTTGCTTGCCATCAGCCACAGACATACTTTCTTTCTACTCCATATATAAATATAAAATTTTATATTGTGGACTAAAACCTTGAAATAGAGAATACTTTCATAAAATAGCTTTTGGGTTTGTGTTTAATAATGAATTTGTTTTTATTATTTCTTTTAATATTACAGACAGTATTTGTTAATTTATATTTTAAGTTGTATCCTTTATTTCAGCATATTTTGCAGTATTTTTTGCTGAGACTTTTAACTTCCTTTTTTACTACCGGAACACAACTTGCTATTTTAGGTATTTTTTGTATGTATAAAAAGAATAAAAGTATGTTTTTGGATTTTTTAGATTTTGTTTAAATTTTTTTCGAGTTTTTGTTTAATTTAAAAATTAAATTGTTTGGACAATATGTATACATGTAGTAAGTTTTTGGGTTTTTAGTTTTGCCATTACTGGAAATTATTAAATTATTTGTAAAATTATAGAAATGCTTAATTTTATAAAGGAGCAAATTAAAGGATCTTAATGAGGGTTTAAATAAGTTCATTTAAAAAAAAAGCTTAACGGCCAGTTAAGACTCATTTGTTTAGAGTTAAACAAATCCTAACTGGCCGTTAGACTCGTTTTGTTAACACATATTGATAGTATTTGAAAAGGCGGGCTATTTTATAATAATTATGTACATTTGTAAAACTATGGGAAAATGAAAGATTAGAAATTGTGTGAAATATAAGAATTTTCTTGTTGCAGATGTTAAAAGACGTTGTTACTTTATAGCTATATTTATAAATAACTATATTGAGGTTATAATAATTTATGAAAAATATACACGCATCACATCGGAAAAGGGTTTTCGACACAGTGGACACTTGGTAACGGACGAAGCGCACTTGGCACAGGCCACCACATGACCACAGGGTAAAAACGCTGTGTTGTATTCGCTGGCATAACAAATCTTGCATAATTTTTCTTCGGGTATAGCAGAGAAAGACTTGGCATTTTGCTCGACTAAATTGCCACTGGCGGCGGCGGCGGCAAAAGTTTGTTGCTGTGTCAAGGCGCCAGCTTGAAGTAATACGCCCTCCTTTGGGCCCGAAACACTGCTTATAGCTGACACAGCTGGTGCTGAGACAGCGGAGGTGGCAGCGACAACATTTTGTGACTCCCCCTCTTCATTGGTGTTCGAGCAGAATTTTTTAAATCTATTTACAACAGTTTCAATATAAGCATCACCTTTAATTAATTTTACATAACGGCATCTGTTCATCCACAGAGCATGTTGCTCCCAAGGTTCATCACTCTCATCCCAATCTTTGAGTCCGCCACCGCAACTGAAGCACTTGACACGATCACCAACACCGGTATAAAAGAAGCCAGCCTCGGCTAATTGAACTGGTTTCTGTTTCATATGTCTTGGCCATTCGGCGAATGTACGCAAACGAGCCGTTTCAATGGCATACTCCGGATACTCAGGATAAAATGTAGCTGAATTTTGGCTGCTGCCACTACTACTGCTGCTGCTAGCAGTCGCCGGTGAAGCAGGCGGCATATCGGTAGCAGGTATAGTGCCTTCGGGAAATGCATTACGTCTTATTTCAATATGTTCATTAAGACCGCAGATATCATAGCTAGGTGGCGGCAATAAACGCTCCAAGGCTTCACAGTTAATCGGTACATTGTTGGTTGTGCGTCGCCTTAATAGAGGGCAATTTGGCGACCAGCGCAGATGTTCAGGTACAGGTTGATCTTCACGCTCCCATCGACCAATTTCAACTTCACAAAAATAACATTTCGTCTTATCACTCTCGCCCATGTAAAACATGCCCGACATAGCCAATTGTTTCTTATCCAACCAATCCAATGGCCAACTGTCAAATGTCTTTAGACGTTCATCTTCTCTATGGAATATATCGTTCATGGCATAACGTGGCTTAAATCCGATTTGCAATAGATCATTATATGTATTATTATCGATTTCGTCCAAGTCCGCCGTCGGAACGGTCAGTATTGGTGCACGTAGTTTAAAATCTCTACCCTTATAAAAGCCATTTTGATTAGTGGGAAAGTATAAAGCACTTTGTAGTGGCCTTATTTGATCGGCTAATAAATCTCCAGACATTTTCTTTGATATTATCTTGCCAATTGTTTTCACGAAACGTTTTTACAACTGTTATATATTTGAACTGCAAAAGAAAATAGAATATAAAGAAAATAATTGAATAAAGTTGATTCACAAAAATAAAAAACACAAGTGTGAAGGATAAACAAAGGATAGATAAGATAAGATAAAATAAATGCGTATAATTCTCAACAAAACAAATATATACTTGGCCAACCTGCCTTTGAGGATAATAACCTAAGAAACTCGTGGTATGTACATATTATTTTTATGGGTAATTTAGATTGTTTCAAATGTTTAACAAAGAAATTTGAAAATGTTTTACTTTATCAGTAAAATACTATTGTAATAGTATATTCATGAAATTAAAAATAACTATCAGGGGATAAAAACATTCAATTATTATTTTATATATTTGTAATCTTTCAAAATTTTCTCTACAGATTTCAACTTCGGCCTTTCTCTTAAGCAATCATTTTAAACAACGTATGATTTTTCAAATATGTACATATACATATGTACATACATACTATGTACTTTGAATGTAAACAACTATTACAATATGCACTACAATAATTGACTCGTTTAATATTAAATGAAAAAAATGCATTATCATATTTCCAAGAAATTGTTATGAGTAAAATGCAATTTAGTAAGAAAGTGATAAGGTTTCTACTTAACTTTAAGAGTGTCTGGTAAAAAAGTTATAATAAAATTAAATGAAAGTGAAAATTATACTATAAATTAAAGGTCATAACTAGAAAACCTGCAAATTTAAAATTTCGTTTTTTCTATTTCATAGAAAATTGAAAATTTGGAAAACAACAAAAACAAAATAATCAAAATAAAAATCAAACAATATGAATATGACCAGAAAAATTCACTTTGCATATTTATGGTATTTTTTAAATATTTTTCGCATATTAAAATTACATAATATTCGAATTATAGACATTCAGGGTTGTAACAGAATCAATGTATTCGGAATTGGTTTTGAGAACGATAAAATAAATTCTTTGGTGTGATGATTTTCAATTTTATCGGTCTTATTTTCAATCCAGGATTATTATCTTTTTTGAACATAAAACAAATAACATTAAAATTCTTCACAGCAAAGTATATATTTTATCGTTTTCAAATCCAATTCCAACTAAATTGGATTCTGTGACAACCCTGAATGTAATTTTTTATTAAACCCAAAAATTGGGCCCCATCACGATGTTAAGTTCATTTAATTCTACAAATAATTGAAGAATTTTCCAAAAAAGTTTTCGCATAATTAAGATTTTAAAATGTACATTCTAGAAATTCGAAATTTCGAAATAAATGAAATTTCGTCGATTTCGCAATAAAATATATTTTTTTGGGAAAATTTGAAAATTAAATAATTTAATTTAATATTTTACGTACTTTTAATTAATAATCGAATTTTCATCTTTGAAATTTTCCACTAAACCTAAAAATTCAAGTTGAATAATTTTATATTTGTGGCTCTCAAAATCAAATCTAGAAAAATGAAGACTAAATTTAGTTTTCAAAATTAAAAAAAAATATTCACAGAATAATTATCGCTTAAAAATATCCTGAAAATGTTTTATCAAAAACAACTGACTACTATTGAGGCTGATGTTATTTTTAAGACCTTATAGAACAGAAAAATTGTTCTCGAGAGCCGAGTACACAAGCCCCAAATTTTTGCTATTGTATTGACGTAACGTCGATATTGACAACTTGAATAAGCGCGAATATTTCTTACACATTTTAAAGTAATTGAAAATTTGAATTTAAGTAACAACACAATTATTTCGACATGCAGTTATCGTTATTGAATTCGTATTTTTGTTTTTTCTGTGTTCGAATTTTCGACTTTGCAATTGTCAAATAAACCTAAAATTGAGAATAATTATAAATCTTTTATTTTAGAAAATTATTTTTTCTCATATATAGCCTTTAAAATGTTTATTCGAATTAAATTCGAACTTATGTTCGAAATTTCGAACATACTTAAATAATTACCATTTTACAGATTTCACAATAAAACCGTTCTGTTCTGACGTGTAAGTAGAAATTAATTGGGCGTTAAAAATTTCCCTTGTTCCTTTGGAATATTGTCTCATGCCCAATTCTTTCTGACTAAAAATGATACGAACATTAGCCAAAATAATAATCACTTTGGATTAAAAACTACTAACAACCAATTTGTTCGAAAGATAATCAATCACTTTAAATAAAAATCGTTTCCCATTTAGTGCTTGAATAGATTTGCTTGTATGGGTTTAAAATTTTGGAGAATAAGACCGAATTTAAAAAAAAATTGGAGAATTTCAATTCTCCCAAAACGTAAAAGGAAGAAAATTAGAATTTGACCACTTTCAGTATACAAATTTTAGCAAAACTGAATGTCATACGACAAACCTGCAGGGAAATTATTTGAAAAATTAACATAGCGAATGTTTTCAAACTTAATTATTTATCTATTATACTAACAACATACAAAGATTTTATCAGATCGAATGATGTTTTTGAATATTAAAGTCCAATATTTTGAAATTGCCACCCAGATAAAAGGTACCTATAAATGAAATATTTTGGAAAATTTATAATTTCCGCAATTTCACATGAGATACAAATTTTAAAGCACAAAAAAACAAAACAATACAATCACATTTTAGCTTTATATTTTCATTTATACATACAATATTGTTATTTTTACGTTTTTATCTTCAATTTTTCGTTTATTTAGTGATAAAGCTTCAAAACTTTCCTCTATCTACTAACAATAAGAGAAAAAGAGACGGAGAGGCAGATGTTTTTATTTCCGCCGTTAAAAAAAACACCATGTTGATGATGAAAAAAAGTGGTGGAGTAGTATACAAGCGCATACTCTTTCTCTTTACAAATTTATAAAATATTGATTTTTATTTTTAGGCAGACTGCGTATTTCTTCTTTTGTTACGTTTTAAATTTTTTCTACTACGTTTGCCAAAAATTACTTAAAAAACTTTTCTTTTTTAATTCAATACTTTGTTATAAACTCATTATTATTACAGACATATGTACATGCTGTACTATATTTTAGCAAAAATTACAATTAAACATTTTAATTTAATTTAGATGATCTTCAGACTTTGCTTATAAAAACACACCCTTATTTGATTTTTTTTTTGTTTTCAATGCTATTACCTTTTATAATTAATAATAATTTATTTAATAAATAGGTAATTCTAATGTTAACATTTTATTTTAAATTATTTTCTTATTTTAAGAAACTTTTGAAGTGAATAAATTAATCCGACTTGAGTATTGTTGCGTTTATATGACTTGTTCCGAGAAATTCTATTTTACGAATGAAGTTCTATGTAAAAATAGAATATATTTAAGGGAAATATACAGAAGAGAACAAATAGCGAGAGCTGTGTGTAAGAGAGAGAACCTAAATAAATATCTAGTTTGTTCTAGGAACGTTATTTTTTTCATCCCCTATTAAATAAAGCGTGAATGTTATTTAAACATGAGGATGCCAGATTGAATGTAACCAAAGTTTAAAATTAGTTGGGATATATGACCACATAAACGGTTTTATTAGTAATGCATTTAATTGAGATATAAGTCCCTGTGGGTTTTTCAAACATATGTAGCTTTGTTGCAGTGTACCGATGGTGGCCTCTTAGCATAAGGTTAAAAATTCACCACAACTTCAACAAGTCAATAAAGCTCTTTTAAAAACATCGCAAAATCATGATTTCAAGGAAAAAAGTTGATCGATTCAATAATGTCATAATGGAAATTATAATTTATAATGATTTTTTTTAATGAGTTACGAGTCCGGCTGACCTGTTATTCGATAACAAGACTGCTCCCTAAACAATTTTCGAAACAAAAATGCTTGATATATGTAAGTATGTATATTCGCAAAATTTAAAAATACCAACGTTCGTTACAAAAAACTAATCTCGATATCTGTAAAGAAAATACACGCTTTCAAAAAATTCCGAAAATTTTGCTACAAAATTTCTCTAAAACGCATATTCAAAAAAATCCCGAAAACTTTGCAAAATGTGAACAATCGTTCAAGCGATCTGCTATCGCTAATTTCGTTTGTCGATCCAAAAATGTCGATATGTTCGCTGACGACATAATAAACGAAGGTCTTGGCCAATTTGATAATTTCTCACCCATATACAACACCATCATAAACAACAAATAGCAATGAGCCCCCTCCATCTTAAAAAACTATTGTTTATGTAAAAGAATCAAGAAAGCGAAAAGCAAAAGATAATTTACGAATGGGATAGCAACCACAAGCCTACCATTTATTTCGTATAATATATCGATCATTTGCTGCAAAAAAGTCATAAAGCAAAAAACGTGATTTTTTCCATAATAGAGGAGAATTAATCGTTATATCGTTCTTAAAAATTTCATTAAAATATTTTGCATACACGCCTTTTGAGAGGAGAATACGAGAGAATTTATTTCACGAGCTGGAATTGTAGCGGCAAAAACAACTGGAGGCTCCAATTAGCCGAAAAAAATTGCTCAGTAAAATTAATTTGCGTATATGGGAGTATATTTTTTATTTCTCCTTTAAGTTGTGAGGGAATTTAAAACTTTAAATTGGTTTTCCGAGAAACTTAGTTTTAGTTAGTTATGACTTACTTTCAGCAAATGAGCGATATGTGTATTCAACGAAAATACATTAAAAAGTAAAAAATAGGTATTTATCAAAAACTAACTACATATTGTATTAGATAAGATAAAAACTGTAATCTTGAAATAAATAAAAAAAAATCATGAATGACATAAAGTAAACGAAAACAGGAAAGCAAAATAGGTATTTACCATTATTACATTCATATTATGTATGGATGTATTTAGTTTCCACAAATTGCTTTGTACTTAGCTTTAGTATTAATTTATGATTTTGATATGGTGTTGAGAAAATCATAAAATTTAATTGCCGAAAATGTCAGTATGTACGTATGTATGTAAGGATCTGGCAGCTTTTTCTTACAGCAGACATAAACAAACATCTGCCATTAAGAAAAATACATGAGAAATAAAAAAAACATTACAAGAGAGTACCCGTGAGTGCTTGAAAAAAAAGAGTATATATCAATGCATAATAAACAAACACATTTATTTCTCAAGTACTTTCAAAATTTAACAATAAACCACTATTGTAGTATGTAGTAGAAAAACAAATACACTTTTTACATACACAAATAGTGAATTAAATAACTGAGACACAAAACCAAAGTTCGCAAAATATTCTCATTGAAAAAGGGGAGTGAGAAGAGAGGCCAAAAGAAATTAATGGATTTTTAATAACTATCAGCTAAAAAGGGGATGATTTTTCCAGCAAAAAAATAAAAAATAAATGAAGAAAAAAATACACACTATTAACGTACTTATGAAGCCTACGCGCAGAATCAACATAAAAAATTAATTTAACAATTGAAAAAGTATTTAAATGCAAATTTAATTTTATGGCCACAGAAACAAAATTCAAGTCAGCTCTATACCCACACACCTTACTCCAACCCTCAAACGCTTTTGCAAATGCACTCAAAAAACACAATAAATATTTAGTCATCACATTTAAATAAAAACAAAACTGTTTTACGGTCCAGACTGTATGTAATCGCAAAAGTTCTATGTACATACATACATACATATGTATGTATGTACGTATATTAATGTATGTATGTATGATGAATTGAATTAATCACATTCAATTATAAAATTGAATATATAAATTTTAAATAGGTACTTTTTTTTTAATTCAAAGAATGTGAACTTTGTTTACAAAAACGAAATGTGATAGTATTATTTATTGCATGATCTATTTTGTTGTTGTTCTCAAATAACCAAGTTATTAAATTCATACATGATAATAAACTAGAAATTTTAAATAGCATTGATTATGGTATTAAAACTTGCGGAACCCTATTGTGTAGTATGTATGATATGATAAGGTATTTTCGATCCAAAGCCAGCATAAAAAGCTAAATGTCAAGAATTTCGACACCAAATAATTGGCTATACATTGATTTTTGCTTATTCAATGCCAGAATACAAAAATTCCTACTATATACTCTCCTTTTAAAGTCAGAGGCCTATTCGCCGCATTCGATATCGAGCCATATTGATCGAATAATTTTTCTTTGGCATTACCGCTTTCGATATCGTACAGAAAAAAAATAAATTTTATATTATGACTTTCGATATCGATTTATCAATCGAGTGTAATCTTTATAAACATCATTCTATACCAAAATACATAGCTATCGTAATAAACAAAAAAAAAAGAAATTATTCAATTTGTTCATAAATTCAGGCGATATTCAGGCAGTACTATAAAGAGTGTCGAATTGACCATTATTCTTCGATTGCGAATTCGTTTAGAATAGGCATTAATTTAATTTGATTTCAAAACATCAAACAAAAAAATTTACATCGGAATCGACTAAAAGTTCAAAATCTTTTTTCGGACTCCTTCTTCACTTCCGATTTCATATACATATTTTCTCAATTATTTTCTTTCGATAGAGATAAAAACATTAGAAAAATTGTATTGACCCTTTAACAAAATTAGAAAATAAAAATACTTTAATACAAAATAATTTGTTTACCGACCGTTTGGCTTCAGTCAAAGAGTTCGGCAGAAGGCAATGTTTGGTTCATGAAAAATTTTCACCGCACACCGAATATTGCATACATTTTTTTGTGTACTTTTATATATCATCAAAGATACGCAAAAATGCAATTCTGTAAAATATTAAAGTATAATAAGTACAACATTGTCCGAGTTAAATGCGTGTTAATTATGTTTTATTTAAATTAATAATTCTCACAAATAAACTTCTTTCTGATCAATAAAAAATCAGTTTCAAGTTCGTTTTCGGGCTGAAAATTTTACCGAAGTTCGATTACGGTCGGACACTATAAATTAGTAACTATGAACTGCGTTCGCTGCACTGTATTGAAATTGTTGCTTCTAAATGACATTTTCCAGTTTAAGCAATCAATAGTTCAGTTCGCATTGCAATTAAAAGTGCCTTTATGGTAATTTAATTAACATTTTTTTCTTTTTGTTGTTTTCTGTCTGCAGTTCATTCTTTCTTATTATAAATTTCTTAAAGGAAAAATTGGTTTAAAATGCGAAATTTTTCTGGACAAAGGGTTTTCGAAATATACAAAACCTTCAATTTATTTCTCGAAAGCTTTATGTTCTTTCCACTACACACTTTTTATTATTTAAAAATAATTTTCAATAAAATTATTTAAAAAAAAATTAAAAAAACCTATTTTATTGTAGAGTTAACGAAAACGTTGGCATCACTGCACTTAAATTATTATTTTTGTTTGTTGCGTTCCTTCTTGTGGTTGATTGTTTGTCTCATTGTTGTTGCTTTTGTTGTCGTTGTTGTTTCTGTTATGGTTTGTTAAAATAATTATTATTTTCACAAACATTCCAAAGCTCGATTTAATGTAGTTTTTCAAGTTCTTGTTCCCATAATAAGAAATACAAAGAACAGCCAGCAATTACAACAACAAAACAAACAACCAAACCAAACAAAAGACCACGATTTTTATCAAAAGCCCACTCACTTTGCACCAACGAACGAACCAACCAACCAGCAACTAAATAAATGTTCAAAGTCTAACAATTGTTATTTATGCGAGCAACAACAATAATAAAATAATATGTATGAATGTATGTACATACATATATAGAACATAGGGAAATAAGAATTTGGTACAAGCCGTAAAATTGTAAAAAGGTAGTAAGAATATCCGGAAATAAACCGGCCGCAAGAGTAGAGGCAAACAATTTTCGCCCACCTGCAATTTCGGATAGTAAACGTGAACTACCAGCATTGTAAGCGCTTGCCGACACAGCGCACCTCTGCAATTATCGCAGATCCTTGCGTTCAATCAACTAGAATTATAACCGACTGGGGCACCACGACTTCTACAGCTCCAACTTTCATCCTATAATTAAATTTATTCATTCATTTCTTTCAGGAAAAATCTTTCAACAGCAGCAGCTGCAAAATTTGCAACCAAAAAAATCAGTTTAAATCCTTACAGAACTTACTTATAATCGTAAAACGAAAGACTGTAAGAAGAATGTGTTATTGTTGCAACACCTCTGTTGCTTTCAAATATTCTGCCGTGTTGGTGGAGAAACCCTCTTAGTTGGTTTTAGCAATATTTCGTTAGAGCGAAGGGATGCAGAACTATTGGGGCAGTTAAACAGTCGGGATGTATCATTAAGGATTTTAAGGGAATCAGGGCATCTATTTTAAGTATCCGATCTCGGTAGCAGTTGAATACACTACTCAAACCGTCTCCTAATTGTGCGGGGGTTGAACGAGATTTCTTGGGTAATTGACACTGAGAATCAGACATCGCATGTTGGGTAGGCATTTAGGACTTTGTTTCATCTTTGTCTTATAGTTTCTGTGACCGGCTGCTGAAGCACTGCGTTTGTGGAATTCGATACGGTTTGTTGGGAGTGACGTCGGATGAAATAACATAGCCAACATCCCCGTATGACTTGTCGGATCTTCATGATATCAGGAACTGCTTTTTGAGCAGGTGCTTTATATTAGTCATATTGACACATTCGCTTTTGGGAACGAGGTTCATATTGGGGATGCATAGTTCAAGAAGTAGTGACCAATTGGTTTGTATGTCACTGCGGGGACATCGTTGTTGATGGCACAAAAGGAACCAGTGAGAGCTATCGGGATCTTATTTCGGGATTTCACTTTTTGGTTTATGTAGGTGGTGGCTTGCGATAATTTTCGGATTTCGTATCGCAGGTACTCGTATATACGTCAACTTGCGACAGAGAAGTCTAATTGCATTCTTACTTCCGCAGTCCAAGAAGTTAAAAGGGATACACTAAAAACTTTCAAGGTGAAAGCTTTTGGAGGCATTCCTGCAAGTATTCTGTAATGGTGGTCAGTTATTCAGGCATGTTCTACAAAAGTAGTGAAATTGAAATATGAAATGTAAACTTTTCATTTTTGATGTTCTGCAAAAGTAGAGTATATTTGTATTGAATATTAAAATTCAAAAGTAAAAAGAAGAATGCAGAACATGAAAAATTTAAACTGAAGTGATTTAAATTGAATTCCACTACAAAGTGGAATGTAGAACATACCGGATTGAGATATTTAGACTCTTACTCCATATTTATATTGCGGTAACTAGATTTCAGACCACAAATGCTTACTTGCCACTAAGATAATTTGCAATCCAGTATTTGACATTTTTTGAAACTCCTGTATGTAGTTCAGGAAGTCCTGCTCTTCCTATGAACTATGGGACTTGGCGGCTTGACAGAAGAGTAAGGCTATGATGGCGAACTTAAATAGCTGTTCCTCTCCATTAGAGAATACATAAATGTTTTTATTCTGCAAGAATACAACTGCAGTGATTGATTATAGTATTGATTTTCAAATGAATGCGAAGTAAAACGTGAAAAGTTGGGAATTCTACCAAAAACCAATTCATGAAATTATTTTAGACGCATTTATGTACGAGCTCTAGCTGACTGAGAGAGTTATAGATTATGGACTCTGAACCCGAATGGTACGTATTACAATTTTTTTAATAAGTACTATTTTTAAATTTGTCGTAGTGTTTTCAAACATTTCTGTTGGTTAAAAACTTTCTAAGCCATCATCCATGCAGCCAGCCAGAAATCATTAGTACAGAGTTTTATATTAATAGCAAAAACAAGAAGACAAGAGCCAAGCCTTAAGCTTTATCTTATGACAGAAATAAAAACAACTGTAAGTACAACACACAACAACTGACTTTAGTACAACTGCTGACTATCTGGCTGGTCTTAGAGTGCAAGAGCATAAATGGTGGTGGTCTCTTTTGAAGTTTTTAATTTTTTTTTCATACAATGCAGCCGCTGCAAACATTTTTTCATCTTTTTTTAACTTAGCCAAGTTAGTTAAAGCCAAAAAGGAGATTGTATACATTTTCATATGCAACTGCAAATAGCCAGGCAAGCAGTCAACGTTCAGTAAAACCAAACCATACCCATATACAGGCATCTTTTAATGGTTTCATTTTGTTGCTATTGCTTTAATGCTGAGTTTGCCGCTTTCAACATTATGGCTTGAAGTTACATGGAAACCAAAGCAATCAACGTTTTTCTTCTTACATTTTTTTTTAATATAAATTTTTCACTTATTTTTATTTTTGTTGTATATGCATCTTGCATTAAAAACCAAAACAGCAGCAACAATCTTACAGCATCATTGCATTGGGGTTTTTTCATGTTTTGCCATCGTCGAGTGAATGCAATTCACAATGAACAACAACAGCATCCATCGACTTTTATAAAAATCCAAGACTGTGAGAAAGTTTCAATGGAATGCTGTCAAACAAGACTCAATGTAATAACAAACAAATGGAGAATAAAAAAATAAATAAAAAAAACTAAAACAAAACGAAGAAAAACTCACACAAGAAAAACAATTCAGTTAAAAATTCATATATTGACAAACATCAACATAACCCATGCTAAGCTACACACATACTTACATGCGTCCTACATACAAACAGCATCCTGCCTAACTAAGATGCCACATTAAATTTGTTTCAGCGACAGCATTTAAGCGGATTTAAGTTTCCTTGGTTCAAGGAAATGACTTGAAAAAATTTATTTCCCAGAAATACTGTGTGTAGTATGTGTAAGCATATAGTATTTATATACATATCTCGAAATTTAAACCAAAGCAAATCCAACCAACCAAAATTATTAAGAGCAGCTGATCGTCAGCTGATTATATTCCGTTTGTCAAAATCCATTTAAAAATAAACAAAAAAAACAATATCCGCACCTTGTTATATATGTATGTATGTATTTACTAGAGATATGCGTCGGTCACGTGTGAATCGTGATAAACTTTCACTCGCATCATAATTATTTATAATTTGTCATTTAAATTTTATAAATATTAAATTGGTCGCGTTCATAAGACGTAGCTGTTGAGCTCAACTGTTGTCAATTGTTGAGCCCAACAGTTGCGTCTTAGAAACGTCATGATAAATAATTCAATAATGAACAGCTGTTTAATGTAAACAATTGAAAAGAAATGAAAATGCTGAACAAGAAATAATATAAAATTTGCTAAATTGATTAATTTGGCTTATACTAAAAAGTATGGACAACACATAATTTGCAATGAAGTTTTTCTTGGCAGGAATTTTCCAATTTAATGTAAAATCTGCACCACAAATTTAATATTCACAACATAAAAAGGCAGAGCAAAATACTCCAATAAAATGATAAACCTGCGCCGATAGTAGTTCATATTTCAACGCTGAGCCGGCACTGTGTTCAAAAAATCTCTAAACCTTATACATATTAAACTAATTTTGTAATTAATATAAATAGACACCATAATAAACAGACGTATATTTAATGAAATTAGTATTTTAATTTTATTTCTTTATTTTCGTTACTTCATCGCATTTGTAATGCAAAATTTAACAAATTAATTTGTAGTCGTCACGTAACAAAACGGCGTTGCATTATAATATAAAAGCGCAGAACTCTCTTGATCAGCTGTGGAGCTAAACACAACATGTTGACTAAATGTAGCGATAAAAATTTATGATTGAAAAAATGGCAGCAAATACAACTGTTGTGTGGAGCGGAACTACTCAACTCTGCGTTTCTAAGACAAACACTCAACGGTTGCGCAACAGTTACGTCTTATGAACGCGACCCATGACAATACTGAAATACATTTAAACGGGTAATGTATAGTATTACGACTCGAGTGGGTTTTCTACCGTTCAATCACGATATTTGTATGCTTACTGTCATGCAGAATTACATACATACGTGAATGAAAAAAGTTTACCGACGAACCGGTATGGCCATTAGTATGAAACATGGGGTCTCCAAGCCTCTACATATGCGGAGACACTTTTAACTAAATTGATAAAGAAGGACTTCCAAATAGGTCTTAAAAGAAACAAGCTTTTACAGCATAATTTTTTTTTCTTTTAATTAATACTTTTAACCCAAAGTATGGCAATATACATACTTATGTATTTGAACAAACCCAACCAAGCGGCAACTAGTTAGTTTGTCAGCTCATTTTCTTAGCGAGCTAACACAACTTAAAACATTAAGCTCAACAACATGAAAAATTTACAATTGTTTCCCAACGATATAGTAAAAAGTTCGAGTTGTAAAATGCTCTGGAGGAGTATATTATAGTACTACTATTCGTATTTGTAAAACTTACAGTCAAGATAGAAAGAAATGACTACATGTATACAGTATTCTCTCAATACTCAGTCATACAGAAGCCCCCCTTCTCACAAACACACATATGTCGGCGGATAAAACACAATCAAAACAGAAAAAAACATCAATGGGAAGAAAAAAATTTTTAAAGAGGTTCAATGCACAGCTATGGGGTTTGGAGTGCACACACTCATGCAAGGGAGATATTTTTTCTGTGTTGGGCTTGTATGTTGTGCAAAAGTTACAAAGAGAAACTTTAAAAAAAGTACTCATACATACAAATATGTACATGCTGATAAATAATGCAATATTGATTGCAATAACAATAGTAGAGGGAATAACGGCTTGAAAAATTATAAGTACTTTTTGAAATACTTTTGAGATATTTTTCGTTAACAAAATATAAATTTTAAATTAAATTTGCACAAATTATATGCTCGACTAGTCTAGAAAATTTATATATGTATGTATATGAAAAGCACTTATTTTTTTAAAGATTTCTATATAAAGTTTCTAGACAACTTAATATAGATTTATAGTTTATCTTCTCATATCAAATCACCAGCAACTGTGTTTATTTATGCTAATCTCCGAATATGCAAAATTAAATTTGTGGGTGTGTCTACTTGGTTCTAACTTGAGAGATGTCATGCTTTCAGAATCTAGAGGGAGCGCTGTTGCCAAGAAATTACTATGTTTTAATGCGATCTGTCTGATCCGCGGAGTTATAGTTTTTTTATTTAAAAAAACGAGTGTAAGAACCACCTAACTCAGTTTTTTTAGATGCTGTAAGATCATACAAAAATGAGCCCCGGTAGACTAGTAGATAGCGTACCAGAATATTAGTCGCAGGTTCGATTCCTGCCTAGACCCTGGGTGTTTCTGCAGACAAGCCAAAATGGCTTCGCGGTTTATGTTTGTTCTTAAAAAAAAGCATTTATACGTAGATACATAAATGCTTAGCTTTCCAAAGGAAAATAAACAAATTTATTAAAAGCAATTTTATTGAAGACTATGGAAACTTTTTCCTGATATCATTTAAGCCAAATTAAATGTATAAGTATGTACATTGTTAAAGAGTTTTGCGGCTGGGGCCAGCCACATGATCGTTTTAAAACGCCAGTTTTATCACCATTTTTGTAAGTTCACGGGTTTTCAACATTACCTGCTATTGTAGAAGATTATTTTTTGATGATACAATATTGTTAGCTCAAAAATAATGAAACTGGCGTTTTTAAAACGCTCGTATGGCCGCTATTTAAAATGTTGTTTGCGTGAAAACAATACACAAGGCGGCATCTTTTCCATATATAGTATGTTTAAAAATTTAACCATACACAAGTATTCGTTGTTTTTATATTTAGGGTAAACCTCTGTTATATAAAAAAAATAATTATGGGCCTCACGCTTTCAAATATGCGAGCAGGTGCCCCAAATCGGCCGAAAACCCGATATACAGCATGGTTTCACTCGCTCATTTTCAGAAAATAGCTTGGAAATGATCACTCCGATTATTATATTATCGCCCAGTGTTGAGATGTATTCAAAAATTCATGTCATTAATTTTCAAGATTTGTGTCATTTTAAGCCGCTTCTAAATTTTTTTCGATCATTCTAAAATTTTTTTTTTCATTTATCGAATATTTCAAGTGGATGAGAGAATTCGATAACATTTTTACAAGGCCGCCCTAATGTATGTATATACAAACGAGTATATAATATTATACTTATGTAGGCATATGTATACAAAATTATACGTGTGTGCATAACTGATTGGTATGGAATTTGTTGTATATTTATCAATAATTGATTGCAATGAAAAAAAAATCCCCTCTCCAGGGGATTGCGGGAAAAAATTGTATTCAAAATTTCTTTGGAAACGCCAGTATTGCATTACAATATGAGATCACAGCTGATGACTTCAGCTTAAAAGAGATTTAAGTGTTTTTTAAATACCACAAGCTTAATTTATTATGGAGATTTTTTTATACTAAAATTTCTTTGTTTTGTGTCTTACTATGTGTGGCAATAATTTGAGCAGTAACTGTAAACTTAACTTTATTAAATCTAGACTTTATACTTTTACCCTCAATGTTTATGTACAAAAACTGATAAAATACAATGGAAACTTTTATTGTACAATCAGGTTTATAACAAAAGGTACACTACATTCTGTGCTTAGCGAAGTTGTTAATTTCTTCTAAAAACTATTTAGATTTCCATATACAAATAACTTTTTCACCAGTCGCAAAGGGACACGCCACACAGTGGTCAACTTCGATACCCCGCCCCTTTATACATATGTAGGTAGAAGCATTTTTAAAATTAAATAGTGTGCCCTGCCAGGAGTAAAAATTAGGGAAGTACGATTGATCGATTAATCAAAGTTCATGATTAATCAATTAATGGATTCACCTTAAAACTTGCAAGAAAAAATAACAATCGATAAAATTCGTTTTTTATTCATATAACAAAATTAGACGGTTTGAGAGAGAAATTGATTACTAATACATTCGATATAATTTTCGATAAGTGTTCTTTCTGTTCGAGCTCTGCTATATAATTTTAAAATTATATTTTTAATAAAGGTCATCGATCAAACAAATTCATATTTTACATTTATGTTTCTGAAGTACGGCAACGCTGACTTGTATGTTCAATTCCATTGAACTTTTGCAACAATGATACTTATCTACTCTTTAATAAAAACTAAATATGTATTTATAAAATCTATTCACAAAATATTTTTAAGAAAATCGTGGTAGACTCAATTTTTTTTCTATATTAAAAAGATACATTTATCTACAGCACATCTGTGCTATAAATCGATTAAATTCTAAAAACGAATTCCACTTAAAATTAAATTTTTTTAATGTTTAAAATTTAATTCGAACCCAAGTTTGAATGCACTAAATTTTCTGACATGCCGATTTTAGTTTTTAAATGTCAGATTATTTAAGATCACTCGATTTATAGCGTAGGGCTGATAACGCATTTTTAAATTATTTTTGAAAATAATTGAAGACCAGATTATAATAAATATTTTCCTGTGTTTCAAAAATATCCAGCAGTTGCGGTATTGACATCACAGCTAATAACTTTCACATTCAATGGAGTCTATTCTGCGATTTTCACTCAAAAAGCAAATTTTGTATTTTCAGCTGTTTTTGATTTGATCATTTTTGCTTATTTAATTTAAAATTTAAATAAACAGTAGGTATCTTGGTTTTTATATAAATAAATAAAATATTCTCCTCGGATTCCGACAGTAATATTATAAATATATAAATATTATAAACTATGATGGCAATATTATTCCAAAGTAAATGCATTTTTTTAATACAAAGAAAATTGACTTTATTATTATTTTTAAAGGGAACAAAATTTTTCATAATAATCTATGTATGTAAATACATACTTTACAACAAATTATTAAATGTTTCATAGAAAATTCTCATTGTTTTTCCTGTTGTTTAAACTTTTATCGCAACTTTTTTATCTATTTATTTTTTATATTTATTCCTCTTTTATCTAGCAGGGGAACTTAAACATACTTATTTATGTACACTAAAATATAAAATTTCTTTTGTTAAAAATAAACTCACCCAAAACAAGATGATTTCTATATTGCTTTGGAAAGTTTGTAGTTTTTCTTATCCACAATTTAAATTCGTTAAAAACAAATTAATAAATTTTCTTTAGATTAAACTTCCGCTGTTTAAGTAGGTATATTTTTAATTCAGTTTTGCAATATTTCAATCATTATCTGATATAATAAATAATATTATTAATTAATAAATATTTTAATATTTTTTAAATACGTTTCACGAGTTGACTTCGTGCGTCTTAACGTTGTTGTTGCTAACAAACTAAATGCACTAGTGAAGTGAAAACTTCACTACTCAAATAATTCACACTCACGCAGAGTTAAACTGAAAAATCAACTCTACAAAAAGAGAGAATAAAATTATCTCCTAAACTGAATTAAAATTGTAATTCGCTTAGAGAAACATATAGAAAAACCTAGATGTAAACAAAAAAAAAAAACAAAAAGGCAAATAAAAATATAAGAAAAAATTTACAATTGAGAGAGTTAAAGAGAGTGTGCATTAATATGAGTTTACATTCATGTGCACTAAATTAATAAAAAAAATGTAATGTATTAACCAAGCCTAAAAAGTCATATATGTACCTACGTACCGTAAATGTAAGTATGTATGTAATTTTATGGTCTGAAGTCTAAAACAAATATAAAACAGCAACAACTTAAGGCCAAGAAGCATACCAATAAGCCAAATAATAGTAATAATAAACACTGAAAAATAAGAGAAGACCTAAACGAGCATTTCAATTATATACAACATATAAAATATACACAGCTCACATGAAAACATCGGAATGCAGTTGGACAACTTTTTATGGTGTTAAGTTTCTTCTTGTTCGTAGCAACATAAAATAAAAAATATACTACTGCCAATCGTTCTTATTTATTTTGTCTTTGACTTTTGCTTCTTGTTCTGCTTCTCCTCTAGACCAAAGACATGTTTTTCTTCGCCGACTGATTCTGAATGTGTTTATGAAGTGAGTGGTCGAGAACCATAATGATCAATTTAGTTGTTTCAAAGGAAGCAGAATAGAATTCAGGAATAGGTTTGTTGGATTGTTAAAGGTTCTGCCGATATGAAGAGAAAACACTACCATTTACGAGATCTCGATAACGACTTGGTACGATCGAGTTTTTTTAGTTTGAGATCATGACGTTCACTATCGATTAATGTAAACACATTCAGAGTTCGATGCAGATGGTCTTGCAAAAGTGCAAGTGCAAAATATAGCATCTTTTTGATGAAATCCAACAGAGGTTTTGTGTATTTTGTTGTTGGATTTCTGAAAAAACACGATATTTTGCATTTGTACTTTTACATCAAACAATGAACTGCGAGATTTTTTGATATCGAAATCCATATGTATGTATGTACATCAAAATAAAAAACTCGGTCGCATCAACTCGTTATCGGTACCGGAATTTTCTTCACTTTTCATTGAATCTAAAGAAAGTCAAACTCCACAAACTCAGCTTTAGCACCGACAAACATAGAGAACACGAGTAATTACCGATTAAAACGATCCCTTCGAAGCCGATTCTGGTTGCTGGCGTTGAAGACGTTACACCTACATCTAGCGGTTTCTAGAGTCCGATTACGCGAGCACATGAGCAGCTGAGACGAAAGACGGGCCTGCATAGGGATCGCATATCACTGGAGGTAACACAACGAAATGTTCAATGACGCCTTGCCTTAACTCACCTTAGAAAATTACCCTCCGAAGACGACTCAAAGATGAAACGCCAAAAAAATGGACAAAGGAGAACCTGTTCAAGGATTGTATGGCCAATAAAGAAAATAAAGAACGGCAGCTCTAACGCCTTTTTTGACGGGATCAATCGCAAATGGGGAAGATTGCTTAACAAAGGTGTAATGGTGAAGAGAAACTAAGAGGCAATTGAAGTGGAAATGGAATAACCTAAAATGCTCAACAAGCTGAGCCATAAATCGATCAAGGGATGAGGGAATGATTGAGTTGGTTCAAATAGTGGTTGGACTCTATGGACCTATAAAGGTGGCATTAGAGAACTACTTCTAGACAAGCTCTAATTGTGTTTAAGCTGGAGAACTGTGTTACTGACAGGACACGGGAACTTCACATCCTTTAAAAGAGATGAAAATCGGTGCATATGATGCTTGCATAATGTGCTTCCGGCGGATGTAACTCTCCAGTACTAACTGGCATTACTCTGAGAAACCGATGCCGCCACATTTTAAATATGGGGACCTCAGCCTAAAGAAAGTGCTAGCGAAAGTGTACTGATTCGTGAGAATGGCTGTCGATAACTAAAAGTTGTCAACCTGAAATCACTAAAGAGCAAACGACGGTAATGTTATGGTACTCAGTGATCTTAGGGTAGATGGGCATAACGATTGACTGGTCCTGTCAATGATGACCGAGGGACCCAGAAATAGTTTTCCATATAGTTGTCGTACCTCTAATAGCCACTTTTATCGCAAATATTAGAATTCTTTTGTCTCTCTCGGTTCTTCTTGAAATCCAATCATGGTATGTACGAGTATGTAGTATATGCTACAATTTGTGCAAATGTCATGTTGTGTTATTTGTAAAGTTGACATGTGGAGAATACACAGTGCAGGTCCATGGAATGCTATACTCCCAAACAAAAACTCGTAATAATTTGTCAACGACATTAGCGCAATGTAGTGCAGATATCTACGCTGCAACCCACTTGAGACAACTTGACGACTTAGCTGTCCCTTAAGCCAACTAAGCTAAGTGAGAATCTGTGTTCTTATAATTATACATATATAAAACTTATCATCAGCGATAAGTTTGATTTTTATCTGAAGGAGTCCGCATTTAGAGTCTTCAAATAAGAAATTTAATTTTTATATGTAAAAAAAAACAAGTATTTTAAGCGAAATCATCAGATTCCATTTTTGAGGTTTTGAATCGATGGTGGGCTATTGGCATAGACCTTATCTATCACGTACTCCCAAAGAAAAAAGATTCAGTTTTAAATCAGAAGATCGCGGTGGCAAATTGTGATCACCTCCTCATAGAAATCGCACGGTCAGAAAACTTTTCACGCAAAGGACCGATGGTATCATTACTTAGCACATAACGCTGTCTTGTTGAATATAAATATCGCCCACCGCCGTCTTGTTGAATATAAAAATCGCCCACATTAAGTCATGCAAAATACTGTGTGATATCTTTTGTGGAATTTCTAATTGCAAAGATCGACGAGAAATGGACACAAATGGGTTTTCCTCAATACTACAGGTTGTTCTTAAGCGATGTGCAACGTGTTAGGTTCTGCTCATCACTAACTTATCCTAACAGATGGAATTTTTCCACCAGTTTCACAATTGCTGGCCGAGAAGGTGCTTAACGACGACCCAAATATGCGAACAGTGAGTGCAAAATTTTCACCATTTTTATTAATGGTGTAGTTTTTACTTGGAATCTGTCAAGTAGGTACAGTTATGACAATTATTAATATGGAGGGCTCTTGAAAATGAAACAAGTTATTCGAACACCAACAAATATTATTCACGAAGAGCCATTTAAGCCACTCAAGTTACTTTTCATTCCATCTTATCTCCGAAAGTGTCATCACGCACACACAGAGAGAGAGAGGGTAAGAAGGAAAGATTAATTTTTTTCAAGAATACAGTTTCCCATATCTCCACTTTCGACGATTTGAACTGGATGACAATTACGCCAATTTTATCACATTAGACTTCTTGAATTGGGTTTTATTTAACTCACGATTCTATGTGCATAAGCAACTGATTATAGAAGATCTAAAAGAGAATATTCGAGAACCTATCCCCAGAAGTTCTTGCCAAAACGATGATAACTATGTCTGAAAGAGCAAAAAATTCATCAACAATGATGTGTCCACTAAATAATCAATGTAATTTTCAAAAAAATATTTATTAAAAGGGCATAGACATATTAAAAAGCATATTTACACATTCATTCAGCTGCCGTTCTTGAAAAATACATTGACTTGCTTGAAATCACAATGAGAATCGTAAAACAGTCCTTTATATAGTAAATGTGGTGATTTAGCAATTGTCCTTTCTATTTCAGTTTCAATAGGTTTTGGTAACCACATTATTTACAATTTATTAAATTAAACTGATACAGACATCTTGCAGATGTCTTGGAGCTACAAGTATGTAACCATTAAAAGATTATGAGTATTTTTTGTTAATAAAATTCTTAATTATAACAACATTGCAAAGTTACAAGGTGTTGTGCTGTGGTTTTATTTGTTTCCTTCTATTAATTATGAAATATTTTTCTTATGCATTCATTAATAGTTTTATGATTTTCGAACTTAAATTTCAGAATTACAAAAGGACGTTGACTGAGTGAGTGCTTGGTTGTATTTATTTTTTACTAATTTTTTTTTTCATTCTCGTTTAAATGAAGTAGCAAACAAAATTGAAGAAGAAAACCCCAAAATCTTGTATTTGCTCACGACTACTTCTTGTTGTTCGCCCTTTCTGTTCTGTGTTTTTGTAAGTTGAAACTCCAACAACAATAAATGATTCTACTGCAAGTATAAAATAGCAGCACAGACTAAAAGAAAAAAATAAATAAATAATAATACAGAAAAAAGCAATCCACTTTGTATCTGGTATCACTGCATTCCAATCTCGAATGTACCCATACAACAGAAAACAAGTAAAATAGCTGCAAACACAATTGCTCAAGTATATCCAAACGAACTTCAAGTGTAACCACATAAATAAATATTTCATTATTGCTTTGCTTCCCTCTATGCACCATCCTAGCAACTTCTTAGATTCCTTTTAGCGGTTAGTTTAGAAAAGAATTTTCCCAAGAAATTTTTTTCAATGAAATCTATCTAACAACAATGTTTTTTTTTTAAGATTTCTACATCTTTAGAATGCGGTTATGTAGAAAAATTTAATACTTTTGGAAAATCTTTACTTGAGATCTTAAATAGTTGAGGGAAATGTAAGTCACTTTTCTATGAAATCAGATACTGAGATTAGTGACTTTGCATTTATAGCATCAAAAGAAATTTCCTTTTATAGGAACATAACTCTATTTATATGAAAAGGTTTGGTTTAAAGAAATAACTCTTTTAAACGGATATAGCAAATTCGGTTACATGATATATTTAGAAAAAGAAATTTAATTTTGTAAAAAGGAAAATTTTAATTTGGATTTTGTTTCTAATTAATTCTAAATAATGAATGATATGAACTCTAGCGATACTAACGATACTCGATAGCCTGCCTAGAGTATTGTACTTTATATTTTCAAAATGAAGTCTCATTGATCATATTGTTGAGAATATTGAAAAATACAAAAATTTTTTTATATGACATCATCATCCAGCTCGAACTTGAAAGAATGTTGGACTTTATTTTCGTTTGCAAGTATGTATTTTATAATAATTTATTTATTTCTCTCCTTCCAAGAAATGTATTGAGTTGTAACAAAAAAAAGGCAAAAACAGATTGTTGCAAAATAAATATAAATAAACAAGTCAAAAAAATTTTAAGCGCCCAAGGCGATTAACTTAAACTATGTACAATACGAATTCAAAACGAATGATGCAAAGAAGTGAATTCAAAAATTTGATTGTGAGATATTTTATAAGCAATCCTAAAAATAAAGTTGTTAAAAAAATTATTTTATTTGAGATAGGAAAAAGAGATTTCTGATTTCCCAGACTTTGTACAACGTTACGTTTAATTCTTTAAAGAGGGAAACTGTACTATTTCGAATCACGAAACTGGCGCTCTAATTCCTACTACTAGTACAAAATTTATCAAAGCCACGTTTAACAGGCTCTTTACTATTTTGAAACACGCCCCTGCGATCTCCAAGATAATAGTTCACCTTTGAATATTAACGGACAGAGTCGAATTATGGGATCGTGAGTAACTTTTCACTCATGCACGAACTTATACTTTTGGCTCACCGTCATGCACGCTTACGTAAATGGGAAACAAATTAGTCATGATCAGGAAAACTCACGCTCACAAAATGCTTACAAAAAAAACACATAAAATATTTAAAAAACAAATAAATAAACAATATTCACCATTATTCCGACATCGACATCTACCAAAAAATTGAGGATTGTCTACCCGTTTTCGAAAACAATTAACTACTATTGGCAGGCTCATGTTATTTTCTGTACCTTAGAGAACAGAAATAGACGGTCAGTGGCTCAAAATTGTTTTCAAGAGCGAGTAGAAAAGCTCCAATTTTTTGGTATTGTGTTAGCGTGACGTTGCTGTCGTCAACTGCAATAAGGGTGATTATAATAATCACAACCACTCTACTATCAAGAAATAGAAGACAAATACCAAAATTGACATGTTATATAATCCCACAGGCAGGCACGCACAACGGCTATCATCTAAATGTAGCGAGTTCTGTCGCAGCAACCAAAATATAAGTAGATGAAGAGGAAATGAATGGAATGACAATGCCCCGAATTAGCAAGAAGACAATTAAATGTCATGATATCTCTTCAATTCGAGGTCCTGTCCGGCGTTGCAGACAGCTTATTATGAACTTTTTTAAAAGATCTGGTTTTTTCGACAGTGGGAAATTTAGAAAAGCAGTTTCCGTCATATTGCAATGTACCAAAAGGTGAGTACGATGATATTCCGACTGCCATGCCTAGCGAAACGTAATTGAGTATACAGTCCAAAAAGCATTTATTTGTGCTCGGCAATTGCATATCATAAAATATTTCTAGGCTTGCTGAACGGGCGCACTTTTTACTAAAATATTTCTGATGACATTGTAGACTAGAAGATAGTGCGCTAGACAGGGCTGGGCAGTATTTGAAATACATACATGTATTTGAAATACAAATACGTATTTTGTATTTGTGTTTTAAATACATGACGTGCGAGTATTTTCTATTTTAAATACATACATACATGATGTGTAAGTAAAGAATCCAAAATCTTGCAAATTATCTCTGGAGGAAAACTACAAAAAAGTTAAAATGACACCTGGAAATATCAGAAGTAGAAGCACCAGTAAAGAAGACAATATTTTGTTGTTTTCGTAGATATGGATGATGGTGAATCTAGGACATCAAATTTGGAGTTGGAATTTGTCAGTTTCCTCAGTGACAAGAGCAAAGACATTATCACTCTTGACACCAATCCAAATATAAAAAGAGTATTCATAGAATTTAATACAAGTTTGTGCTTATCAGGACCTGCAGAGATTATTTTCTTCAGCAGGTTTTACTTATTCTCCAACAAGAAACAGTTTGTCTGATGCTACATTAAAAAATCTGATATTTATGAAAGGAAAAAATTGTTTTGTTGATTAGTTTCATCTAATGTATTTTTTGGTTTGAATAAAAATTGTGTACTTTGTACTTTAAATACATGACCAGCAAGTATTTTGAATGTCGTATTTTAAATACAGCAAACCATGTATTTTGCCGAACTATGGCGCTAGACAATTAATCTGGGGATCGTAGATTCGAAGTCTGCCAAACCTAAGCTTTTTGGTTTGTCTGCTATTTTTGCAGACAAACCAAAAAGCTTATTCAGTTTGTGGTTCTTAAGAAGAAACAACCGACTCCACTAAAACAGAACAGACAGAGATCAAAATAAAGAATTCCTTCATTCGATCATTTATCGAGTTTTAAGAAAAAAGTAATATTTTTTCAACGCGGTTTAAAAATAGATATGTATGTATGTATAGTCATTAGTCAACACACATTTTTGGTTGCAAATGCTTTGACCATTACTTAAAGAGGGCACCTTCAAATTAATCTATATCTGAAGGGCGTAATTTTTGTATAAAAAATTTTATAAGCCGCCTCATTCAAATTATGTACATAGATATCACAGATATGAATCTATCATATGTATTAAAAACTTGTAATTCATTTAATTTCTTTTCATTCATTGCAAATGTACCTATGTAATTTAATTTATTTCAATTCAAACTTAAAAACACAATTCAAATTAAAAATTCCAAAACAGAAAAAAAAATCGAGTTCGTAACTAATTAGAATTGATTGTTCAGAAATTATAATGTTAGCGGGTAAGTTGGTTGGTTTGTTGGCCAGTTTGTTTAAACGCCACAAAGGTCATTTATAGGTATATGAACATTTTTCAAATAACGAATTTATACAAGAAAATAAAGACGAAGAAACAAACAAATACCGACAAAAGTATGGAGCAGCGATAAAATACAATTTCTAATCAATTTCAATAACATTTTATGTATGTATGTAGTTGTTGTTGGGTTTTAATTCGTGCATACTTGTATGTTTATGTATGTGTGTAGGTAATATATGCCCAGTCAACATTTTTTGCCTACAATTCTGATATTTATTTTCAAATAGGGATAACAGAATTTATACGAAAGTACGCCTAAATTTAGAATTTCCAATTTGTAGAGTTTTGGTTTTGCTTCAACTTCTTTCCACAAAAACTTCAGTGTCTCAAGGCTGTGTTCTTTAACACGATAAGCTAATGGATCCAATATTTATTGTCGCTCCAAAAGTATGCAATGTTTGTTTTTTAAGATTTCTTTTATACAAAGTTAAAATTTTTTAACACAAAATATTTTCAAAATAGTAGATACCTACTTGCAAAATTTTCAAGCTTTTTGTTTTTGGTACATAAGACTTTTGCTTCCCATTGTCAACTATTGGTCCATATTTAATACATACCAAATGCCGAAAAATTATTTCGCAAGCATTTGCTCGGAAGTGTTCAGACATATTGAAAATATCTTAAAAAGATACAGAAATCTGTAAGACACATCGCAAAAGTTTTTCAAATCTCGTAAGATTTCCGATGCAATAGCTTAGATGTTCACTGGGCAAATACATATGTACATAGTATTCATGAGGCATCAATAGAATTCCAAGAATTGAATGAATTTGAGATCATGTAGTATGTTGTAGTAGTAGTGGTTGTTGTTGTAAATGGATGACGAAGATGATGCTGGATCATACATAAAATAAATAAAAAATAAACAACAACAAACATTTTAGAATATTAAACCAACAAAAAAACGTCGGCGCATGCCCAACAATGAAAACTCAAGAAGTATTCTTAAATATGCTGTTTGCTAGTCAGAATCTTACTCTCTTTATCTCACCCTACCATGCCATTGCCATAATTTATTAAAAGGAAAAAACTAAACTAAAACGATTTTCTTAAACTCAAAATGCATTTATCGCAGTCTCATTGTCGTGATCTCTCAGTCACAATATGTTTGGCACTGCTGGAGGAGCATCTCTGCATCATCAGCGTCAACATCATGATCATCATCGCCTTTAACAACATACGAACTTTTGTTAATTTTTAAGTATTGTTTTCCATTATTGTCTTCCTTCTTTTTGGTACTTTACTTTTACATGGCATGTATATTTAACGTTCTTCTTCTGTTAAGGGTTTAACCTTCAAGGTGTTTTGAACACAACAATTCGTGAGAAGAGATTTTAAGACAAAGATATTGAATGAATAACAACAACAAAAATAACAGCTGAAATCTAAAAAGAAAACTGAGCAAAAGCCGCCTTTTATTTACAACAACAAAAGTTTTAAAGAAAAGATCTATCATGGGATTAACAAGAAATAGAGTCCTAAGAAAACTATGAGCGAGCATGAGGGAGTAAATTTTATGTTCTTGTTTTTCTTCTTCGTATACCAGTTTCATACAGACTTTGTTTAAGGCTATAGACAAACTGTGGACCACCTAGGCTGGTGATTAATACATATATTTTATGGTTTTCATATTTTTATTGTTATGGAAAAATAGTAATTATGAGTTCTATTCCAGGAATTAAACGGTTAAAAAGATATGTATGTAGATTTCATTTTTGGAACCAAATTTGCAAACAAACAAAAAATTAAGAACTTAGAAAACTCGAATTTAAAGTTTTGTTAAAAATAACTTCATTTCGCCCCATTTTTTATAGATATTGAGTGAGCAATTTGTATGAAAACCACTCAGTAATTCAAGTGGTTTCCATACATATTTTATAATCAAGACAATTGCTGAGATTCTATGAACAGCACATTAATATTTTTTATTTACCATTAGCAAAAATGTTACAAGGAAAAGGTGCATCTTTTGTCAATATTTACTTTGATATTAGTGGAACGGTTTTAATTATAACTGAATGTACGTACATACATATACTTTTTTTTACTAGATTCAAGATTATTTGTCAAATTTCTTTTAAAAATAAACATTTTCAATTAATGCCAGCAAGATTCGAAGAGATAATATATTGGAAATTGGTTATTCTTTACTGCGCCTTGAAAAAGCGTTCTATATAACAAACAGTAAAAGAAAAATGCTTGCCAGTCGTAGATGTAATTTGAACTTTGCTCTAAAGATGGGATTTTTTTTTCTCTCAGAACTGCATACATATGTACCGCAGAAAGAAAATAATAAAATTAGTAATGCACGACCATACACAAGTTTGTTGTTTTCAGTCACTATCAAAATCAAAATACATATAGTAGATATCAAGGCGTATTTAACTAGGTGACAGCATTACAGCAGCTGACTATTCGTTGCGAATGTCAAAATACATACAAAATACTTTTACTTCTTTTCTGTATCTGTTTTCTTTGTTTTATGGGTTAGGTTTTTGACATACGCAATGAAACTACACAAACAAAAATGCCTGTTGTTCTTGTATTGTTGTAATTGTTTTCCTAATGCTGTCACCTAGTTAAATACACCTTGGTAGATATATCCAGAAAAGACATGAACAGGATACATATTGTTATGTTCGTTTATAATACATACATACATATTGCTATAAATGTTTTGTATAATTAAGAAAGAGAAAAATTATTTGTTTTTATACCTATAGGTACATGATTTTACATTTAAGCTGTTTAAAGTAAGGCATTGCAATACTAGAAAATCTGGTGCCTAATCGTCGCTTTCGATATCGAGCTGCTCCGATTGAATGTTCTTAGTTTGCTATTATGGCATTCGCTATCGAACAATATAAACATATTATTCGTATGTTTATATTGTTCGATATCGAATGTCATAATCTTAAACTTAGAAAACTCGATCGAATCAGCTCGATATCGAAAGCGACGATTAGACCCTTGAATTTATTCAATACTTAAAATAACACGAATACATATGCATATGTATGTACATACATACATACAAGTAAATTTTAATAACGCATTTTGAAATGTGAAATCGAACAAAATGGTATCATTGACCCTGATTTTCTTTGCCCATTTGCGCCATCAGAAATGTCATTAAAGTTAAAAATAAATTAAAAATAAGACACTTAATCGTAGGTGGATATGGCTGTATTCTTGGTCTACATTTACAATTTCGTTCGGCACGATAAAAATGAAAAATAAACGATTGAATTGAATAAAAAGATCATACCTATTAAAATACAGTATGTACATATGTACATACATACATATGTATGTTTGTATGTGCGAATGTGTTTATTCTTCAGTTTTCGAAAACCAAATGGCTTCTTCTTTCTACGCATACTCAATTTTTAAAATGAATATACGATGAAAACAAAGTTTATGGTTGAATGCACTACTTCCGCTGGCAAAGGAAATAATTAAAAAAAAAGAAACTACAACAAAAACTTAAAAAAGAACGAAACGGAAGACTAAACCATTGAAGTTGGGTACTGCTAAGACGAAATATAAAGAGTTGCCATAAGAAAAAGATCATCTTTAAAAATTACAATGAATTACAGAGGAAGTATTATAGAAAATAATAATTGTATGTAGGTATGTATGGACATACTTCCATGAATATTTATGTATTGTACAAATATATGTATGTATATCTCTGTATATACGCCATATCCATATTTTAACTTTAATGTAAGTATATACATACATACATTAGTGTTAGATTAAAAAACGGAAATAATTAGAAGTTTAACTACATAAGTATGTATGTACATAAAAAAATTAAAACATCATTAATATGAGTGAGTGGCTCTTCAGCCAACATTACCTACATACTTCTAAGAAAACTGACTAATAGACAATAACATTTATACCTACATACATACATTTGTTTATTTAACATGTTTGGTTTAAAAGCTTTCATACATATGTATATGTACATACATACATTTTTTTAAGTTTAAAACGCAATTTATTTTTGGTGTGCCAAAAATTAAAACAAAACAATGACGACATCCAAAAAATATTAAATGATCAATGTTATAAATGTGTGAGTGCCGAGTAGTATCTCAACCAGGGATGATAAAATCACATTTTCAAAATACTTTTTTACCCCTAATTGTACCTTATATTGTTTGTATTATTAGTGGAATACATATGTATGTATTACATAACTTTTTCAGATAAACTGAACTCAAAACAGGACGGACGGACGTACGTACATCAAGTTGAAAATAAAAAATTTAAGCGATGGTTTAAAAATGGTTAAGCGGCAGAGTTCGGTGAGGATAATCGGAAATATATGCTGTATGAAGAAAGAAAGGTATACAAATTCTTTGGTTTTGAATAGTATAAAAATAATATTCATTAACATCCCTTTTTGAGAAACAGAACAATGCAAAACGAATAATTTCACCCCAAATATATTTATTTATAACAAATATATTTATTTATACCAAATACATTTATTTGTTCAGTTATTGATACAATTTTAAAGATTTTGCATTGCTTTTATCGTGGGCTTTGAGCGCGGCGACTGAAACAAGAAATTCCGTAGCGAAAATCAAACCTAACACTAAGTTTGTTTCTTAAGTCTTTTGTTTTTTAAAGTATTTGAATCGACAGCATATGTTAACCCCTAAAGTATGGTATTGATTTTATTAACATACAGTATTGACAGAACAGATTTTTACATGTAGGAAAACACAAATGGCGTACTTACGAGCAATCGTGTTTGACGAAAAATAATATACACAAACAGACAATTCGTAGGTTTTCAAGCTATTGCATAGCTTTTATCGCTGGCTTTGAGCGCGGCGACCAAATCAAGAATAGCTTTGCCGCGGCAGTGCCCCCGAGTGCCACGTCTTTTTTTATTTATTCCAAAAAAATAAATCACAACACGTGGCGACGCTAAACGAGGTATTAGTACATACTAAATTTTAAATCAATTGAACAAAATAAACCCACCGAAGCTTTTTTTCCTTAATTTATACATATGTGCATATGTAAGTAAACCTTCTGCATGAAACAAAATTGTTACTGTATTAAGACATAGCAAATTTCACTTCTTAATTCGGCTATAATAAACCTAGTCCCTAATTCCTGACCTGACATCGATTTTCTTTAATTGTACTAAATATCTTATTGGAGTACTACAGTACTTTTGCAATGCGAATTGTACCGAAAAAGTGCAATTGTATTGACTTTATCATCCCTGATCTCAACACAAACTCAATCACTTAAAATATACCATCATACACAAGGTCAAACGATCACGATATGATTGTATTATCATTCGAATAAAGTGCGATATTCTCATAATTTTTTCACACTCCGGTTGAGGGCTGATGATTTGACAGCCCGCCATTTTTATTAGGCAAAGCTATACAAAACCTTTTTGATAGTTCTGGAGTGCCGGGGTTTAACAATTTTATTATCATTATATTTTGCCTCTCCTTGCATTTTCACCTTTTTTGTTTGTCAAAATTTGTTCATGTTTGATTTATATATAGTCTCTGACATTGATTTTGACAGATAAAGCAGGTATTTTTCAAAGCAAATTGAGGCGAGTCTACCTGTTATGAATTTGCCTTGTGATGAACACTCTTAAAGTTTGATAAAACATAACAAAAATTTAAAATAGAGAAAAAAACAAAACGGTAGTTCGTAGAACTTCAAAATATCATGAGCATTGATGTTTTCCCTAGTCACATCTACTCGTCGAGATTCCTTATTATATGTATAACTGGGGTTTTCAGTTGAGTGAGCGCTCCTTTCAATATAGCCCAGTTAAATTAAATAGTTCGCTTTTCTAGCTCAATAGCTCAAATTTTCAGTCGATTAGTTGGGCTCCATTCTTCTAATGTTCAATTTATTGTTTCATGTCAGAAACTTTTTTTTTCTTTCAGGTGCAGTATTGACGTGTTATTTCCATCTTTTTGATTTTGGTATTACTAAAATTTTTAATTTTTTTAAATTTAATTTTAATTGATTTTTTGACTACAAATAATAATACATTGCATTAAAGAAACAAATAATTTTTTTGGGCCGTATGGACCGTAATGAAAGTTGATGATAATACATTTTAAATAAATTATATCTTTCTGATTTTGACATTTTGTGGCAACAAGTCGGTGTTTGTTGTAATATTAGCACCAACTTTGAAATAAACTCGTCTTCTACCAATGCAACTACATTTTATTTTGTTGCTCAACTATCAAACTCCATACACAAATATAATGTAGTATTAATTAACCTTGATACAAAATCAGCTAGCTGTTTTTGAAACTAAAACAAAAATGTTCGTTTGGAAATTTGTATTGAAACAACTATTAAACAACTCATATGTATATAAACTCCCAACCGAAAAATTTTGTTTTCAAAAACAGGCATTTAATGATGGAATCCATCGATTTCAATTCACAGAAACATTCAATTGATCTACTTTGTTCAGTAGCTGGACAGTTCCAAATTATATGTGCCTTGTTTATCGTATTATGGGTATTTGTATATTTATCGTTTTTGAGAAATGTAACAAGATTGGAAAAAGCCAAAAATACTTTTTAAAACGCACATCTTATGTAATATAGTATTATTAATTGTAATTATTACCGAAACATTGTAATGCTACTAAATAAATATGTATATTTTTTTGAAGTATTCATGCATATACATATATGCAAATACATAATTAGCAATGAGGGGTGAGGAAAGAAACATATCATTTAAGTGTTGTAAAACGAAAAGTTTTTAAACAGCATAAGTACAAAAGTTTATGTGGTATTTTTTAACACATCAAAAAGTTTAGGTCGATTTACAATTTAATAAAATTTATTTTTTACAGTTCCGCATAACTGAATGTGAATGTAATACCTACGATTTACTTAAATACATACATACATATGTATGTACATAAGTATGAGCAAGACCGTGAGGAAAACAAGTTCTAAAAGTTTATCTTTGGCAACACTTATTTAATTTAGATATACATATACATATATACACTCTGTATGCATTGTATTTTATATGATCACTTTACAATATTTTCCACTAATTGTTTTATTTATCGATCTTATTATTTTAATCTTATTACGTACTCTATATAACATGAATACATACCTTGATAATTTTTCTCTTTAAAATGAAAAATTCAAGCTGTTTGTTTATGTGATAAACAATCCAAACAAAATTAAACCAACTATTTTGACAAACAAAAAACGGTGCGATCAAAATAATTCACGGGAAATATTATAGCTGCTATTAACAATCAATTTGTTTAGATTTTATAATCAAGGAAAAAAGTTTCCTTCGTTTTACTATTTAAATTTTTAACTTTTACCACACATTTATTAAACAAAGTTCGTGACACACTACCGAATGTACTCGTTTAAGCAACGAAATGTGTTTATTGTGGACAGAGTTGTAACGTGGGGAAGTATGCTAATCAAACACATATACAGTAGTAGTACCACTGTTATGCTCTGTATTGGTTTAGGCATATGCAAGGTGAATTCATACCAAGTGAACGCGATACCTCCGTTGACTCATTGTGTTTTATATTCATTGTCAAAAATTAATTCGAATTCATTTCATTTGCAGCCTAAACCTCACATTATTGACTTTGGAATATTGAAACTGTTGTGAAAAAGTGTTTTAGAGCTACTCATTTATAATTTTTGAGTATAATAGATTATATCTTTCATAAGTACCAGGCTTAGTACTGGCATCACCCTAAATTTCAGGTTTGAAAACTTGCATTCATTTCTACACGAAAAAATATGATGTAGACTTATGTAGAATTGTTTTGTCACGTTTACACAAATTAAATTATTTTCTTAAAATTTAACGCGTACAATAAATAAAAATTAATTAAAAATCACAAACAAACTAAATGTAAAAAATTTCGTGACCAAGCAAAAAAAAATTAATTAAAAATCACAAACAAACTAAATGTCAAAAATTTCGTGACCAAGCAATTGCATGTGCATTCATTTTGGATTAAGCTTACGGAAAAAGTCTCCACTGATTGTTTTAACCCCCCTACAATACACAATATATGTAAAAAATTCCTTCATCTGCTCTTTGTACCTTCTTTTTATCCAGCACCTGCCGACACTGGTGAGTAATGTCCGATCATGGTACAATTATTATAGGTAACAGCAAGTCGTATTTAAATACACCTTGGGTACTAGCGCTTCTACAACAAATTACAACACCAACACAAATTTTATTGCTAGAAACGTACAGCATTTATGTCAAAATCTATTGTCTGTGTCTCACACAAATTCATAATCTATTTATGTCAAAATCTGTTGTCTGTTTGACGCACACATTCTCAAATTTACTAAAGCATAGATAATAGAATTAATTTTTTTCATTTATGCATTTGTGATACATGGAGATATTATAGCATCGATTTGTTAGTGCATATTCTTGCATATTACATATACTCTGTAGCATATTTTTACATATATGTATGTATGTACATATATGTATTTCAGTCTTAAATACATATTTACGGCGATTTTTTAATATTGTGGCATATGAATATTCCTAACTATATGTATGTAAGTATGGGTACTGGGCAAATGCGTGCAGCATGGTAGTATATAATACAGGTAGTGTCGAAGCATTAACGGATTTTTTTTGAACCTGTCAAAATTTGATTATGTATTCCTAACACACACCCACACCACTACAAAAGCAAACTTTAACATTTTTTTCAAATGCAAAAAAGAAAAGGAAAACAAACAAAATTCTTTATATAACACAAAATGTAACCATTCTTTTGTTTTTTTTGACAGCTTCGAACCTAAAAGCAGTGCTGTTGTAGCTTCGACACTACCTGTATTATTCTATCATGGCATATAGGTTGTCGTAAAAGAATTCACCTTGTCAAATATAATTTTTGATGTGAAAATAAACTGTTCAGGACGAATTTAACACCAGAAAATTTACCAAAAGCACATTTTTAACAGTGGAAAATTATAAAACACAATCAGTTAGCTGAGCTGTTGAGTTCACATGTTATGTATGTATGAATTTTTACCCAGGTGACAGCATTACAGTAGCTGCCTATTCGTTGCAAATGTCAAAATACATACAAAATGCTTTTGCTTTTTTACTTTTTTTCTGTATGTTTTCTTTGTTTTATGGGTTAGGTTTTTGACATACGCAATGAAACTACACAAACAACAATGTCCGTGGTCCTTGTATTGTTGTAATTGTTTTACTAATACTGCCACCTTGATAAAGATAAAATTTGTATTGTTTACAAAAACTTACCGCAATTTTTCAGTAAGTTTTCGGAATTTTCAACTAGCGGTCAGAATTGTTTAGTCAAACTTGTAATTTTTTAAGTTCAGTAAATATTATTTTTAGGAAAGAAATTAATATGGAAAAATTTCTGATTTATTATTTTGTAAGTACATATTATTATCATTTAATTTATACCTACTTACATACATATATGCTATACTTAAGTATATCTACATACATACATATGTATATACTTCTTGTCTATTCAATAATAGTTATGATTTTTTTATTATATCGGTAAATAAAACAACAAATTTCAACTACATAAGTACATACGAGTACATACATATGTACCTAGGTATGTATTCTTTTACTCAAATTGGAAATTATTTGATAACTTGCAAAGTAACACAAATATTTTATCGCGAATCATAATTATTGTAGTTGTGAAGGTCTTTGTGGAAAAGTATTTAATAAAGCTTGGGGCTTTTTTAAATAAATATTATAAATTAATGAACTCTTAACTATTTATTCACCCCTTCTCCCTATGTGGATCCAGAGCCTTTTTTAGTGGCGTCAATTTATCAATAATAAGGGATAATGAAATTTCAACCGCAAATTGGGCTGGGCTTGCTTCTCCTGACATGAGACAGCCTAAAGATTCTGTTGAATTCAACAGTAATATTCTGCGACTGGTTAACGGTTTTCCTTCTGGTCGCTTCAGTATAAACTGTTTTTTGTGGAAAAGTAACTGTTCCTTTACCTTTAAGTCGTTTATTAATGGAAAAAAAATGAAACAACGGCATACATTCTCTGTGAATGTATTGTTTTGCGTAATTATAAGTCATATCTTTTACTCTGAACTTCTATGATAGTCAGGCTTCTCCAGCCTCAACTGATTTTTTTTAAATCATTCATTAAGTTCCACAATGCCGGTCTTTGAACCAGATATTTTCTTATTCATTCTTCCATTCACCACGTTCTGTGACTATCAGGAATGAATATATGCAAATAGATTTTACAATAAAATAATCAACAATTATATAAATTGGTTTATAACTGAAGAATCCACTCAAATGGGTAGAAGCTAATAAATTTAGAATCCTTCGAAAAATAGACCTCAATTTTGATTAAATAAATTTAAAATAAACAAAAATGTCTAATGAATTATACTAACATGCATTAATCAAAAACATAGGTCCATAAGTTGTCTGGGGCCAACATTTCAACTTCAGACAGATGAACGGACAGGCGGAAATTTTTAAATTGCTTCCCTTCGATCTAGAATTTACGAAATGAAAAACTTACATATGCGTAGTTTTACATTTTTATTGCCTATTTAATGCGCATAAAATAATTTTTTTAGAGCATATTCCTGATTTTACGGATCACCGAACCGATTAAGCTCAAATTCCCACTATATGTTCCTTAGGATCCCATTAATGATTTAAAGTAATATCTCCTACATACATACTTACATATTATGTAGTTGGTTGTCTGTCTGCATATGTATGTACATACAAACAGCATTTTGAAATTTCTCATATTACATGTTGGGTTCTGCTAGTAGATAATAGGTACATAATTTATTGTTATTGTTATTCCTGACAAATTTGGTACATAATTTAATTTTTGTGAATTTTTAAGACCTATAGAATTCAATTCAACATTTGAACACATATGCATACATATGTATGTACTACGTAGCATATATGCATAAGTACATACACACATACATATGTACATAATTTTGTAGACAAAAATTAACATTTCATCCTGTTTCTAGAACTTTTGAGAAATAAAAATGTTTATAGTATTTTTCGTATGTACGTTTAAGGCTTTTAATCCTTGAATAGGGAGATCTCAAATTTAAGGCGCATGTTTTTCGCTTGGTCATAAATCGATAAGAATGCTCCAAAGCGCATTCATATTTAAAACAAACTAAGTAGACATAATGGTAATAAAAAAGAGCCTACCATAAAGTACGCGAAAATGTGAGAATCAGTAACAACTGGTAATAGTAGAGTGTACTATACTAGATATTGTACTCGTACTACTCCTACAACTTATTTGTAAAAAAATAACTTGTAAAAATCCAATATGGCGTATCGTGGCGTCTAACCAACACATTCATGAAAAAGTGCATATCCTTATAAGGACATGCAGCGGGCAAATTTTGCTTTCTCGTTTTTTCTTTTTCAATCAAAGCGTTTACCTGGCTGTAGAGACTGAAAGCAAGATACCAAAATAAGGGGAGAACATTGCGATGAATGCTTTTCTGTAGGCACCCAAATAGGCTTGATAAAAAATAATCACGAGTAAAAAGTCAACATGAGATAGGTACATGGGATACCTACAGCCAGTCGGACAGGCAGTCATATTATGCAACACTTAGCTGGCGCATGCCAAATGATTTATACGTTTTGGTAGTGGAAATAAAATCGCAGACATTAGTAGTACGAGGATGTACTACAAAAAGAAAAAAAAATAATAATTGAAAAAAGCAGCAGCAACAGAATAGAAGCAACATGTCATTGAACTACTCGTATGGACTTTGACATGACAATGTGTTGCACCAGCATACAACCAGATTCATAGATTTTTAAAACTCTTGGAAATTAAATGGATAAAACTTTGTATATTTTGTTAATGACACTAACAAAGCAGAAATCTTTGTTAAATTACATACATATGTATATAAGTATATACTTACATATGTATATTTTTTGCTGCTTCTCTGAAATTATTACTCATTTGTTGTATTTTCAATAATGCCATGAGAGCGTGCCACTAACACCTGCAACTCGCAAAAAATAACGAAAACAAAAACATTCCAAAATTCATTGATTGCCCCTTCTAAAACAAAAAAGTATAAATGAAGACTGAAAGCAAAGTCTTAACAAAACATGGATAGAGAGGATCATCCTTTTTCTTATAAAACAGAAAAAAAACTAACAGCTGCTGCAGATGTTACTTGCTGCCACAAATAACCCAAAAAAAAGAACGCACACTCTTTTGTCTACACATGTTGTAAATTCTTTTTATTTCATGCTACTTGTCTAAAGACTCATACATATGCTGGCTGCCATCATTCACATTTGCTATTCGATTAAATCGAATACATGTACATACATACATATGTATGTACATTAAAAATATTAAGAAGGACGCAAATCGAACACAAAAAACTCATTCAAAAATTTCGTTTGCCACGCACCAATAATTGTGTTTCCTATAATTTAGAAAGTATGTGTGCCGGCACACTATATATTTAAAGAAGGCACGCACAAAAGAAAATAATTTCAAAAATATTTCTTCGAAAAGACCTCTTAATAATATTTTATACCAAATATTCCTTACAAGGCACAGTGTCTTCGATTTTTAATACATAATCGAGTAGTTTGACAACCATTAACCAATCAATGTCCAACCGTTAGAATATTAATACTAAGTGTGTTCGAGTACCCAAAAGTTTTAACAAATTTTTACTGAATTTTACGAAATTGCGTTCGTTTACTCCAGTTACAGTAAATGAGAATACAAATTGAGAGCGTAAAGTGACAGTTCTTGGCTGAGAATTTACTCATTTTTACTGCAGAAATTTCTTGTAGTAAAACCAAAAAGCATATGATTCAAAAGGCAAACAAACAAAAGTAGGAAATTAAAAAGTATACAATTTGTGAAAAAATTAAAAAAAAAGAAAAACAGACAAAATAATAAAAATTAAATTATATAAAATAAATAAATTATTTTTAAACTATTCCTTCGTTGAAAATGTGTGCATATGCCTCTTAAAAGGAAAGGAATGTTGTAGAAACCATTTATGGCCATTTTCGTTGTTATTTTGTTATTTCGTTGGAGCTGTGAAAATGCTAAGTAAAGGGTGGTTAAATTTCAAGGGCCGATGTTAATTTTGAATAAAACACAAACTATTTAGGAAATTATTGTAATTTTATTTTATTATGATGTATTGGTATTACTCAATTATGTATGGAACAAAATATCGGCCAAATGGGCGCCGCGACCTCGGCGGCACACCTCCATCCGATGGTCCAAATTTTCGATGACGCTGAGGCATAATTGAGGTTCTATGCCGTTAATGTGCCGAATTATCTGATCCTTTAGGTCTTGAATTGTTGCTGGCTTATCGACGTACACCTTTTCTTTCAAATAACCCCTAAGAAAAAAGTCCAACGGTGTCAAATCACATGATCTTGGCGGCCAATTGACATCGCCATTACGTGAGATAACACGGCCATTGAATTTGTTGCGCAAAAGAGCCATTGTTTCGTTAGCTGTGTGGCAAGTGGCACCGTCCTGTTGAAACCACATATCGTCCACATCCATATCTCCAATAATGTTCATCAACGACGAGCGTGAGAGGTGCAATTGTTGGGCACGACGACGAGTTGAGGTGGACGGCTCTTCAGCCACACTATCGCGAACAGCAGCAATATTTTCTGCAGTACGAGCATGCACTGGTGTTTTCACATCTCCTACAGACCCGGTTTGCTCAAATTTTTGCATGATTTTTCCGATTGTAGCCACATTTGGACGATTAAATTGACCGCGAAAATCCCAAAGTGCACGATATGCATTTTGATTTGAACGCCCATTTTCATAATAAGCCTAAATAACTTTAACACGTTCTTGGATTGTGTATCTCTCCATGGTTCAAAGTCTGAAATAGAGAAATGTCAAATAAAATTCGGAAAAAAACTTGGCGTTTAGGTGTGGTTCACATTCAACATCGGCCCTTGAAATTTAACCACCCTTTATATGGTTACTTAGTACTGCACTTGCTTTTAAGGTAGTCAATAGCAAAAACAAATAATCAAATACTTTTGAATAAATTTAATCGGACACAAATTAGGGAAATCAAAAAAAAATAATAATAAACACATGGAAACGATTATGGAAAATAATTTGTTTAAATTTTCTTTAAATATTCGTGTTAGAATTAAAATATTGCATCGAGTACCAACAAGAAAAAGAGTTGAGTTGTCCAAAGTGTAAATATACTTCAGCACTACATCGATATCCAAGCAGCTGTTTGCGTAATCTTACGAATTTTTATAATTTTTCCGTTCGCGCACTTTTTTGTGCTACAGCTTTTTTGAGAGTAAAATCTTCAATTTACTCAGTAATTACTCATTTACTACATTTTACTGCAAAAGTACTCGAACACACCTACTAAAAACCAGATATATGTACATATATAGTACATAGATATGTATCTTAGAAAATTCTAGTTAGTCAGATGAGTGAAATGTAGGATCACTAAAAGGAAAATTGAGAGTATTATATATTGAACCTTAATCGGTGGTTAAAGATAAACCGAAAGTCCTTTAGATTTGTGTTTGTTTATAAAATAATAACTAATAACTTTATAAAACAAAAGAATCAAGTGTTAATTAATGGTTTTCGAAAATTGTTAGCTTATAAATAAGAAAAAAGAAAGTTTTGCTTCCTTAGATGTCCTCTTGGAGCGCCAGGGTTTTTTGAATTTTTTTAATTTTTGGACCTAATATTTTCTTTATGGTGCATGACAGACTGCAAAAAAACGTAACAACGACACTTTTACAGTTAGAACAATGTTCGTAGTGAATGTAGTGCCTTGTGTTTGCTGTTGTTTTATTCTTATTTATTCCATTTTTTGTATAAATGCTCATAACATACTTTTGGGATGCTTATTAGGGCTCCGTACACAAAGTGTAACAACAAAACCTATTGTTTTCGCTAAGATGTCTGTCCATATGAAACAGGATTCTATCTTGTGAACCGCAAGAGTTAGACATTTAAATTTCGTATAACTTATATGTATATTATTACGGTCGCTTTAATAACAAATACAAATTAAATCATGTACAGGCATTAGAGTTTTTTTCCCGCAATTTTTCATTTTCCGGGAAAGCGGGAAATTTTTGTAAATTTCAATTTTGCTTTCGTTGCAACTGAATTTCTTAAAAATATGCATCTCTGATCGCAAGAAATCTATCATTTTATGGAAATTTTCATAATTATATGCAAGTCGGACCGTTTAGTTTTTAGTTTTTAAATTTCTTAAAGGTTATTTCCAACATTGTTATATTGTTATATGAGATAAAAGTAAACTTAAGGCAGAATTAGTTTGTACGTTCTGTTCTGTTACGAATCAGCTGTTTTGTTTCTGTTCAATTGAAAAACTCTATGTGTGGTTTGTTGTTACTTTTTCGTTCTGTTCTGTTGCGGACTATTCTGTAGGAAATAGAATTCAACGTTAAGTAACAGCCAAGAGTTTCTATGTATTAGTTTTTTGTGGAATGAAATATTACAAATTTTATTTTAATTCAAATTGTTAAAGATTTATATATTTTTGCCAGGTAAAAAAATTCAATCCTATAATTATATCGTTCACATCGGAAAGTTCAGACACAGAACAAGTAAGTAAGAAATATTTTCTACAGAAAAGAACGGCACAGAACGGCAACGAAAAGTAAAAGCTAATGAGGCCTTTACAAATATAGGTGAACGTAAACATAACAACTCAGTTAATAAAAAAAACATAAAATAATATAGAAAAAAGGTACTCAAACTCAAGGTTTGAATTCCAAAACAAAAATATTAAATTTTTAAAATAAGAAAATACTTTAATAATATAATTCATATTTTTCGGTTTAGGAAATAATTCTTTAAAACGCTTAAAGCGTTTATGGACTCGTCAGAAAGCCTATTTCTAATTTTATTAACAAATTGCCCTGCTACCGAAAACGACCGCTCCCTTTTTGCAGTTAAGTTGCCAATTATTTTTTTTTTATTATTTCTCGGTATCCCGCATGAAAAATCCCGGGAAAGCGGGAAATTTTTAGATTGAAATTCCCGGGAAATCCCTAACAGGCATGTTCTAAAAAAGTAGTGAACGTGAAATATGAAAGGTAAACTTTTCATTTTTGATGTTCTGGAAAAGTAGAGTATATTGGTATTGAATATTGAAATTCAAAAGTAAAAAAAAGAATATTAACTTTTTGAGTAAAAATAATTTTTGCATAAAAGTAAGGGCAGTGAAATTCGTATTATTATTATTACATCAATATTCTTTGTTCGTCTTTTTATAAAATCTTAAAAATTCAATAAAGCAATAAATCATATCGCGAAAGTTCGCAAAATTTTCCAAAATTTTTAAAAAGCCGCAAAATCTAAAACGGGCTACAAATGCAAAAAATGTAAAAAACTGCAAAAATGAGGAAAATTCGCAATAACTTCCAATTGCTGGGAAAATTAAAATGTTTACTATCATTTAAAAGTCGATGGATGAAACATCAAAAAATAAAAAAAGTCACCCATATTGCAAAAAACGCGAAAATCCGCTAAAAGTTGCAAAGTTAAAGACTTAAAAAATTTAAGGAATGTGGAAAATTTGCAAATTATGCAAATTTTTGCGGCTTACCTTTTTCGTTTCGGTCGCTTTTAATGTCCATTTTAAAGCTTTCCCTATTCTCAAAAATGTTTGAAAAAATTTCGAAGTTAACGCGAATTTTTTAATACAACTTTATCGCATTTTGCTTAAAAATGGTTCATAATAATTACGAAACGAAATCCATAATACAACTACACCCGAAATTTCTGGCAATACAGTAATTTATTTATTATTGTATCGTTTGTCATTCTCTTTCGTGCACATAAAATTAAGTTACTCATATAGTTAAGTACTGAAGTTTGTTGAAGATTAAAATTTGATTAACAGGTTGTTGCTGGTTTTATAACAAAGGAATTTTAGTTCAATTCAAACAAACATCTTATTTTTCGCATACATTTAACTAATTTTTTAAAATTTATTAATCGAGATTGCCTCAATATCTTTTTTCAAAGATTTTCAAAAACTTTTGTTTGTTGAGTGTTTTTTAGCTAGTCTATATGCATGCATTTCATTGGTGCTAAAGCCAAATCATCAGTAGACCTTGAAACATTTCAGAATATGGCTTAAGCTCTACTGATGATTTGGCATTAGCACCAATGAAATGCATGTATATAGACTAGCTCATATAAATAACTCATCTGAGAAAAAAGATAGTTTTAGCACGAATATTATGCAAGAATTCCTCCTCCTGAACTATTTGTTTTTGAGTTTTTGGCAGCTTCTGCCCTTTTTGTAGTCCCACATAGATTTTCTATGGGATTTAAATCGGGATTTTGTGCTGGGTTTAATTTTGTGAAGTTTTAATATTATAAGCTGCAATCCAGTTTTTGACTACGCACGTGCAGTACTTAGGTCAATGTCGTGTTGAAATGTCCAACCTAATACCAATAATATCGTCCAAATGATTTTCCAATATGAAGTACTTGACATCAGACAGAATTCCTTCAAAAGCAGGAGTTCAATCCTCTTTGCAGACATTTAATTAATATTTAGTTTTGTGTATTTACTGACTTTTAAGCCGTTATTTATAAGCCAAGGCGGTAAGATTTTCTTGACGGTTTCTGGTTTTACCTCACGAATGGTATCATGTCTAGATTATTCGCAACGGTCTTTAACGGCATCCCACAAGGAAAAGTCTAAAAGTGTTGCATTGTAGCTACACATATTTCGGACAGTAAAAAATCGGTCATTGTCAAAATAAAATATACTTGTATTTGGACCACTCAGTATTTAGCTAAGAAACATCCCCAAAATGTCCCTCGTCTCTTTAATATTTGTTTTTTGGGCTTTTATTTAATTTTGTTATTCGCTATTACTTTTTTGGAATATTTACTGAAAATTCTATAAATGAATTACAATAAAAAATCTTTAGAAATCATTGCAGATTTTAGTTTTGGCTACAGTTCTCTTGCAGCCAAAATATTTTGTTTTCTAATTTGCTCAGAAATCTAAAATTCAAAATTTAAAAACGGTTTAGCCTAAACTATTTAAGCGGATGGTGTGCTCAATAGATCTAATTATCGAAAACGTGAACGAAATATTTCTACGGTAGCTCATGTTTTGGAAATCCCCCGAAGTATAAAAAAATATTTATTTACTTATGCATTTGTTTTTTATATTTTTTTCTCATTTATTATCTTCAATATAAATTAAACAACAATAAGTATGCAAATTTTTCGCATTTAGTAATGCACTCTATATTTTGTATTATCGATTAAAACAAATAATTATTTATCACGCAAATAAAATAAAAATGCATACGTCAAGTTGCATAAATTCTTAATAATTTTGATAAAGAATTTTAAATTCCAGCACGTACATTTGTATGTGCATACATATACATACATGCATACTCGTAGATATCTACATATATGAATATTCAAAATGTAACCCAGTTGGCCACGGCGACTTTCAGACACCCTCAATGGAAATGGCAAAAAATTTGAGAAACCTTAACATAACTAGTGGTGGGCCATTAGAACCGGCGGCAGCAAACCCTTTGGAGCCTTGGGCTTTTTTCTTCTCTATTAATTTGGAATCAATCCAAATTGTACACAGCTTTTACTCTATTAGTATTAGGTGGACAACTTTAGTCAAAACTACAGACAATGTGAATTGAGAAATGTCGAGGTTGAAGTCATTGACATGAGACTTTTGAAAACTTCCCACCTCAAAAAAAAAACTCAAAGCTGCACATACTTTGCAGAGTGGAGGTTAACCGGTGGCTATTTCTAATACTTCCACATAATAAACAACCGCATCTTTTGGAAGTCGAAAATATGTCTTCAAGCTAAGATGAACAATTGGTTATTGAAAATTATTCTAAACATAAATATCTACTGACAGGACAGATGGTAATTTTAAGGGCTTAAAAATATCTCTAAAATTTCTTCTAATAGATGCAACGTCGTGCACATCCTGGTCTTCATTCAAAAATGGTTCAATCATTCCATCAGTTTATCATCATTAAAGATAAAATTTTTGTTCTTGAAAGTCCCTTTTTTTAATTCAATTGTTTAATTCCAAGGCGAATTCGTCTTGGTTTAATTAAAAAAAAAATAAATAGCGATAACTTTACGGTAGTTCAATCGCCCTTTTTAACGTTGAACTGATTGCATAATATTTGTCGAGCCAAATGAAAACTTGCTAACCTTAAGTGCTCCGGTGATTTTTGATGGCATGGCAAAGTTTGTTTACATTTCATTGTTTATAACTAATTAATATCTGAATTCAATAAAAATAAATTAATGTGACTTGTTTCGTATGTTGTTTAGAAAACAACAAAGATAACAGTGTTTGTGTAGATTAATTAACAAACCTTGATTTTTCCGCCTTGTATTTCTCAGCTACGCAAACAATCTTAAGTCTGCAGACATGTCTTCACCACAAGCGCACTTCATACGAAATGGTAAAGGATAATGAAGTTGATCTATATGCTAAAAGTTATTTCCGCGGCCAAGGGTGTAAGTTAGCCTTGGCTAGATGAGTGATTGAATACTACAAGTTTAATCTTTTAAACTACCTGTCGATTTGCATACTATTGAGTTAAATAAACGTGATGATGGCGGTAAAATCCAGTGAGTTTTAGGAATGATTATTGGTAGAACGGAAAGGAACTATTATTTATTAGCAATTTTACTGACGTTAATCAAACACACGAACAAGGAAAATTTCGATTAATATAAAATATTAAATAATGTAAAAGAGCATGAACCTATAAAAAGTACTTAGAAATGTTCCCTTAAGTTTGTACATGATATTAAATGAATCTTTAATAATGGCAAAATCGTTCATTTGGTTCACATTAAAGGGCTTATGGTATGACACCAAACCAACGAATCGCGGCCATCTAAACCCGCTTAGCCCACGCAAAACCAAACATTTATATTGTAGCTAAAATTAAATTTTTAAATTCTCCAATTAAATCATAGTTCAGCATATTTCGGATAATCGCAGAACGATTAACCTTTTCTTTTATTCTATAGTAATTACTGGGGCTATGATTTCCATGTAAATACATGTTTTATGTCGTTTGTCTGAATTCGCCGAAAACAAAATATCTTTACGAATCACATTTTTTGTTTAATTTGGATTAGTAAAATTCATATTTTAAATTTTATAGACGAATGAAATTTGTACTATACAAATTTATTAAATTTCTTGTAATTTTGGTAAGATTTAGTTGTTTTTGTATAAAAATTTCCAGAAAAACATATATTTAAAAAGAATCTAAAAGTGTCATAAATTTGCCACGATCAGTACCATCCTTGGTAAAATGCAGCCATATGTCGCTATATATTTTTCCAGGCATATATAAATTTTTAAATTAATTTTTATTTTTTGTTTAATTACTAGTATTATTATTAAAATAATTTTATATGTATATTAAAATACGTTTTGAGTGGACTTTGAAATTTACGCAAAAAAAAACTGTTTCAATTTCAACTCACAGAATATTCCCTGTATATTTATACAGGTACGCGCATTAGATAAAAAAATACTCACCAGCTGTTTTCAGTTTGACAAGAAACTCAAAGTAAAAGTCATTTGACTTTGGATATCATAAGAATTTTTTAAGCTGAATTTTGACAAATCAGATGGATATGTAAAAAATTATTAAGTGTGTTCGAGTAACCAAAAGTTCTTAAAAATTGTTACTGAACTTTATTGCATTTTACTAAATTGCCTTCGTTTACTCAAGTTACAATAAATGAGAACACAAATTGAGAGCGTAAAGTGACAGTTCATGGCTGAGAATTTACAAATTTTTACTGCAGAAATTTCTTGAAGTAAAGTTTCTTGTAGTAAAACAGAAAAATATATGATTCCAAAGGTAAACAAACAAAAGTAAGAAATTAAAAAGTATACAATTTATGAAAAAATTATTTAAAAAAATAAAAACTCAAACAAAAAAATAAGTGAACAATAATTATATTTAAAATATTCCTTCGTTAAACATGTACATATGTATTTGCCTTTTAAAAGGAAAAGAATGTTGTAGAAACCATTTACAGCAATTTTCGTTGTTATTTTGTTATTTCTTTGGAGTTGCGAAAATGCTAAGTATATGGTTACTTAGTACTGCACTTGCTTTTAAGGTAGTCAATAGCAAAAACAAATTATCACATACTTTTGAATAAATTTAATCAGACACAAATTAGGAAAATCAAATAAAATGAAAATAAACCCTTGGAAACGATTATAGAAAATAATTTGTTTATATTTTCTTAAAATATTCGTGTTATAATAAATATTGCATCGAGTACGAACAAGAAAAAGAGTTGAGTAGTCCAAAGTGTAAATATATTTCAACACTATATTTATTTGCAAGCAGCTGTTTCCTTAATCTTTTTAAAATTTTTCCGTTCGCGTACTTTTTTGGGCAACAGCATTTTTTGAGAGTAAATTTTTCAGTTTACTCGGTAATGATTCCTTTACTGCATTTAACTGCAAAAGTACTCGAACGCAGCTATTGTTATAATAAATATACTTGCATCCGTTGCCTTTGATTCAAATTCAAAAAAGGAAAGTGACAACATTAGCACAGCGATGCCAAGCCGATTGATACAAGTTGCTGTGTACGGGGCATCATAGTCCAAAACTGAACTATTTAAAATGAAAATTTCATCTAGTTCGACTAGTTCAATTGATTGAATCGTTTAATTGAACTAGTTCGTTCGTGAACTACCCAAGACTACTTTACGGTTTATTTTAAAAACTCTGGCGTCTTTGGCTGTTCTCAATGCAACTGAACTTTGGTTGCTTTCCGTAATATACCCATTATATTTTTGGGTGACTTCAATTTCTTTTAAAATTTTGGTTCTTGGTAAATTTAAGATTTTGTATACATTTTACAGTTTTAAAATGTTTAAATTGTATGTGCATACATTCATATTTATGTATACATTTTCCACAATTTTCAATTACATCGCTTTTATTTAATTAAAAAAAAATTAAATGTTTTTACAATTTTATTCACCTCAATTCCAACATTTTTTTATTCTCATTAAGAGATTTCAAAGTTCAATTGAACAAATGCAACAACTACAACAACAAAATAAGAAATGTTTTAAAAATAATTGTCAATTTGGCGACAGACATTTATTTCGTTGTTGTAAAACACACATTTTTCAAATGTCTAGACAAAATGTGCAGCAAGCAGAGCATTGCAGACTGCACTTGTCTTGCAAAATAAAAACGCCAGTTTTAAGAGTAAAACCACAAGACCATATTTATAAAAATGAGAAAACAGTTTTATATTTTTATTCTTGTCATATCAATTAAACTTTTATGGATTGTGGATAAATAATCTTTGATCCAAAAAACCTTCCACTGCGAGAGATGATAACAAAGACGGCAGCTTTTTTAACTATTAAACTAAATGACTGCTTGGTGCATTAAAGATCTGCCAATCTATCTTAATATTTCATAAAAATACATTCCATTCTGGAATCGATAGAGCGGTAAAATACATTCCAGTGAGCCAATGAAGCTGGTTATGTTACTGGCACCGACGAGCACTTTAGACTTATCATATTCGCGATTAAGAAGCTCCAAATATTTCAAAATATTTTTCTCGACATATCATCTTATAGGGTCGAAGGAAAGTTATATGAAAGGACGACATGAGCAGGAACTTAACAGAGTGTAAGCATGAGCACACAGTTTATTCAGAGCTGCAATACAGTCTAGTTCGTCCCTATTCTTCCCTCATACGAGGGCAGGGCCTGAGAACTGTCTTCTGGATATCTGATGTCAGATAACGTCTTCTAATCGTTTTCCTCAAGCTTTTTACAACAGTGATTAATATAGCATGGCTTTTCTTCAGTGAATCTGGTCCGAATGATCGGAAGCCAGAGTAGAACAGGGGGAAAATTACGGCATTCGATATCGAACGAAATCCCCTACAAAATTTTTTGAATTTGTATGGAAATTTCGTTCGATATCGAATGCCGTAATTTGCCCCCAGATGAAGTCCGCATTAGGATGAATTACATGGTCATTCCTATGCAAAATCATAGTCGGTTCTATGTCAAGTATCCGGTCAGGTATCAGTTTGTGTATCCGCATATGATATACCAGAATTACTCAACCACTGTCCCTGTTGTAAAGAAGAACATCGTTATTGCTATGCAACATTAGTATCGGTTTTATGCAGTCATGAACATTAGAGTTCAAGGATCGTTCTGAAAGAACCTAAAAAGACGCATATTCTTTATCAGCATGATTCGACCATTGATCATTATTAGGAAGATGAACATAAATGGTGGTCCGTCCACCACCACTGTTTAATGGATTAAAGCACCCCAACAAAAGGGCAATTCTCACAGAATTCGATTATCCCCTAGATATCATACCATAAGTAGCTGCGGACCGGGAGCATTCTTAGAGACCTGCTTCTTTGCAGACATACATATATCAAGAAATAAAGCATAATTTTTTTAGCAACTTCCTTTTTGGCAACACTATTTTTGACAGCTCAGCTGTTTTTGTGTAACATGTTCCATTATTTGAGGAAGCGATCATAAAATAAAAGAAATTGCTTAATACGAGTGCGGATCAATAAGTCCGAGACTTTTCGAACTTCCCTCGTAGTTATATGAAATACAACACTGTTCCCATTAAGTACCACCTGTTAATAGATTACTGTAAAATTTTGAGCAAGTGTCGTCATTTACTTTGCGTTTAGCAGCTGTTCAAAACATACAACCTCGTGTATTTTTCTAAAAATGGAAAAAGTGAATTTCGAGTACTCACTAAACATTATTTTTTGCGAAAAAAGCCGCCAATCAAACCAAGGAAAAGGTCGATAAATTCTATGGGGACTCTGCACCATCGATTTTAATTGTAATAAATGGTTTACTGACTTTCATTGTGGTCGCACAAGTACAAATGACGCTGAACGTTCTGGACGGCGAATTGAAGTCAGTACACCTGAAAATGTCGAAAAAATCCACGATATGGTGTTGGCCGATCGAAGAGTAAAAGTGCGTAAGATTTTTGATGCCATAGGCATTTCATTGTCTCCAAATTGACCATAAACGTAAACGTGTGACAATTTGAAAGGGTCGTTTGGAGTTGTTTAACCGCAATCCGAATTGGTACCTCATCCGCCATATTCTCCGGCCTTAGCCCCTAGTGGCTACTTCCTATTTCCAAACCTAAAGAAATGGCTCGGTGGAAAGAGATTTAACTCCAACAATGAAATTATTGACCAAACAAATGCCTATTTTAAGGACCTCGAAAAATTTTATTTTTTGGAAGGGACACAAAAAAGGAGATTATGTTGAAAAATAAATTTTTGTTTTGCAAAAAAACTGTGTTTCACACAGTTTCACACGGACTTGTTGATCCGCCCTCGTATATAGGGTGTCTCAGTAAGAATGCACTTCTTCATTTTTAAATAAAAAAAGTAGTTTTTGAGATAATTGTGTTTTTTTTTATTGGATTGTAAAGAAGACATGTTCCGATTAAGAATGGATTAAAATATCCGTCAAATGGAACCACGGCTCTTTCACTGAAATGTGGCTGTATATCACTGATAACGCGTTGGATTTCGGATTTGAGATCAGTAATTGTTTCCGGTTTATCCGCATAAAAGCGTGATTTCACAAAACCCCAAGGAAAAAAATCGCATGGCCTTAAGTCGTAGAATCTTGGTGGCCAGTTGACTTTCTTGAGATAATTTGTTCTACAAATCGTTGCAACAATTGTCGTCGATTGTTTCATGCTCAATGAGGCAGATGGGTCCGTCTTGCTGAAACTACATGTCGTCCAACTGAGGCCACAATCATTTTCCTATAACGAATGGCGTTCACAGTCACTTCAATTTCGGCCTCATCTTCAAAAAGTGAACGTCTAATCACGCCGCTTGACCAAAATCCGCACCAGATAGTTTCTCGTTATGGGGTGCATTTGTTTCTCAGGGATGCATGAGGATTTTCTGAACCCCGCATTCAACAATTTTGTGAATTTACGAAGCCATGCCGATGGAAATGCGCTTCATCGGAGAAGATGACTTTTTTCGAAAAATTTGTATTGACTACTTCACTTTGTCACAAATTTCACAAAAAAATCTACACTAAATTTATAAAGTGCGTTCGTTCTTACTGAGACTTAAAATACTTGACATGTAACATGGTGAACAAACAAAACGAAAATAACAAATAAAAGTGCTCTGTATTAATATTTTCATTCTTAAGGCCGAGGCACATAGAATCCGTCGTACGTTATACGTTGCTTTTTTCAACTGACATTGAAGTATCGGCGGAGGAGGTTGACACAATGAGTACTTTGTTGACGGAAATTAAATCAGCTTCATTTGATTAAAGTTCACATTTTCAATAGAATTAGAGGATATTCTGTTTTTTTAATTTTAATTTATTTTTGTCAACACACAGCACAAAGCAAAAAAAATATATTTTTCAAAGTACTCAACGTACGTTAAAAGTTAAAAGTTCCCCAACTTTAATACTTTGCGTTGACGCAGACGTACCGAATGTGACAAAGCTCATAAGAAATCCTGAATTTCAACCTAGTTGTCAGTTGAGAAAAGCAAAGTATAACGTACGACGGATTCTATATGCCTCGGCCTTTAGAAAGAAATATTTACTCTGACTATAACGAAGTTGTGTTTGCTTAAAAAACAATTAATAATACCTACGACAATACAAAGAAGTCCCGTATTCTTTTTCGGGTCATAATTTGTATGAATGAAAATTTGAAATCACATTCAACTGAGCCATCTAAACAGTAGCGGATACATGGAAACACACATGATCACTGATGATTGGACTGTAGCGGCTCCCGAAAAACAACGTTGTTTCTGTTCTTCCGTGTAACTTTAAATTAATTGAAGTTAAAATTTTCCCTTGTTCCTTTGGAATATTGTTTCATTCAACGTTACGAATTTTAACCTATTAATAATCACTTGGGACTACAACCACTAACAACCAATTTAATTCGAAAAATGATTACATTATAACAAATTTCGTCTACAACTGCCCGTTCCGCGGAGTTAGTTACAGCCCAACTCCACTGTATCAATGAAACGGTAACATCTTCAATATTAAACAAAAATTCTTCGATTAAATGCAACAAAGAATGAACAACGATAAAAAAATAACGATTGCGTGAAAAACTTCCCAGTTTCGAATTCTTTGTGTCCATTTCGGAAGAATCTACTGTAGAACTGATTAACTTTATTTACTTAATTCTAAATATTTTTTTTTGTTGGCGTACCAGGGAAATCAGATCCGATCCCATGAAAGAAAAAATGTTTTATCGATAAATAATAAAACAAATGTGGGTTTTTCTTAATATGAACAAATGTGGTGAGCAATTATACTAAAATATAAAATAAATATTAACAAATATTAAACAAGAGAAATGATTCAGATATAAATACAAATAATAAAGGCCAAGTACTACGTCAATGCAAATGTAATCTTGCAAAAGGTTTATGGAATGTAATACTTTTATTACTTTAAAACATAAAAATTGTTAATAAATATTGAAGAATATTGATTTAAATTAGTTGTGTCTGTGCACACAGAAAAAAATCATTGTAAAATTAACTAAAACAAGGTTGATTCAACTACTTTTGTTAACAATTTTACTTCATAAGCATTTCATGTTAATTTAATATGATATTAAAGTAAAATAAATGTTATAATTATACACTTTAAAACAACTAGAAATCAGGTTGAATTGAAATCAAAGTCGAATCAACTATTAAATCATTTAGAATTAATGTTACATCCATGTTGATATAACATGAAAGGATGTTAAAACTACAGGAAATTCCATTTTAATTGAACATGGTTCCTATATTGAAATAACATTTTCGCAATGTTGTTTAACAATGGAACAGGCAGTTAGTAAAAAGCAGTTTTCATTTCTCTTTCGATAATTGTGCGTATAGAGTGACGATCAGTTTTTTTAAGAACAAACACAAGCCGCGAAGCCATTTTGGCTTATCTGCAGAAACAGCCAGGTTCTAGGCAGGAATTGAACCTGAGACCCCCAGACTAATAGGCTAGTACGCCATCTACTAGTCTACGAGGCTCCCCAAAATCAACATGAAGAAATATTAATATCAAGCCATTGTTGATATGTGGAAAAAATCCAATTGAATTTACTTTTAACATTGATTGTTTTAAGTTTTTTCAAAGAATTCCAGTGTAATTTTTAATGTTTATAACAATGTTGATTTTACAATAGTTGGTCTTGTTTCAACTATATGCAATGTTAATTTTACATGAGAAACTGTAATTATTACTACAAAAACGGAAATTACAAAATTAAACATTGATTAATGTTATTTTAACACTGTAATTGTTATTGCAATGTGATTAATTTTAAATCAACATATTTTAATACTAAATTAACAATTGTAACCATTGGTCGCGTTCATAAGACGTAACTGTTGCGCAACCGTTGAGTGTTTGTGTTAGAAACGCAGAGTTGAGTAGTTCCACTCCACACAACAGTTGAGTATTTGCTGCCATTTTTTCCATCATAAATTTTGCATTACAAATGCCATAAAGTAACGAAAATAACGAAATAAAATTAAAATACTAATTTCATTAAATGTACGTCTGTTTATTAAGGTGTCTTTTTATATTAATTACATAATTAGTTCAATATAAGGTTGAAAGATTTTTTGAGCACAGTGCCGGCTTAGCGTTAAAATATAAATACTATCGGCGCAGGTTTATCATTTTATTGCAGTGTTTTGCTGTGCATTTTTATGTTGTGAATATTATATTTGTTGTGCAGATTTTAAAATAAAAATGGAAAATTCCTGCCAAGAAAAACTTCATTGCAAATTCTGTGTTGAATAAGCCAAACTAATTAATTTAGCAAATTTAAATCATTTCTTTTGCAGCATTTTTATTTATTTTCAATTGTTTATATTAATCAGCTGATCATGGTCCAATTATTCATCAAGCCGTTTCTAAGACGTAACTGTTGGGCTCAACAGTTGACAACAGTTTCACAACAGTTGATCTCAACAGTTATGTCTTATGAACGCGACCATTGATTTAACTTAAAACAATGTTAAAAGTAAATTCAGTTGGATTTTTTCAACATATTAACAAAGACTCGATATCAACATTTCTTCATGTTGATTTTACATTGGGTTTTTTCTGTGTTTGGCAACACAGCTTCCAAGCTGAAAAAACTATCTTAAATCTTAGCTAAGAACACTCTGGATCGCGGGACCTCTCAAACAAGCAAATAAATGTCATATATATATGAGTATGTAATTTTCTTATTTGTGTGCTCCTCTTTTTTTGTCTATCCAGAGCTTTTTAAAGTCCACTGATACGCTAGAAAGCTGAAAATTGTCATGCATATAGCAAAACACCCAGGCTATATTCTAACATAGCCGGATTTTCGGTTTTTTTAGCCTGTGGGCAGAGAATAAGATCGGAAGAATTTGCTTCACAAATTCTATTTTAAAATTTAAAAAATAAACAATTTCAAAATTACATTTTTCAAAAATCAATTTCAAGAACTAATTTTTCGAAAATTATATTTTAAATTACTTCCTTGGTCAATCAGAGAAATTAGTAAATTTCAATAAGAAAAAATACTTTTATAATTTTAATGGAATTTTGAGGCGTTAAATTATACATTTTTAATTGATTTTTTTTATGGACTGCTAAAACTCATGTGTAATCTCCTTTAGCAAATATTGAATCGACCAGCTAGCTATTGGTCATTTTCAACATCAAAAATCGAGATATTAAATTTGATGGATTTTTTTATTTTATTTTTGCTCTTTCAAAGTAATAATCGTTAAAAAATTATTTGAACATGTGTATACCAAAGTTGTACGAACATTTCAAAACCGTTTATTTATTTAAAGACTGTGAAACTTGTTGCAGAGACTGGCGTCATTATAATGAGTTCTTGAATGCTTTAATGTTGTTTTTTAGTTTGCAATATGAAATTAAATACTTAGTCATAAAAAAATTAAAATTTACTTGCATTTGTGCATTACTGCAGTTCATTTGCAATATACACATATACACACACATGCAACCATATTATTTTATTTTTGTTAAGTACTATTTGTTTAAAAGTATTTATTTCGTATTGAAAAATTAACAACAAATTTAAAAATAATAATAAAAGAATTGAGAACGGCCTTGCAAGGCCTTTTTAGACAGATACTTGTACTCGCATCTACAATTCGTATAGATAAACACAAACACACACACCAAAATACAAACTAATACTTACTAACATTTTAAACACATGCACATTTAAACAATCTTGACTCAAAAGAGTACAACATATCCCTCCTTTATTGCAAAGTAGTCATATCTCGAGAAAAAAATAATCCAGCTTTACAAAACGCCATTGAAGTTTTAAAAATGATATTAGATTGTTATTGGGTATAACTTCGGGTTATGCTAAGAACACAAATGAAAAGAATGACGAATTCGTGGAAAAAATTCGCTGCATAAATTCGTTGTATCAAGCACAATAACGACGAAAAATATATTGTGCTAATAATGTGAATGAAATATTAACAAAAACACGACTAAAAACTACAGTAGTTTTCCGATTTAACTAACCGAAGCCTGTTCTTGAATTCGCTCAATTGGTTGTTGCAAAATGAAGTGTAAAAAATATAAACTACAGGTTTTTGTGTTGTTTATTTATACAAGAGTAGCAACTTGCATATCTTTGTATTATGTTAGTGTAGAGTAAAAATATGCTACACCACTTTGCAAATGCTACGATCAAGACTATTTGCACAACATTGTGAATTGGGCTATTATTAGAGAATAATATTTAAAATTGATATTAATAAGGTTTTTCTTTAAAAATCAATCTCAACATTTGCGGAGAAAGATGATTTCGCAAATCTGTTTGACCCAGACCTGCAGTGGAAAATAGTCTCTCAGATGCGACAGAACTCATTTGAAAACTTAAGTATTTCTGCGCCATTTTTCTTAAGTTTGGGTCGGACATGTCATTACGTCTCTAGAAATATTAGGAAATCTAAGTTATATCTCGACTACTTCTTTAGCAGAACCACAGCTTAGGATGGATAGAGCCTCATCCTCTTTGGAATCTCTTATAATTTTTTCATAAACGTTCGAAAGGCGAGTATTTTTCGCAGACTTATCAGAACGCTTTCGGAATGGAGAGTCAAGTGCTCTATAAGACGTTTTTTCGATAGGATTGATGTCGATTGTCTTTGAAATCATCAAGCTTTGTGTCGAGGGTTAAGAATTGTAAACAAATAATAGGTTTCATTATTCTCTAAACCTTCGAATCTTTGATTAAGGCCTGATGCTAAGTTGGTTGCAAATTGTTGGGACTGTGAACTTAACTAACTTAAACATTTTTTTTGAGATATGACTATTTTGCAATAAAGGAGTGATATGTAGTAGCACTTTTTTGAATTGTGGCGCTCCATTCGCTCGTTTGCTATTTGACTGATAGCCAGCTTGAATGCAGAAGTATCTATACTGGTTTTCTGTGCGGCTCAGGGATGGGAAATTAAAATTTTAATATGCCTGAAATAACAGTATAGTTTATTCAACATTTGAAGTACAGATAGATATGTATGTATGTATGTGGTATTAATAATAAACCGGTATGTGATGGAAATTTAACGATTTCAAAATTTAAATCTATTAAACGCAAATTAACTGATGATGTTTTATTATTTTCGACGTTTAGGATATTTTATTAGAACTTGAAGTATATTCCACTACATTATATGATTTCCAGCGCTTGTATTTGACAATGATTCGTTTAAGAAAATCACTCGATTTGAAATCGATCGATTTCGACTACTATACAAATAAAAATAATTTGCAAATAGGGCAAATTTAGGGATGAAAAATTCATATTTTGCTAAATATATGTATAAATAAAAAACAAAAATCAAATAAAAAAATTCAAAAAAGCCCGCCTACGCTCTATTGGAAAATAGTGTTTCCTAAAAATTTTCAATTCGGATTTTGAAATCGGAGATTTAAAGTATTAGGCAAACAAAATTTTAAACATTTTGCACAATCATAAAATTATAAATTTTATGTACAAGGATAATTTTTAATTGACTTAAAAAAATCAGATGGTTTGTGTTTTTATCCGCTAATTATAAGCCGATTTTGAATTATTTCTTTACTTGAAAGAATGATTAAAAAACTGGGCACTATCACACACATTCAAAGTAAATATTCTTCTTCAATAAATTATTCTTCACATTAGGAAGATATTTTCTATTTGCCCGTTTTATAGTCTGTAGTTTTTATTTTGCAAGAATTCTTACACTGTCATTTTCTTCCAACAACATTTATTTTGAGATCAGGTGTCTAAATGTTAGTTGATCGTAGAGCAGGGAATAACAAACAAGTGATACTTTTTAAAATAGTACTGAACGAAAAAGAAACAACTACTTATGATTTACACGATAAAAGTGACAGTAACAAATACAAACTTAAAACATCCAGTATATTTACAATTTCAAAAGTTTTAGTGTGATATTTTTTCGAAAAATTATATTTACATAACTGAATAAATTTTATTTTAATTTGAACCTGGACAATCATAAAAACTGCTCTATCAAGAAATAATAAACCTGTCTGGCAAGCATAGTCAGATGACATGCAGGAATAGCAAAAATACAATTATTCGGTAGCACTGATATAGAAATCATTTTTACGATTAGAAAAAATAGTCCGAAATAGATGGAGAGGGTTAAAAATTTGTTATGGAAATTACAATTTCAACTGAGAAAATATTTTAAATTCGTTACTTTAAGTAGGAGGGCAAGGTAGGCGAAAAAAGCAAACAATGGAGTTATGCTAAGAGTCCCTAAGACGTGCAAAATAATGGAGGTAAGATACTAATTTTGTTACATACATAAATACATAGTGATGTGTTTTTGTTGTATGTACATACACTTTTTTTGTGAACCAAAATACCTCCATTTTGACACACTATATATGTATATACGAATATGGTTGTTTTAAATTTTATTTTTAAATGAGTCTAACGTTAAAAAATGCTTTACAACTTTAGTAAATTTCATTAAAATCGAGTTTATGGTGCTGTGCAGACTTTATTATGCAACTGTACACATTTGTCTGCATATTCGGCAGCAAATTTTGTGCAATTCATGATGAATATACATAATAGCATCTTAAATAAAACATAAACCCCGTTTTAATAACACAAAAAGTGCAATGGTACTGCATTTACCATCTCTGCTGCAGTTCCACCCGTATCTGAAAAATCGCCTTTCAAGCTACTGGCGGTTGTCTGTATGTGTTCTTGTGACTGCTTGCTTGACTTTGTGTATGTGTATGACTAAGCCAACTACTAAATTGATCGCCACATTTTATTGTGAGCTTGTAATAATTACGATAAGTTATTGCTGAACTGAAAGTTGAATAGCAATTTCAGGTGGTTACAGAGTAACCAAAGAGCTATTTCTTTATTTTTACTTAAAACAATTCTATTAGAGAATTATAAAATTCGAATAAATAAATTAACAAAAATTTTATTACAATTTCTTAAAAACCGTACTGAAAAGAGCTTTACTTTTTACTATTTTTATAATAATACAAGGAATAAATAAAATAGTAAAATAGCCTGCAGGGACGCTTGTAAAATCATCATCATCTTAGGGCCAAGTAGCACGCACTCACGAGATTCTGTGTCACATCTGCCTTCAAACATGCAACTCTAACGTACTTCGACGATTTGAAATCAGCTTATTGAATGTATTTTGTGAGCTCTATGTAGCCTCCATTTCCTACAATATAATTCATGGCTTTCCCCTAAACAACTATCACCAATCGAAATTGCCTATTAATTTGCTTACATCTCCAATTGTAAAAAGTTAATAGGGTTCAAAATTTCTCGAACTTTTTCATTTCTCGGACATATAAGGACACCACTACGTGATAAAAGACCAAAAAAAGAAGACGCGTGTCTCCCAATTTTGCCCAAAGTCATGCACTTTTTATAGGCCCCCAAAGATTTGGGTGTCGGTGTCGATTTCGCAAAATACTGGTCATTTTCTCAGGCTGATATCTTGCAAATCGTTCGGTATTTTGATTTACTCTCTGAGGCAAAGTTGTAGATCTTATAAAAAACAAAAATTGTGAACATATAATATCAAAAAATCTTTATCTTCAAGATGAAAATCGCAAAAATTAAAAAAATTCGATTTTTACCTTTTCTCCACTGTTTAGGTCCATAGGTAGCAAACCGTTAAAAATTCAAGAAAACAATCAACTACAAAAATGTACCTAAGATCTCAGTAAGCAACTCCTTAGAACATATGAACTTCCTAGGAATGATTCTTAATACGGTTTAGGTAGCGCTTAGGTATCCGCAAAAGTGAAAAATTTCCCGAAAACTTTTTAATTTCATTTGTTTTTTTTTTTACTTCAATATTGAGATATATACATACATGCTATCTATTACCAAAATGTTCCTAGGATCTTAATAAAAAATTCACGCGATCACTCACCAGCTTCTTAAAAGCAGCCAAACAAAATTTCCCAAGAAAAAAGATTGCACCGAATCAATATTTCGTATACGATCCTTGAATTTTTAATACTATTAAAGGCATAAATATTTACGGCTTCAGTTCTTTAATTAATCGTTAGTGCCATACAATAGCGGAAATCAGCCTTCGTTGCAAGCTACCCTTGCAGATATTGCAAATCTAGCATACGTACTATATTCTGCAAGACCACAACAGCAAAATACATGAAACTGAGATTTGCATCACTTAAAAAAATATGCACAACCAAAAACCGTTGCAGATTTGTAATTGCAAAGGTTAGCAATGCTACGATTATAAAAGCTGTGTTTTTCGTTTTATTTTTACAATCCAAACAAGTAGACTCCTGCGCTTAAAAAATTTTATGGTCACGAAGCCGCCATAAAAACTGCCTGTGGTAGAATTAAATTGACGTTAAGACTGCTGAAAGAAGTATTGCTAAAATAATAAAAATTAAATGTTAAACAAAACTTTTAGAAAATTTTAGAAAATTTATACAAAAGCCGGACGCTTGCATCGCTTGAAAATTTTATCGGCGGCGTTCGCGTTGATATATTCCCTGCGGCTTAGCTTATTCCATGCGACAAATTTATTCATTCAACTCTTTAAACTCTAAAATCAGCTGTTATGATTAGCTTGCTAAGCGATTGAAAATATTTCTAACCACATTCACAAATCTTTGAGTTTGTCAGATAGTACCATATATGTTTTCTTCTCAAACCCACTCTCGTTTAGTATGGGAGTCACTTTACTCATCAGTAGTTCCTCAAATAGCTTGGATATGGTATATAATAGCGGTATTCAGCGTTTAATGCAAATGATCTTGCAAAAGTGCAAATGCAAAATATCTTTGCTTTTTATGAAATCCAACACACATTCATGCATATGCTTAGAATAGAGGGTGAGGGTGCAAGTTAACACAAACAAAGTCAATAAACTCTATTCTTTAATAATTTTGTTTATTCATCTTTTTAAACGCGGAAGTAAGTTGCAATGCTTTAAGCAATTAATTAGGTTAATAAAAAAATACCTTGTAATCAATTAATAAGAAAGCGAATAATGCAATTCTCGCTTATTTGTGAATTAGGTCAATAAGTATTTCGCAATAAAGTTAATAAGAATAAAATATCGCTATTCTTGCTTATTTTAAGTAGATCAATTAAGTTTATATAAATTATGTGTATTTGGGAATTTAGTTTTAGTTCTAGTTTAGTTCTCACTTTGTAATTATAATACAAATAAAGAAGCGGTCGCGTTGACCGCGTAAACAAAAAAACATTTTTTTTAAATTTTCCAACACGGAAAATATTAAGTGGCGCCCGAGCACCATTCGGCCGGTCCGGTACGTTTAAAACTGGCGTCTGAATTAAAACATATAAATCGATAATAAGGCTCCTTAGTAGCAAAAGTAAAAAGGAGGCATACAATGTGCCAGCCATTATCGTAAAGAACGAAAAAAAACAAGGAATATCCTTAAAAAAGGGTCAAGTGACTAAATGTGATCAAGTGACTAAATGTGAAGTGACTAAATGTAATCAAGTGACCGAATGTAATCAAACGGCTAACTACGAAAACGTATTTGCGCGGAAAAAGATATAAAAACATTATTTGAAAAACTCTGAAATAAAAGAAAAACTAATTAAAGGAAGTGCAGTGAACTCATCCCCAGAATCCAGATCTAAAACCATTTTTATGAAAATCAACCAGAGCTAAGATCATAGTATCAACAGAACTCATCCCCAGAATCCAGATCTAAAACCATTTTTTTTTAATCTAATATTGTGAAAATCAACCAGAGCTAAGACCATAGTATCAACAGAATTCATCAAGATCTGAAACTATTTTTGTGAGTCAAACGAAGGCACCTGCATCAGAGGCGATTCTACAGATCCAGAAATATAAGGTAGATTTAAAGTTAAGAAAGAATCTTTGTGAATGTAAGAAAAAAAAGATATCTCAAATATTTAAGGTTAAAATATTTTGTGTAAAGTAGAAGATTTATCCTTTTTCGAAGAAATTTTATTGAAAAATATACATAGTACATAAAATAAAAAAAATAAAAAATATATAAAAAAAATACAATGGCAAATCAAAATAATTTAGTACGTCCCCCAATCCTACCTCCACACAATGATCCTTCCCCAGGGAATGCTCAATTAAGCCTAGAGGACTTAAGATCCCTTATATCAAATATAGCTTCTGACGTTCTGAGACAACAAGGACCACAGGTAATACAGGACACTATTAATCCTCCTGTTAATTTGGCGGACGTAGGTGACCAGCGAATAACTAGACAGGCAGATAACCTAACTGACATGGACAAAATACCTGACGTTGTAAAATGTTTAAAGGAATTCTCTGGGCAGCCTGGAGAATTCAATTCTTGGAAAAAAAGCGTTGAACGAATTCTAAATATCTATGAATCGATCAAAGGTACGCCTAAGTATTATGGAATACTAAGCGTAATCAGAAATAAAATAACTGGCAATGCCGACGTGGCATTGGAATCATACAACACACCTTTGAACTGGCGAGCAATTTCACAATGCTTAATAACGCATTATGGCGACAAGCGTGATTTATCCACCCTTGAGTACCAAATGACAACGTTGGTGCAAGGGAATAAAAGCATCCAAGATTTCTATCAACAGGTATACACCCATCTTTCCTTGATATTGAACAAATTAGGGTGCCTCGAAATGGGCAATGAATCATTGAACTTGCTCACACGGTCATATAGGGACAAAGCCTTAGATACCTTCGTAAGGGGTCTTAACGGTGACTTGCCACGACTGTTAGGAATAAGAGAACCTACTGATTTACCTCAAGCACTTCACTTGTGCCTGAAATTAGAAAATCAAAATTTTCGTGCAAGCCATGCCAATAACGCAAGAAGAAATCAGTCCCCACAATTGCCACCTAGACGAAATTTAGGAAACTCGCAAAACAAAACATTTTATCCCCATTTAGCCCATATCCCAAGTACAAGTCAACCTTGGAATCATAATTCGCACCAGAGAGGTCAAATAAATAGTAATCCCCCTCGCCCACCGAAGCCGCAACCTCGTCCAGAGCCAATGGATGTGGATCAGAGTTTGCGATCACATCGCGTGAACTATATGAACAGACCTCATCAGAACCAATTTTTTGGTAAAAGGCCAAACCAATTCGGTCATCAACAACAGTATAAAAATCAGAGAACATTTCACATAGACACGAAAGAAATGGGAAGCAGGCAGACCGATGATGACAATAGGCAATACGGAGAGCCCAGCGATATTCATTTTTTAGCATGATAAGCTCTTCGTTGCCTTACTTTGAAGTGAAAACGGAGAGCGGGAATATTTTAAAATTTTTAGTAGACACGGGCTCTAGCAAGAATTATATAAAACCAAACTTAGTAAAAAAACGCATCCCTAATGAAAGCCCTTTTTTTGCAAAATCTATCGTAGGAGATATTAAAATAAGTGAACACACATACGCAAAACTTTTTAAAATTGAAGAAGAAATAAAATTTTATTTAATGCCCTCGTTAGAAACATTCGACGGTATTCTAGGTAACGATACCCTTAGAGAGCTGGAAGCTACTATTTTTACACATAAACACTATATGTTACTGAAAAACGGGTTTAAAGTGCATCTTAAGCAACTCCCCACTCAACATGTAAATGCTATAAATGTAGACAGCATACCCGCGGAACAAAAAAGAGAAATGACACAAATACTAAACGCTCATCCTAATCTTTTTAGTGAACCGGATGAAAAGCTTACCTATACTACAAAAGTTGTAGGCGAAATAAGAACCACAAGTGATTCTCCAGTATATACAAAATTCTACCCATACACCGGATCTCTTAAAACAGAGGTAGAAAATCAAGTTAAAAAACTATTAAACGATGGTATCATAAGACCATCAAGATCACCCTTTAACTCCCCAGTTTGGATTGTCCCAAAGAAGGCAGATTCAACTGGAAATAAACAATACCGCATGGTGATAGATTATCGAAAATTGAACTCAATTACTATCGCAGACAGGTACCCAATCCCCGAGATATCAGAGGTAATCTCCCAACTCGGTGCCAGTAAGTTTTTTTCTGTACTTGATTTGAAAAGTGGTTTCCACCAGATTCCACTAAAAAAATCTGACATTGAGAAAACCGCGTTCTCAATTAAAAATGCTAAATACGAGTTTACGCGTCTACCGTTTGGCTTAAAAAATGCCCCGTCCATCTTTCAACGTACTCTCGACGATATATTACGAGAATTCATTGGGGTATGTTGCTACGTCTATATCGACGATATTATCATATTCAGTAAATCAGAAGAAGAACACTTCCAACATATAAGTAAAATATTTAAGACATTGGAGGACGCTAATATGAAAATCCAACTCGATAAATATAAATTTTTCAACAAGGAAGTAGACTTTCTGGGTTTTGTAATATCTGAAAATGGTATAAAAACTAATCGCACCAAAGTTGAGGCAATTGCTAATTTTCCCCAACCTAGAACATTAAAAGAACTCCGTAGTTTTCTGGGTATGTCAGGGTATTACCGGCGATTTATTAAAGACTACGCCAAAATCGCAAAACCCTTGACATCCCTTCTAAGAGGGGAAGGGGGTCGTACCTCCAAAAACAAGTCAGCAAAGGTTGAGGTCTTCTTTGACCAAGAAGCCATTGAGTCCTTTAGGAAAATCAAGTATTCTCTTATCTCCGAGGATGTAATTCTTGTTTATCCGGACTTCAGCAAAGAGTTTGAGTTAGTAACTGATGCTTCTAATTTTGCACTTGGAGCGGTTCTATCTCAAGGTGGAAAACCCATAGCCTTTATCTCAAGAACATTAAGCCAAGCTGAAGAACATTACGCCGCTAACGAGAAGGAAATGTTAGCTATTATATGGGCCTTAAACGCTTTTAGAAACTACCTGTATGGTTCACAGAAAGTGAAAATTCACACGGACCACCAACCGCTGACATATGCGCTCAGCAACAAAAATAACAACAGTAAAATGAAAAGATGGAAGTCTATACTTGAAGAATACGATTATGAACTCTGTTACAAGCCAGGAAAAACGAATGTTGTGGCCGATGCCCTATCTAGAATCCCACCGCAGGAATCACCATTAAATTCCTTATCAATTGCTACTAACTCTGATGATAGTTCCTCTCATGGGCTCATAATTAGTGTAGAAACACCTGTTAATGCTTTCAAAAACCAGATATTCCTGAATATCGATGTAAGGTCAGAATATCAATTTAAAATAGTGTTTCCTACATATCACACACATATAGTCACCGAACCCTATTATTCAGAGTCTACATTACTCAGCATCTTAAAACGTTACCTCAATCCATCCGTTATAAACTGCATTAAAACCGAAGAAGATATTATGGGAAAAATCCAGCAACTATATCCTTTACATTTCAGCGCATATAAGATTAGGTTTTCACAAGTAATGGTAGAAGATATAGTAAATAGGCAAGAGCAGGAAGAAATACTTATAGCATATCACAACAGAGCTCACAGAAACTGCAAGGAAAATAAAATACAAGTATTAGAAATATACTATTTTCCGTCAATGACCAATAAAATCAAAAAAATTATTAAAAACTGTACAATTTGTAAGATTAATAAATACGAGAGGCATCCTCCAAAGCCTCAAATACAACCAACTCCAATTCCCCAGTATCCCGGACAAATAGTCCATATGGATATACTTATAATAGGGAAACAATTGCTATTAACAGCATTAGACAAATTTTCAAAGTATGCAATTGCAAAACCAATAAGTTCGAAGGCAACGGAAGATATAAGACAACCCTTAAGAGATATTCTTTTCTCCCTTATGCCCGAAAAAGTAGTGATAGACAATGAGAAATCATTTAACTCAGAATCAATAAGATTTATGTTAGAAAACGAATTTGGTATTTCAATATTTAAAACTGCACCATACTCGAGTAGCTCAAATGGTCAAGTGGAGCGTTTCCACTCTACACTCCAAGAGATTATGCGCTGTATACAGTCAGAACAAACACACCGATCTTTTCAGGAACTACTAGAAAAATCAGTGAAAGAATATAACTATTCTATACATACTGTCACAGGGAAAAGACCATTGGAAATATTTTTCGGCAGACGTGTCAGTAGTGATCCCGCACTGCTCGAAATGGAAAGAAATGAAACCATACAAAAACTCACGCAAAAGCAGCAAGCTGACTTGACCTACCACAATGCAAATCGTTCACCCCCAAAGGAATATTCTCAGGGAGAAGAAATTTTTGTTAAAATAAATAGGAGAGTAGGAAACAAACTATCGGCTAGGTACAAAAAGGAAATAGTCGCTGAAAATTACAACACCACGGTAAAAACAAAAACAGGAAGAATAGTACACAAAAATAACATTAGACAGTCTTAGAAACCCATTGTATTCAGACGATAATTTCTTTCTTTCCAGAGGCTCAACATGCGAACCATAACGATTATTTTAGCAATAGCCATAGCGGCAAATGCACAACAATTCCGCATACACGATTTGAATAACAACAATGGTTATATCCCCATTAAAATTGGAGAAGTAAAGACAATAGGAAGATACGACAAGGTATTGCATTTCATCAACGTGACTACATACGACGAAACCATACTTTTACTATCTGAGAATATAAAAACATTGACAACCCAGACTTATGAAGACAAACGACTTCTAGAGACTATAAATAAAAACCTTATTTTATTGAAAGCCAAAGTAAACAACCTCCACGTACACTCGAAACAAAAACGAGGTCTAGTAAACATTTTAGGAAAGGGACTGAAATATATAGCAGGATCAATGGACAGTGATGACGAGAAAGCAATAAATAAAGCAATAGCGGACCTACAAGATAACGACCAAACTAACAATAAGACATTAGATGAACTCATACACTTCAATAACGGTATGGCAGAAGAGATTAAAAATATCACAACCCATATAAATAAGCAGCAGATGATTATTAGTAGTTACATAAATAAATTTAACGACGAATCACTAAACAGAATAAAAACCTTGGAAGACGAAGTAGAATTTATCGAACAGATATACAGAATTGACAACGACATATCCCTCTTGCGAAACCATATTGACGGAATCGGACAAATCATATTCTCTTGCAAATTGGGCATTGTTCCTTCCGACATCCTAACAGATAAGGAAATCAGTCTAATTAGTGACTTTGACAGTTATAGCAGAATGAAAATTGCAGTAATTTCCGAAGCTAACAATATTATCCTAACCTTGTTGATACCCCAATTCTCCAGTAACACCCTATCCAAAATAAAATTTGTACCCATTCCTAATGCCATTAATAAATCTTTAGTTTTAAGCGAATATGAAATATTAGTTGATCATAATAATAACATTTTTAATAAAGATATAAAAGATGATTTAGAAAAAAGTTTAGTCAAAATAGAAGACAGATGTGTGGAAAGCATCTTGAAGTTCCAAGAAGCACAATGTGAGTTAGAAACAGTGCAAGAATCCTCTGTTACAGAGGTAATGCCTGGAATACTAATATTTAAAAACTTTAACGAAACCATTACTCAAGATTGTAACAAACTAGAGGTCAACCCTAAGGGGACCTTCCTTATTAAGTTTGAAAATTGTAAAATCAACACGTTAAATACCACATACACTAATATTAATTTAAAAATACATGAAACCTTTATCTTGCCTAATTTGATGACAAAAATCAGAGAAAAGAAAAATGTTAATAAATTGCATCTGAAACTAGAAAATTTGTATGTAAATCAATTAAATAACGAGAATAAAATAAACCTATTAATTAATAAAAATAAAAGTACGCATATAATAAGTTTAAGTTCTGACATTGCAATAATAATACTTATTTCCATAACCATGTTAATTTGCTACTATTTTGTCAATAATAAACAGAAATTTCATATCACATCTCAGCTTCGAGACAATGTTGCAAGCAGTACAAGTGCATGTGGGCCATTTCTACAGCTTACAACATCTCAGCTCACTAACTCGCCTGTTAAGCCACCCCGATTGGGGACAATCGACTTAAGAAGGGAAGAGTTAACACAAACAAAGTCAATAAACTCTATTCTTTAATAATTTTGTTTATTCATCTTTTTAAACGCGGAAGTAAGTTGCAATGCTTTAAGCAATTAATTAGGTTAATAAAAAAATACCTTGTAATCAATTAATAAGAAAGCGAATAATGCAATTCTCGCTTATTTGTGAATTAGGTCAATAAGTATTTCGCAATAAAGTTAATAAGAATAAAATATCGCTATTCTTGCTTATTTTAAGTAGATCAATTAAGTTTATATAAATTATGTGCATTTGGGAATTTAGTTTTAGTTCTAGTTTAGTTCTCACTTTGTAATTATAATACAAATAAAGAAGCGGTCGCGTTGACCGCGTAAACAAAAAAACATTTTTTTTAAATTTTCCAACACGGAAAATATTAAGTTGCATGAGTCGATTTTTGGCGTGATTGTTTTGTGATTTTGTTTTCCTTTATTGTAATTTTTTAATTAATGTTTGTATGTAATCACTTGAATTGTTTCCTTTAGATTTATTTTAAAAGGGATTATTTAGCTCAACTTCAAATCTAACTTTACACATTTGTTTATTAATTTAAGAATTAATTAAAAATTAAAAAATTAAAATTCACTCCCATTCTGCATTTCGATTACGTGCATTTGAATCGTAGAATACTAAATTAGCAAAACAGAGAAAATTTCGATTCGAATCGAAATGCCGAATAGGGGTGATTATTTTTATTAAGATAGTAATGTCTGAACAATTATGCACCAGACTAGCAGAACGTATCAGTACCGATTTCGAGGTTGCTACACGATCTCATTATCGTTCTTTGTTCGATTTTACCACTTTTGACGGTGGATACTAGTGACTAGGATTATCAACTATTTAACCGTACTAGAGTACGCCTAAAGGCCGAAATTCGACCGCCAGTTTAAACGTATACCTATTTTAGTTGCATTCTAAACACTATCTAATTACTTATTCTCTTCCCCATGGGAAAACAATATAAGAAATAAAATTGCATACAAACACTCTCATTGCTTTGCTTATGTTTTTACTTGAACCAATACTTGCATAAGTAAATGCGTGTACGTGTGTATTTTTAGCGTTTGTAGTGGTGTCAACTTTATGAGACTTTTATTCCTTTAATACTGAACCGATTTAAATAATATATAGTCGGGTCACTAAAGCTCAACAATGTTTACCATTTGGTAAAAGAATAACCAAAATCGGTTGGCAAACAAAGGAGAAAAAAGGATTTAAAAATTTGTCTTTGCCTATTTATATATAGATTATTTAACAAATTAGAATACGAAATTTGCTTCTATTCATTTCGACAAGTTAAATCAATTTCAGTTAATACGAAATTGCCATCTCTGATGATTAATTATTCTGTATTTTATTACCCTCTCGGTTTTTCCTGCGCTATTGGCTGCTGAGATCAAGCTGTTTTCCATTTACGTATGTGTACTTTGTTTTTGCCTTTTGTAGTTGAATTCCTTAGTAATTCAACCAACCAACCAACTGTGACAACGTAAACATGGAGTTTGACGGGTGCCATCGTTTTTAATAATAAATTCGGCTTAAGTTCAAATCTGACTTTATCCATTTATGTTTTAATTAAGAAATTTTTTAGGTAAATGAAAATTAATTTTGTTAAGAAAGTAAAGTAGAGCAATAATAATAAAATTAATTTTTATAATTATTTTAACGTTTTTTGTTTTTGTGAGTATTTGCTCTCTTTTACAGTCGATGGGTAATTTGAAATCCTTCAGTTTTAGAAACCGTATCTTCACATACCCCTTACTCATTATTATATTTTATATTTACGAAAAAATATATATATTGAGTTTTAATTCCCACAAAACTCTTGCAGTAGTAAATACTATTGTTGCCATCACTCTCTATAAAATTTTACATTAAAGAAATTCGAAAATTTAATGTTCGAATCTTGCTCTACATAGTTCATGTCCATATTTGCAATTTTTGTTGCAGCAATTCTTGAATATGTGGGAGAGTGTGAAATAGAAATATATACATTTTGTATTCCTCTCTTGCTCTTTCTAACTAAAAAATAAAAAGTCTGGACCGGGGCATAGAACAAAAGCAAAATCGTTAGAAAATCTTTTTGAATATTTTGTACGCATATTTTCTTGCTACAGTTGATTAAAACCGCAGTTGTTGTTAATGCATTATTTTTTTAAATTTAAACGAGTGTGTTTCATCGATTTTATGAGATGAAGTGTTAATTAGAAAGTAGATGTAATTAAATTCAAATTGGGTAATTTTGCCCCTTCCTCGGAGTAATTTGGAAAATCTATTATGGCAACGCGGAACTAAATAATTATTTCTACTCAGTAGCAAGATATTCGAAAGCTTTTCAAAACACTTGTTTAATCCGTTATGATTAACCGATCTAAATTCTGATTATTAATTAATTATAGGGTCGATAGACGGCAGAGTTAATTTGCATTAAAAACTTATTAATGTGAATTTAAAATTTACCCTGACAGACGAGTTTTTAAATTTAGTAATTAAAAAATTTTTTTTTTTTTTGGAATTTACATCGCGATCAAATGGATAGAAAGTGGAAAGTACGATTAGCAGCTATACTGTTGGTGCAAAATCACTATTCATTCGTTTTAAAGAAAGCTAAAATTATTTTTGCTGACTTTGTATCCATTTTAATTTCAAAATAAATTTAAAATTTTTTTGAATTTTAAAATTTTTCCAACAACTGATTGATTGTCGACGGTATTGCCAAATTGAAATAAGCTAAATTCAATATAAATTCAATTTGCTTTCGTGCATTTACGTTAAATAAATACTCATTTGGAAGGAGCTAATGCACAAGTTAATTTGAATTAAAGCTACTAACGCAAATTAACGCTCTCGTCTGTCTACCCTATTATGAAATTTGCATTAAAACTGTCTGTCCGTTCGAACTTCTAGAAATACAAAAGTTATTTAACTGAATTTAAATTTAAAAATTTTGTTTCGCCATTCAAAACTCTAGTATGCGGCAACAAATTAAATTTCATTCAAAATGTGTTCATTAATCGAAGCTCATTTTTTTCTTATTCATACCGAAAGCCAAATTCTAACATAACATGCCGAGTTACCTAAATGAGGGCTTGTGGAAAGATCCTATCCAACTACACCTCCTTATATGTTTTAGTGTTAAATCATCTCGAAGCTGATAATAATGAGATTACCTTCTTAATATTACAATTTTTGCAAAGTCTTGCTGCATGAAATTGTTCAGAGACAACAACAAAAAAACAGTTAGAAAATTTAATATCGTCATTTGAATTATAAAATGTATTAAAGTTCGAAAGGTTTACTCGATTTGGTATTAAAATTTAAAATATTTTAACACAACACGCACGCAAATGCAAAGCAAAAGAGCTTTAAATGTTTATACAGCGCTAACTGTAGTTTGAAATATAGAAACAAAGCTTTAGTGTATACTCAAACCCACGGTTGATGACTATACTTTTGCCATGATCAATTGTATAAATTATTTTTTATTTTTGTTAGCTCCAATGTGCTAGTGATGCCACAAGTAGAGAACTTATTGGAATATTTTAAGCATTGTGAAAACGGGACAGATTTTTAGTTTAAGAGACGTGTAGAGAATTTTTAAACTTTGTTTTGCCTTTTAAATTAGGGCCTAATTGCGTTAAACATCGCACAAAGTGGCACTGTACATAAATAAAAAAAAAATTCTTATAGTTGTTTTTGTTTTTAATCAAAATCTTAACACCCACCACATAATATTTTTGGTAAATTACAAATATATAGATTATGAAAAGCAAAGCAATGCCCAATTTTCTATGAGTTTGTTTCGGAATATAATTTGTATGAAAAACTAAAATAAATTAAAAAATTTTTCGAATTTTATGTTTGGTTTTCATATAAACTGGCACATCTTAAAAATATATTATTTCATTATTTAAATGCGCCCGTCATTCTTTCCATTCGGAGTCACAAAGAAGAAGAAATCTTGCTTTAAAAATTAAATAATTTTTGTAGAAATATGATTTGTTAGTCATTTGAGGGCTAAGATGGCTCAAAGGCCCAAAGTTGGGTGCTATTGAAATTAAAAATTTATAGTTTTTTATTTATTTGTTTTTATAAATGGTGTACTTGATGTACATAAATGTAAACATGTAAATAAAATATTAATTTTCTAAGATCGATAAATTTTTGGAGTAAGGACAAATGTAGGGTTTTTTTAAATATTTAAAATTTCTGCTGGTATCCCCTTTACTTCACTCACTGGTATGCTAGCAAACAGGCTAGAATTAAAATGATAACTATTTGCAGTAACCCCTCGATTTACGTCCTGATTGGTTCTAAAAAAGAGCGATGAAAATCTAAACAACGTAAATCGAATTTAGGTTATGTTGGATTAAGCTTTGCAGGCTGTGACTGCTTATTGAACTGGCCCACTTGGGTCTCCATTGGTCCCTTTGTTTTGCATGAAAAATTTTATGTGAAGATCGAAGAAGTCCTACCTCAACCTGAACGTTTGGCTCAGTGTAAGAAGCCCGGATTAACAAGTTTACCGTTTTTAATCTTGAAGCAGCGGACCGCCCATGAAAACTGCCCTTTTCCCCGAGAAAGCAGGGCAATGACAGAGAAGGTCCCTACAGTCGCTTCCTCCTCCGCATCCTGACAGATTCTACAGGAGTAATTGTACGGTAGATTAATACCGCTGCATGTACGTAATTGTTCTCGAGGTAATTGCTCTGCAATTGAAGATTTCCTGAAGTCATGTCGGAGCCATTTTAACCTCCACATCGAGCAGGTGACCTCGTTAGATCATTTAGTCTATGCGACTTCAAATAAGTCCCGCTGAATTAAAAATTTGCACAATTTAACAGGACGCCAACCATTTGATACGTATCGTGATGGTTCATTCGAACTCCACATTTAGCAAGTTCGTCCGCAAAAATGTTGCCTGGCTTGTTACTACGCCCTGGAGCCCAGAGTAATTTTAGGTTTAAATGTCATAAAATGTCACGCACCAATCTGGATGCTATATAAACACCCGATAGAGGTTCAACCGCAGCTTTACTGTCCATGCATATTTGGATATCATCCTAAGGTGCAATTTAAAATGTATAGTTATTTTTAAATATATAATAAAATATATAATAATAAGAATAAAAATCACAATGTATCTATATATTGAATTACCTACAAACAAGTCACATAAATGCAAATAACTGATATATAAATTTAAAAATGGGGATTTCATTGTGTTTTTCTAACAATTTGGGGGGCATAAATCTAAATGACGACACAAATAGAAGTGAAAAAGAACAACAAATTTGGCAACGTAAATAAAGGGATTACTGTATTATTTTTCTGAAATAGTCATTATTCTTGCCCTACCTACCTACCTAAAAATTTTTCTCCTTTGTTTTCCAACCGATTTTCTTCATTCGTTTACCAAATGGTAGGCATTGTGGAGCTTTAGTGAACCGACTATATATTAAATTAAATCGGTTCAGTATTAAAGGAATAAAAGGCTTTAAAGTTGACACCCTTCACGCGTACATTCACTTATGTAAGTATAGCTTCAAGTAAAAATATAAGCAAAGCGTGTCTAAGATTAGTTACATATGTATATGAGTAATAAGATTTTTTCTCTTCAAATGATATCACAATATGAAGAGAAGAAATTTGAATATGGATGTACATCTTCCTTACAGTATTGTTTTATTCGGGAAGAAATTTATTTATAAGTACATATAAATGGTTAATATTCAATTAATTATTTATTTAGAATATCGTCGATTGCGTCGGCCATGGAAATACTAGTATTTATAAATACATAACACTGCTTTATAACGAAAATTTTTAAGTTTTTTATCGCAATTTTTAAGGTAATTAGGTTGTGCTGAACAAGTAAAAATTTTATATTTTTTCATATCGGCTATTGACCAGATGTGCTCCTTCTCTTGAAATTATACGTCGAATGATGGCTAACTTGATTTGATCTAATAAAAAATTACAGTTGCAGTGGATTTAAATTTTCATAGTACTTTTCATGTTTTTCACCAATTTTTGTCATTTCGGCAGCTTTTAATTAAATTCACAATGAAATTCTTTTTTATTTTATGTTTTGTTTTGGATCGTAATAAAGCTAAATGTTGTCTGTATCAAAAAACTATATAAACGCTTTGCAGCTGCTATTTCTAATTTTAAATACCATTAATTTAGAAGCCAATAATTTGTACCCTATTTTCTTCCCCACCATTAACATGTGTATTTGTTGTTTCAATAACAATTGATAATTACACAAATAATTATGACATTTTTTTCTTCAAATGAAAAGCTTTTAAAAATATGAATAAAAGTTCAACACACATTTCTATATTACCGAGCGATGCACTATTTTAGAACTTTTCTTGTGGAGGCGTTTTGTTTCATAATGATCTCATATTTACAATATTTCAATGATGTAATTGAAATATTGCGGAAAATTCACAATTACAAGAGTCTAAAATGTAATAAAGTGTGTATTTTGAAATTTGTTTGGATATAAAACTAAATGTGTATTTCACAACTTTAGAAAAGTGTTTTTTATTTGTTATTTGCAAATATTAAATTGAAATCCCTCATGTGTGTATCTGAAATTGCATGATTTATTTACATATGTATGTATGTAAGTAAATATATATGTATGTACATATATATATATATATATATACATATATATATTTAATAGAATAGAAAAGTCATTTGTTATTTAACAAAAACGTCTAATTGTTTGTTTCGGAGAGGCAGAGAATAAAATTTTGCAACGAATGAGGTATAAATTTTACCAAGTTCACGCTTTCGGACGCCTATATTCCTAATCCAACTTAAGGTAACGCTTGTACTATGTTGATTCATTATGTTATTCATAAAGGACAAATTTCCAACCGCTTCTGTTGTAAATGTTAGCATCGTTGTCCATTGAACAATAATAAGGGAAGGAAATATTCGGTGCTCTACTGTCGGTTTGGGGAGCAATATGAGCTGCTGTTGTTAGTAATTGTATGTTTGTAAATGTTCGATTAAAATAAAGGCATATGACAATTAGGTCTTGGACGCCACTAGATCTTCAAACATCCGAAGCATACTGCTCATTATGAATTAGTTCTTTTTTTCTAAAACTATGATCATACAAAAATATTTCATTGAAGTCCAGCGAACGAGTTAAATTTTAATGCTCGCACAAACACACATGTGCGTGCAACCGAACATGCGGCTTCGTCCATGGTTATACGAGATACTGATATTAAAGAATCAGAATTTCCTTTTATGCTTTGCGTGAAAATTCTGTGTGATATTTGGTGGATATGCCAAGTCTCAGTTTTTAAACGATGTAAAAGATAGTTCACTCCATCTAATGTAATTACTACGCTGAAAGGAAAACCTTCGTTCCAACTATGAATTTCATCATTGGATCAATGAATTTAGTCATTAAAAAATAGCTAACGCAGAATTCATTGTTTTAATGAAGAACAAACAAATCATTGAGTTTCATTCATATTATGAAACTTTTTTTCAGCGTTCACATAAATCTTTTTCATGGGTTTTATGAAACCAATCATGCATATAATGAAAATATTTCGTTGTTCACATGAAACATTTACATTGCAATAATGTAACTATTTCAACAGTTTTATGAAACCAATCGTCTATGTAATGAATTTATTTCGTTGTTCTCATGAATAATGCATTAGTTTTATGAAAACCATCATGCATATACATATATAAATATCATAAATTTATTTATAGCCCACATATGTACATATATGTACATATTATATACCTGATCAAATATCGAATACAACTCTCATGTATGGACCTATGCTACAAGTTTGTGTCTTTGCAACAACTAAATTTTAATGATCTTTTCGAAATTCATGGCGAAACAAAGGACGTCCTTTCCATAGCTGCAAAAGAAGTTTGAATTGATATCCACGGGATCTAAATGACCCTAGAGTAAGTAGTCACACATACTTAGGGGTATTTATATTCCCCTGGTTGAGTTAGATATCCAGAATTTTATAGAAAGTTGGGGGTGCAAGGAGTACTTTGGACATCAAAATGAACTTAATTTCAACCTCCAAGTGTACACGTTGTATGCAGGCTGCCCAACTAACACAATCTAACCTTTTTCGCTTGTTAATCGATATTCAAAGTCGCAGTAAATCATCATCGCACACAACATTTAATAGTGTAATTACATGACAAGGACGAGTGAAGCCAGTAGTGCATTCCAACTGTTTAAATAACCCAATGCCCACGTAGTAAGGAGTTGGAGTCTTCTGTTTTAATAAACGAAGTTCTGACTACCGATCTTAGCCACAATAATCTTCATAGCTATGTACATACATGCATATGTATGTATATGAAGAAAACTTCTCTGTTCCGGTCTAATGCACTAGCATAATCAACAGTTCATCTTAATCACTGCGATTACTGAAACATTGATAACTTTTCTTGTTAGGCGGTTATCAAAATAAAAATGATTGATAAATTTACTCATATATACTTACTATGTACATACAAATATGTATGTACATATAGTATACATACATATGTACATATGTATGCATATAAATATATGTATATGTACATATACTTACATACATACATATGTATGTAAGTAAACACAATTTTACGCCTTATTACTTAATTCCTAAGTTGATTAAAAAAACATACATATGTATGTAAATGTATATTTACCCGGGAAATTTAATATCATATTTAGATTATTTATATAAGTCAATAGAATTGCTACTCTTTTTAAACTCCGAAGAAAAATAAAGCAAATAAAATATTAAAAAAATGCCAATGAAATGAAATGAAAATGCTCGTGAGAAATTTAGTTGTTCTCATCAAAACATTATGCGCAATACACACTCAATTCCCACCTAAAACAGACGTGAGAACTCGAAAAATATCTAATGTTTTTGTGTTCTTTTTTTTTAAATTTCCCTCCCAATTCATGTTTTATCAAAGGACTCAAATTTGTTTGTAAACAAACGGAAATCGTTCTCAAACACAAACACAGAATTCTCACAGAAAAATAGAATACGAATTGGTAAAAACTAACGGTACTATTACGAATACTACTAATATTACACCTACTACAGTGCTGCTCAGGCGTATAGTAAACATGAATAAGAAAGAGACAACCATAGCATAACTTGCATAAGAACATACATACAGATGTGTGTATGGGCGTATGTAATGCATACAAAAACATATACAACAAGCCCTTGTACTCACCATCTTCATATTGACATGTTATAATAACGAATTTAATATACCCAAAAAATATATAGTAAGTAGTTCGTATATATGAATATATATGAATATGTATACAAATGTATGTACATATGTATGTATCAAAAGTACACAATTTTAATTAGGTATTTATACACACGTTAGTTGTTTATTTAGCATGCTTAATTTAAATTGTTTTTAAAAATTGCATTTAAACTTTGCGTTTAATTTTTCAATGTATTTTTCCACACACAATAAAATAAAAACAAACACAAGACAGTACCGCTTTCAGCGAATGTTAACAACGATTTGGTTTGAGGTTTCGCAATTGTCACTTACTATATTCTATTTTGTTAGAAATTATGCAGATACATTCATACATACTATAAATACATACATATGTACATATAATTATATAAATACATATTTAATCTTTGCTATCATAGCTGCCAGATCTTTCGTTTCATTTCTTTTCAAACGATTTACCCTTTTTCTCCTAATTGGTGATTTTTAATATTGAAAATATGAATACTAATTATTGATCATTTATTTCTTTTTTGCGGCTTGTCTTGACAGAAAATTTATTTTGCATCATTCATAATTCTTTGTTAAAATCCTTATAGGGTGACAAATTTCCATACAAATCAGTTTTATAAACCTTTTATAAATCAAAAATGTATATTACGAATAAGCCCATTATGGCTATTGATTAATCACACCACGCAAGTTTTCTTACTGCGAGTGAGAAAGATAGGGCTATACATATATAACATACACAGAGCTTTGTAAGGCAGATTTTGATATTAGAGGTCTTTTCGGATTTCTAGCTGCACGCCATAGGAAGTAATGTAATTGTGAGTATTTTCTTAGAGGTACAGTTCTTTGGGACTGTTCGCATATGTGGTAATGCCATTTTGCTGATATTAGGTTCCCCACACACCCTTTCGCAAGAAAAAATTATATTTCCTATGGCCGACCTAATCGTTCATATTCTAGTAATTAAATATTAATCATTTATATAAATATATACGATAAAATACAAAAACCAAATACATTCTAACAGTCATACCTAAATCAGAGCGTTGAGCGTCGCGCTAGCAACAGGGTACGTATTTAAAATATATTCTAAGATAAAAATTTACTCTGAATGTACTGCAAATATGTATATACGTACCTGTTGCAAACGCGACACTCAACCCTATTTTTTAGGTACATATGGCTGTAAATAAAAAACTAGAAACTTATTAGCTCTCTTTTGTCTACAATGTATAGATAAAGTTCTATCTCATTTCTGCACAAAAGCAAATTAGACAAGCACACATGCTGATACATAAATATGCAATAAGTGTGCATGTATTAGGAGCAACTTTAAACGCTTATAGCTCCCAAAATACTGAAATTATTTTAAGAAAATATAAATTGCGCATATTTGTGAATAAGTATCTTCAAAATGATATAAGTTTTGTCAAAATTGGCTGTATAAAAAAAATCTAAAAAAAAGATCTAAAAAAATATGTGTTTGCCTATTAAGTATATATTAGTCTATCTAGCGGTCGACTCAATCGACCGCATTCTAGAAATTAATATTAAACATTTGCATAAATACCTACGATAAAATACAATAACAAAAAACATACTAAAATTTAGAATCTAAGTGAACAACTTAAAACTTACTAGCTCTCTTACTTAGCTCTCTATAATTACAAAGTACATATAGAAAAAAAGCTCTGTCTCATATCTATGCAAAAGCAAATTGCACAAACACACATGCAAACTTTGTTTGTTTTTTACGTTGAAGCTGATCCATGCATTTGTAATATGTTAGTAGCAAATTCAAACGCTTATAGCTCCCTAAATATCGAACCGATTTAAATAAAATTAAGATTGTGCACATCTATGTAAAAACCCGTTTAAAATTGGATCTTCACTTAAAATCAAATGCATTTCAGAAATTGTGAAGTTGCTTAATTTGTGAACAACTCTCAAGCAGGATCTATTTATGATTTTTCAAAAACGACAAGTTGTTCCCGGTATTAAATGACAATAGATTTTACTAAGATTTAGTATTTTATATTATAATTTTCATAAGTGAAAAACAGCGCTATTTTCGACGCGGAAAATCGGAGCTTTTAATTTTTAGGCTTTTTTACTATCGCTTACACCAAGTGTTGATTTATCTAGTGAAAATTTTTAAGTGTAGTAGATGTGTGCAACCTGCATGCAAACTATAGGGACGGCAAATAAAATGTTACCGCAGAAAAACTTCCCAAAAATTGCTGTAAATTCTATTATTATATTCTAAAGTGAGATAAAGATTAAAGCTAGTTAGATTTACATGCTTTTCGCCGTGATATATGGTAGTTTGGTCTCCATACATACATATGTAACATTTCCTGTATGAAATCAGTAAAGCAAAACAAATCAAGTTCTCTTTTAAACTTTCTTTTGTGTTTATTTCATCAAATTACAACGCAAAATACACAGTTGCAGTACACTTCAGGTATAAATTACGAACGAAACTAAAGAACTTTGCGAGTAGAAGAAAGTTTGGACTCTCCGCAGTTTTTTCCCCCTGTCTGTCCTTTTCTAAAATTGATCAAAGTCTGCATTCATACACGTCAAGTCTTATTGACAGGATTGTTACGTTATAGTCGAGAGATACGAGCGGGGAAGAAACGAGTAATCAGATGCATATACTGTTATTACTGTATTTACGTTTAAGGCTGAAGTTATTTTCAAGTAAATGTCGTCAACATGACATGACTCGTGTGAACATCAATGAAAGTTCAAAGAAGAAAAAGTAGGAATGTTGTCAACAATAAGAGATGACTCGTCTGAACGCAGACTAAGGGAAAAAATAATTCAGTGCTTTCTTTTGGAAATCCATTTTAGTGCTTTTTGAAATTTAAAAGTTAATAGTACTGCAAAAAAGCACAGCTTATGTGCTTTTTTATTTCTCTTAAATGAAAGACAACAAGGTATATTAGGTCCGTTTGTTTACTTTTGCAGTAAAATGCAGTAAATAACTAACTACTGAATAAACTAAAAAATTTAATCTAAAAAAAGGCTGTTGCCCAAAAAAGTACGCGAACGGGAAAATTGTAAAAATTAGTAAGATGACGAAAACAGCTGATTGAAAATAAATGTAGTGTTAAAAGTATTTACACTTTTGACTTCTTAACTCTTTTTTTCTTGTTGGTACTCGATACAATATTTATTATAACATGAATATTTTAAGAAAATATAAAGAAATTATTTTCTGTAATCTATTCCATATGTTTATTTTTATTTTAGTTGATTTTCCTAATTTGTGTCTGATTAAATTTATTCAAAAGTATGCGATTATTTGTTTTTGCTATTGACTACCTTAAAAGCGAATGCAGTATTAAGTAACCATATATGTACTTAGGGTTTTCGCAACTCCAAAGAAATAACAAAATAACAACGAAAATGGCTGTAAATGGTTTTTACAACATTTATTTCCTTTTAAATGGCATATACATCATGTTTAACGAATGAATAGTTTAAAAATAATTGTTTGCTTATTATTTTATATTAGTTTATTTCAGGCTTTACTTTTTTTTAAGTAATTTTTTCACAAATTGTATACTTTTTCTTTTCTTACTTTTGTTTGTTTACCTTTGAATCATATGTTTTTTTGGTTTTACTAAATTTTACTACAAGAAATTTCTGCAGTAAAAATTAGTAAATTCTTAGCCAAGAACTGTCACTTTACGCTCTCAATTTATGTTCTCATTTACTGTAACTTGAGTAAACGAACGCAATTTCGTAAAATGCAGTTAAAATTCAGTAAAAATTTTTAAAAACTTTTGGGTACTCGAACACGCTTATTATTATTTGCTTTTGCTATTTATTACCTTAAAAACTTTTTCAACTCCAAAGAATTAAAATAACGCACAGAAAAGAGAGTTCAACAGTTATTATGAAGCCCAAAAAAAAAATGTTCGCCTGACCGAATATTTTAAAAGTAATTATTCACTTTTTATTTTGTATTATTTACATTAAATTTTTTTTAATAATTTGTTCATGAATTGTATACTTTTTGTTTTCTTACTTTTGTTTATTTACCTTTTGAATCATGGGCAGCGTTGCCACTTTTTTTACTTTTAACCAAAATTGTTTACTTTTATTTCCATTGTGTACTTGTGTATTTTTTTCAACCCAACAATTTTTAATTTTATTTTTTTATACATGTTAAATTTGTACAATGTACATATAAATTAGATTGATAAAATATTTCGATTGATCAGATTTTCTTTATTGCATTTAAGTATTGATGAGGATACACAGTGAAATTCGGTTAAACGAAAACCGAAAATTTTTTAAAAACAACCAATTTGGTTACTTTTTTAAGAACTTTTGGTTACAAATATTTTTCGGTCGTGGCAACACTGATCATGGCGTTTTGTTTTAGTAAATTTAACTAGAAAAAATTTGTAATTACTCAGCCATGAACTGTCTCTCTAAATTTGTGTTCTCATTTACTGTATTTTGTGTAAACGAGCGCAATTTAGTAAAATGCAGTAATGTTCAGTAAAAAATTTTAAAAACTTTTGGGTACTCGAACGCACTTATTTATTCAAGTATGCTTTTTTCTACAACAACAAAAATAGCAAGCATTTTATTTTTGCTATTTCAATAAGTTTTTCCTTTTGTTTTATTTTATTTTTCATTTATTGAAAACATACAATCTATTTTTTCAATTGCGAAGAAAATTTAATAATTAAAGCTATAAACACATTCACGACAGCAGACTACCGGCTACAACCTGTCAAAAATAGAATACATTTGATGATTATTTTCACGGCTACAGGTTGTTGTCCATGCTACTTTTGTCGTGTATTTAAATTAAACTAATTTATATTTTTGTTGGCTACGAAACAAAAAATATAACAAAAATATTAAACAAATTAGTGCTAAGAAATATTTTTTTAATGTAAAATAAAATAAAATGCAAACATTGCAGTTCTTTTTCTGGTGTTAACTTTTTGTGTAAAAATAATGTTTGCATAAAAATAAGGGCAATGAAATTCCTGCATATTATATTAATATTCTGTGTTCATCTCTTAATAAAATCTTAAAAATTCAATGAACTCATATCGAGAAAATGCGCGAAATTTTCCAAGATTTAGAAAAGGGCGTAAAATCTTCTTAAACGTGCTACAAATGCAAGGAATGTGAAAAACTCGCAAAAACTGCAAAAATGACGAAAATTTGCAATTGGGAAAATTAAAATGTTTCATATCATTTAAAAGTCAATGAAACAATAAAATATAGAAGAAGTTAACCACATTGTAAAACGCGCGAAATCCCACAAAAAGTTTCAAAGTTTTGAAAAAACCGTAAAATCTTCTAAAAAGGCCTAAAAATTTTACGTTTTACCTCCATTTAGGAAGTTTTCCGATTTTTTCAAAATTTTTCAACTTTTCGCAGTTTTTGGCTATTTTTTCGATATGAGTGATTCTTTGTAATTTTATTGCTTCATTGAATTGTACTTTTTGAAAAAACGGAACTTTAAAAAAGCAAAGTGGCACTTCTGAAATATAAATGAATCTGCTGCTTACTATGTAGCTGCGGATTTCAAAATAAATTAGTAGCTGGTCAGTGGCACTTGTAGTCATGGAGCAGTGTAGCCTGTTGTCGTGAAAGTGTTTATAACTCAAGGAGAGATTAGCTTTCGAAGTGAGTGTGCCTTATAATTGGTGTACTTCGAAAAATACCGAAAAGTAAAATTAAACAGAGCAGGAATCAAGACGAATCGAAAAATTAAGTACGTACCAACGACCTACTAAAATCAGCGTTCTCAGTTTAGGGGATCTGTCCACAAATAGAGGATTTTGTTTATGATTGGGGATAGAAATTTTGGGAAAATCCCCAAGGGATTTTTAGAGGAAGAAACTCTTTTTTCGCTGTTGATTTTTGTGGATAATATATTATTCCAAATCTTGTGATTTAGTTTTTAGTTCATGTACATATTGACAAATCTTATTTTTCTGCTTTATGATGGTAACATTGTAAAAAATCGCAACAGAATACAGTATGACTTATTAGAAGCTCTTCGTAGAATAAATATACACTTTGAAAATAATTTAGTTTGCTGTGATGAATTTGTTCCATCTTCTGCTAACACTTTTTAATACAACCAACATGTGCAAAAAAATTGCATTGGCTGACGGTTCTGAAGTTTTTGAAGTTATAAACATTGATACATATATACAAGGTGTATTAACCAGGTGACAGCTTTACGGCAGCTGATTTCTTTGCCTTGCTAATGATTTCCACATTGAATGTCAAAAAGGGTGCCTTTATATTTTTCTGTATTTGTTTACTGTAGATTTTTTTGACTGAACCGATATAAAAAATGCCTGCTTTTCTTGTATTGTTGTAATTGTTGTACAATAATTTCATCTGTTTAATACATAATGTAAATATTTAGAGCTCAATGTATAAATTAATTCTATTAATATTACACAAATGGATATAATTAAGTAAATAAATATATGCATGTGTTTCCTTTGACATAATTTTATTTTTAAGGATATGTGGGTTGCGATTATTATAATTATTTCGACCTTTTTATTGAATTTCAATTTATAAATTAACAAAAAATTTGATTATATTCAATATTTTGCCACATGATTTTTAGCACGATTGGCTCATTTTGTAGCTTAAGGTGTCTGCTTCCACAAATAATAAGTCTGATTTCTAAAGAAAATGTGTGGTGGCCACAATAAATCAGCAACGATTTTTTTTGTGGCCATTTTGGAGGAGCTCAATTTTCTCAGGAACTGGCCACACGATTTTTAGAACGATTGGCTCATTTTGTAGCATAAGGTATCTGCTTTCATAATTAGTGGACCTCATTTCTTGAGAAAATCTGTGGTGGCCACAATAAGCCAGCAACTATTGTGTCTGCCACATATTTTTCTCCACATGAAATTATCATAAACTTTCTCCGAATTTTTCCCCAGTTTTTGAATTCCCATTGGCGCACGTGTAGTTATTGTGTAACTGCTGGTACATATGTTTTTAAACACGACAAAATACTCGTTTTTGTAGCTTAAGTTGTCTTCATCAATATTTGACAGGCGACAAATTCTAAAATGTCCTGATGACGTCGTTGACGACATTTGCATCTATGACTATTTGGCCAACTGGGTACTTGATTAATAGTATTAAGTTGATACCTGTTTGCTTGTGTCATAAAAAATTCCATACAAGGAAAATTCACATTCTGAATTCGGCTTGGTACCATTACTGAAACAATGGTGCTTGGCTTTGCTAACTAACATGTATGTACTACATACATAAGATTAACCGATTCAATCGAAATTTGATATTTTTACATGTACATGCATTTCTGATTGAATGTAATTGTTATTTCTTTTCATATACCAAAAATCTTTTTTTTTTATTTATTTTTCATACAAACCTCGGTGGTCATATCTGTTGAAAATGGTTGGACTTCAGGGATTGAAAATGTACTAAAAATTAACGTACATTTTTGATGTACAAATTTCGTTAAGAAAATTACATACATATCGTCATGTGAAGTGATAAAAGCTCTAAGTTGCATTGAATAAATTTTACAGGACAGACGAAAAACTCTAATATGAAAAATGAACAAACAAACAAATTTCAGTTTAAGATTATTTTTTGTTAATAGTAAGTTAGGGCCAGTTTATGACTTCGTATTTAAATGGTATTTATATTTAAGTTCTATTTAAATACGAAATTCAGTTTGGCAGTACAAACTTAAATGAAACTTAAATAATATTTAAATGACCAACCATGCTGATTTAAGTTCTATTTAAGTTGTGCACACATACATACACAGACATATGGTTTTGCTACCTTGTTTTTGTTTCGCGCAACAAAGTAAACAAAAAATTTGCGGCCATTGCACATTAGAAATTTTTCTTTAATTTTGTTCAACAGCTGTTTCTTCAAAAATATTGAGAGAATTTCGTGATGCTGCCACATTTTTATCGTAATTAAATACAAGCAATAATTTAACACTGAAAAACTGAAACTGTATTTAAATGCAACTTAAATTTAAATGAAAATTAACTAAATGCGTATTTAAATATGAAGTCATAAACTGGCTATTAGTATAAGTTTAGTATGCAAAATTTTCCTGGAATATGTGTTTTGAATTGGTGAATCGTAATCAATCAAAAAATCTATTTTGAATTTTTTGTAACTTAGGGCTTTATTTAAATTGTATTGTGATATGTATGTACATACATGTGTAATTTAGACGTTATTTACAGTATAGCCAAAAATTTTCTAGACCTATGTTCATCCAGAGCGAACAGATACCATATTTTGTAATTTTCGGAGCTAAAGCTAAATATAGATCACAAAATTCTGAATGAATACAAAATTCAACTTTAGAGAACTTGCCAAATTGCATTCTTAGTCAAAACTCGCTAAATCTAATATATATTTTTTACGATTGGGCCATAAGGCCCTGAAAGTCCTACAATTCTGTCACACAGTACAACATTTTTCAGCCTATTTTATAAATTTTGGTAATTTCGGCAAACTTTTGATGACTAAAAAATATTCCATCGAGTGGCAGCACTACTTGAAAAGGAATGTAGAAGGAAGGAACAGTGAGAAGGAACACAGGTTGCAATATTTCATGCTTTAAACTTTGAAAGGCACCCTGTTGTTTGCATATATTATCGTAAGTAATGCCAGACTGGTGGATATTTATTACACATTCGCAAGATATATTAGTAAAGCACTTGTATAGCTATTAATATGTTAACTATAGTTTATGAATCAAGGCAGATTTATATATCAGGTAAAGTTAATTCAATAGCTGACTATTGTGTATGTATGAACTTGTCTTATATATTAACAAGCATATAGTGACCGTCGAAAACAGCTGGTTGCAATTACCCTGTGATGAAAATAATGCTAGGCACGTACAATCAAATGTATATTGCTTTTCACCATAAAATTTCAAAATATTTTTTCTATGCGAAAAAGTTTGTCTGGCATCCATGTTTTCATATAGCGATCTGGTAGCATTCGGAATGAATTGAAACTTTTGGAATTTTCTAGCCAGTCTTCTACGCGAAACCAGCCGAAACGGAACGAATTGCATGTAATAACTGTAAAGAGAAAATTCGGATGAAGTTGGAGAAAGAAAAATTAGAAAACGAATTAAAAAACCTGCAACACATATTTTATACATAATTTTTCTGACTTCGTTTAAACGATAAAATTAAAGAAATACGCGTACGCTCGATAAAAACTTTTGTCGAAAAGGTCTGAGAAGAAAAGAAATTGTAAAATCCGTAGTGAATCTATATCTTGACAAATTCTGTGTATGAGAGTATGTGTGTGTTTTTTTTTATATAAAATATTTGAAAGATAATTAAAAAAATTGTAAGGCTTGCTGAAAATATTATTAGCCTGGCGCACAGCTTAATACAAAATTAGGGGATAAATTAAAAAAAGGAAAGAAAATTCTAACAAGTGGGAAATGATAATTTATTAATTAAAGGTATTAAAAAGAGTAATGCAAAAAAATTACAATATAAACTAAAAAGCACAAAGAATAAGAAATTGATGCAAAGAAAAACTAGTGAAAAATATTAAACGAAAATGAGTGTGAGGGCAACAATGAAAAAAAAGAATATCAAAAAAATTAAGCAACAGAGCCCACAAAAAAACCTATATTCAACGGGAATGACAAAAATAGGCCAAAATAAATAAATAAACTGAGAACCGAAGGAGAGTTATTGTATAATCAGTGTTAGAACTGAAAATTTGAAGAAGCTGCCATTAAAGTCAACCAATAAAACAAATATTTTGCTATCGAATATGTTGGGTTTTATTTTATTGTAACAATCCAACCATTTGCAACGCCTTGGGGAAAAGCCGAAAAGTTACTTTTGTTTGCTGTGAAACAATGTTGTCTACAATCAATAAAGTGGCAATTGGGGCTCAGATTTGTACCACTTATAATATCCAATGTGATTTCTGAGAAATCTGAAATAACTTGCCCGTGCTTGGCATAATTAAAAGTGTGCATCGTACATTTTTCAAAGTGCGTGAAGAATAATTTTCTATAAAGTGAAAAAGATTTCTATTTTGTTTGTTGAATCACTTAAATAAAGCTTAACTCCACAAAAATACATTAGTTTATGAAACAAAGTTATTGAGCTGCTTGAAGGAAATTTTGTAAGGAAGCTCAAGAAATAAGGGAAAATGTCCGTTGAATTGACAATTCTCTCAGCAATTCACTGATAATTTATTTTAAACTCTCCAAAAGAAAGAACTGCTAAAAACTGCGACTTATCAAAGATAATGTCGGCGATTATTATGTGTACCACTTGGCAGCCACGTCAATAATGAACATTGAAACAATGTATTCTACTATCGCATAAGGCCGGTCGGAAAAAGCAGCTTAAAAACGTTATAAAACGAGACTCACTATAATCAACAAAAATTGGCAGTGTTACGGCACCCCGATGAGATGGCTTCTTGGTTCATTTTATTTGATTGATTTGATTGATTTAAGTTGCAGAGTGACGGCAACAAGCTCGATTTCAAAAACTTGAGTCTTAAACACACAAACTAATACTTGATTTTGCATAATCATAACAAAACAGAAATACTTTGACATCGAACAAATGTCACTAATGTAGAGCTCAAATAATCAGCTGCCTCTTGTAAAATGAATACTCAAATATTTCTTAGTCATTTAAGAATTATTTAATATTATTTTCTGCGCTTCTTTTCTATTATTACATTTAGTCTTATCCACTAGTCTGTGTTAATTTCATGCAGAACAGCCACATGCTCGAAATTTTTTTTCTGAATCGAATTCATTTCTTTATTACCTATATCCGACCTACAGTCAAAGATATACATAAGTGTAATAGAACGGTTCGATGATTCATTACGTTAATTATGTATATCTATAGACAATTTTGTAGATTATTTTAGCCATTTATTATGGCTTGATATAGCTGCCATTAAATTGGCTGAGTTTTTAAGGAATAGCGAGCAGGTATATCTGTATCTTAACCGAGTGGTAATCTGTAATCAGGCCCTTTACAGGTACACCACACCCAACATGGTCCGAGAATGTCGCAGAATCAAAACGAGATAGCGTGCCATTCAAACATAAGCCTTACTCGCTGACAATATCACTCATTTTCTTTGCGTTTGCCCCGCATTGGAGTACCAACGTTTTCTCTTCCTAGGCAAAAAATGTTTCACTATCCTTTCTGAGCTGTAATATAATGTACTAATTTTGCAATTAATAGCGTATGAAATATAGCGACTCTACTGTAATACATTACATTACATGTTCATACAAATGTACAAACATATGTACGTTGCACATTTGTTATACTTTTATTTAGCCAAAATATTATCAATTTAAACAATATTGATCTAACGCTGTTTCAAAAGCAACGCATTAATATTTAGTACACTTTTTTTGGCAACCAAAGGCCGCTCCCAATTGTTCAATTTTGTTTTAATTTCTCCATAAATATGTAATAGGTGTACTGAGTTACATAAATACAAACAAACAAATTTTAATATATGTACATATGTATGTATGTATATAAAATTAATTGCTATTATTTATTTCAATTGTTCCATTTCTTGTCTTTCCATACGGCGTTTCATATAATTTTTGTTTTTCTTCTATTCCTTTTAGTTGTCATTCGTTTCATTTCGTTTTCAGAGCGGCTGTTGAATTTATGTCAAATGCACTTTTTTAGTGTCACAGACATTGTTGTTTTTTTTGGTGTCAAAAAGAAGCAGCAACAAACAATTAAGAAATGATGAAAATTACAAAATTATTAATTCTTTTAACCATTATGTGTGTGACAGGGTACCCGGGTAACTTTGTGTACCTTAATTGAAATTTGCTATGTATACATAACAGATAGGCAAGTCGCAGGACGTGTCGGCGCAGTTAGCAAAGCCGTCAACAATTTCGGTTTTTTAATTAGCCTGTCGGCGGCTTATTTCAAGCCGGTAAAATGTACTGGGGGATTATTATGTATTTCGAATCGAAAGAAAACATTTTCGAAACACAATATATAAGATATACAAATTCGAATGATTTCCGTTTCGAAGCGAAATACCTACATAATAACCCCGCTGAATCGTTGATAACAGTCGAAGAGCATTTTAGTGAACAAATTAAGCATTTTGTAACCATTAACTTTAAAACTGGGTTGAAAACTAAAGATTTTTTAAAGCAAAATCAAGAATGATAAATTAAATAAATGATCTAGCTCATTTAAACGTTCTGAACGGTCCTTCAAACTGCACTGTTTTCTATAACTTTACTATTTTCAAAGAAATCAAAGCGTGCCACGCAACAACACGATAAATTCTTGCACATACTTATTATTATTTATGTAGTCTCATGCAATCGATCATCTTTGAAATTCATACACATTCTACTTGACTTTGCGTTTATGTTTGCATTCGAAATTTGTTTTAGAATAAACATTAATTGCTAATTCTTCTTTATTTCACCTACGATCTTTCCACAGATTTCATATCAAGTGTTGATTATTTTTTGTATTGTTATTCTTTCTTAATTTGTGAGAAAAGGGATGCTCTAAAAGTATTGCTGATTGAACTGAAAACATATGTAGGTGGTATGTAATACCGAAGCTTAGCTGGCTAAATTAAATCCAGATTTACACTCATATTCATAAACGATTAATAAAGTTGATGAGTGTATTAAAACCGGTTTCCCATATAAAAATCATACAATAAACCTCCTATAATTTTATTTCGATTGTAGTCGAAAATCGATTTTCAATGCCAAAAAACGATATTTTTGTAGTCGATTTTTCATTACTAACTTTGTACTGAAATCGACTTTTGGTGCCGATTAATCGATTTAAGAAAAACGTCCAAAGAACGACGCTTAAGAAATAAAGCTGTGATGCACAATTTAAATTATTCATTTGATAGATAAAATTAACGATGGCACCGCTCTACAAAGATTATAAAAACACATTTATTTCAATATCCTCAGAACTCGGAATTGGTCAAATTCTTGTGAAAACAAAATAAAGTAAAATAATAAAATTGCAAGTCGGTGTATCATAAATAAAAAAGTGAAGTCTCGTAAAGATAACATTTATATTTATAACAAAATAAATTATATTAGTTGAAAAAACAAAAGGTCGAAAAAAATATAAGAATAATATATAACATTTTGTTAAAAATGCCACCGTGCCATGTTTGGCACTACTTTAAAAAATGTTTAAATGGAAAAAATTGCAGGTGCTCTATTTTTACTAAAAAAGGAGAAACAACAAACATTGATACTGAAGAAATATCGGATGAGGAGTGTGAACAAAACAAAACAATTGATTCCGTTATAAAAGTGGACGAAAGGTTCACTAGAATTTTATTTTAACTTATATTGCTCCTTATATAGAAAACAAAAAAATTGTTTTTTATTGTTGTTTTCATTATTAATTACGAAAGAAACTTTCTCTAGAATTTACTGGGACAGGCAGTTAATAAATACAATTTAAAGTTTTACTTAGCATTTGAAATAAATACCAAACAAGAAATTTTATTTAAAGGAAAGAAAAAATACAACTCGACTATAAAATAATCGATTTTTGTCCACGATTAATCGGTTAATTACTCGGAACAGAAAATGGTTGATCGAAAAGTTGAAAGTCGATTCTGTTTTTTTTTTACCATTCACTAGCAGCTAGTATTTACACATCTTTAAATAAATTATATATAATTGTTGATATAAATCAGTTTCTAATTCTTTTTTGTTATTAAAATTATCAATAAAACTTCAAAATTTTATAAAATATTATAAAATGACTGAGCACGTCACAACGTCTTTAAAATGTTCACCAAGTTTTCATGCATTTGTTTAATTGAAAGCCTTAGCAACTTGTTCTATTCGAAGTAAAGAGAAGATGCTTAAGAGCTATCACCTTGAATATCCAATTATTCGACTTGTGGTTTGGTTCAAGTAAGGTTTAAAATTAATTATTTGAGTAACTTGAATAACTCCAATAATCCATATATTTTTCAAAATAATTTTATTTGTGAAAAAAACGTATATATGTATATATTTGGCTTAGTTGTTTTATTACATTAATAAAACCAAAAAATGAAAATATAAAATCAACTAAATAATAGTTCATTTGCAGTACGTAAGAAGTTTGAAGAAGTTTCTAATATAATATACAAGAATTATGTATAACAAATTATAACAGACTTTCAAGAACATCTTTCAAAAATTGTATAGAGTTGAGATATTTGCTTTTTAAAGCATGGTACTTTGTTCATCATTTCAGGCGAACGGCTGTCAAAAGTCCATATCAAGAAAATTCATGCGAAATAATTGCAAAATAATATGGCCCAAGTTGTACTCTGTTCATCTTGTGAAAACATACGAAATGTTTCTGGTAGCATTATTTTTTCAACCACAACATGTTTCTGGCAACATATTTTTCAACTGCGAAATAATGTAAGCACCACTTATTTCGTGCGGAACCGCAAACAACAGCTGATCACATATTTCTTGGCGTTTTGGTTTTCATTTTAAGTTTGCTGCCCAGAAATAAATAAAATAATGGAAAATAATGTAAATATAATATTAATTGAAGGTGAGTGCTTTTTGCAGAACGTGTGTCTACAATGAGCTCCTCCGCTGCAGCTGCGATTTGCATTAATTTATACATTGCAGTACAATCTCCTATAATTATTTTGTTGTCCATTTGTTTTAATATTTTTTTTCAAATAAACACATTTTTTTGTTTTTATAAAAAAAACAATGCTGCTCATTTCAAGTCAAAATTTTCTAACGAAATAATCAATGTTGCTCAACATTTTTCGCAAATTTGAACAGAGGACTAAACTTAAAACGGGGGTTTTTTAACAATATTGAAAAGATTTTTAATTTTTTTGTTTGATCTACGACTACAACAATATAATTTTTGGGGCAATTTGACCTGTTTTTAGGGATATTTTTTATATATTATTGTTTAATTTAGAGATACCTATTTCAACCTTTTGGGGGCATTCTAAATTTTTATGAATAGTGAACCCAAAAACTAAAAATAACCACAAAATGTAGGAAAAATCATCAAAAACTAAAAAATAAGGCCTTATAGTATTATTTTTAATGCGTGAACAAAAGTTGGAGTCATTTAAGCGAAATAAAAAGAAGTAAATCTCAAGAACTGTTAATTAGTTGTATGATACAATAGTATTATAACAATTTTTATTTTTTTTAAGAACGTGCACATATGCACATGTACAAATGCATTCCCATTTTTTTACATACCTATGTATGTACATACTCAAGCTAAAGAAATTTACATTTGAATCAAATAAGTACTTTTTCAGTTGAAATTCAGTACAATTTAAACATTTTTTATTTTCAATGCCTGGTGATGAGTAGAAAAATTAAGAGCAAAAAGAGAAATAGAAAGAGCGAAAATAAAAAAAATTAAATAGAAAAAGTATTCAACGAATACGTTTGTGAGTATTTTTGGGGAATTGTTTTTATAACAGATCAGTTTAACGTTCACTCTCCTCGTCAGTCGTACACGTACTTTCTCACTTGTGGAATTTTTAATGAATAAAAAATGCAAAGAAATTTTGGGGAGATAGTGCTTAAAAAAGATTTACTTTTAATTAAGAATTTTTTCAAAGCTAAAATAAATAAAAATACAAAATAACGCGTTGATAAACTTCTCCTTTCTTTGAAGTCGCTTAAAACGGAAATCAATTGATAAAAATTTGAAATACATTATAAGTTTTTAATATATTAAATTGATAAAAGCTAACAAGTATATGAATGAATTTCATTTGTATTTTCCATTTGTTATTATGAGTATGTGCAGTATTGTTGTTTTTAATGAAAAATAAAGTGCAGTCAGTCAAGTGTTAAAGAAAATAAATACACCAACAACTGAAAAGAAACAAAATAAAAATACGTGATCAATACCAAAAACGGATTAAAAAAGTGTAAAAGAATTGACACCACATATCAGAGAAAACGAAAGAGACTGTAATAGCGTTCCCAGTTTACTCGATTTATCCCCAAATCAGCGATTTTTCCGTGTTTGGAGATGAATATTTCATGTTAAGTATCTGGGGATTTTTTTGTGGATAACATACATATTTCTAGTGAACCTTAATTATCTTTGCTAGTTTTTTATTTACAATGACAATTTTTTTGTATCTGCATATCTGTTCTTAATGACTAAAAAAAAAGATTCGAAAACTGCTTATGAAATTCCGAAAATATTTATACTCCTGTAAAAAACGTTCGAAATATCGCAATTTCGCATCGCAGATTTTATAATTGCATAAGTTTAAACTGGAAGTTTTAAAAATATATTCGTACCAATTTGTTATTGTAAACAGTGATGCCAGCAGAAAGTTTTTAAAATCACAAAAAATATCCCTATTTTTTTCTGCACCATACTCTAAAATTTATTTATTAAAATTTATTACATGTTTTAAATATTGTACATTGATATTGTCAGGTTTAAAAATTTATTAAGAAAGAAAAATAAAGAAAAAAAATTTAATAAACCCCGATATCTGCTTTTATGACATCATAACTCTCAAACAACTGCACCAAATTCTATTTCTTCAATAATTATTTCGTTTTTAAAGGAAGTCTTTTGAATTTCTTCAACTTTTGTTTTGAACTTAGGTTTTAATGAAAATAGTAAAATTTTATATTCTAGGCAAGCACTTTGTTAGGAAAAGATCTTAAATTTTGTAAAATGATACATGGGGATCTTATAAGGAAATCAAATCTTAATCCTGATATCTTAATAAAATTTTCTTCAAGATATTAAAGTGAAACCTTTGATATTTTGCTTACGCTTGAAATAAATTCTACATACTTTTGGCAGTCACTCATTATAGAAATACATACATATGTATTAAGAAAATCGCTATTTAAGGAAGTTTTGGTGATAAAAATTGGGAATAAGTCTCAATAAACTGTTAACCCTACATTTACTAAGCAATGTGAGAAAGTGAGATAAACGAAAGAAAATAATACAATAATAACAATAACAACAAGAAACCCCACTTTTGTTCAGTGAAGTTCCACCACACTCTTTTACTCGATTATAAAAAAAAACACTAAGAACACGAATAGCAGTTAAAAGAAAATTAAGAAAACAAACAAATTAATAAAAACATTTTTTTTAGAAAAAAAACTGTCGAAATTAATATATCAAGCCAAATATTTGTCATTTTGTTTTGTTTACTTGTTTTGGGTTAATTCTTTTATACTATTTTTGCAATATTTAATGTACATAAATGTGCTTTTCGTTTGCAACGCCTTTTTCTTACCGAACACTATGGATTTTACAAATTTAGGAGAAGAAGATACGATAAAATAAAAAGGAAAAAAATACATATATAATCTAATAATTACAACTAGAAAATAATTCTTAGATTTCTTATAAAAAATTTAAATAAAACTTAAAAGCTGTTTAAAGAATAAAATATCCAAAATAATTTTCGTTAGCCGTTTTGTTATCAACGGCTAACTAACAACATCAACAAAAATTGAGGTGAAAAGTTTTAGCCAACACTTGTTTAAACATCACACTCTTCAATATAGACGACTATTTACAGCACCATCATTATCGTAAGCGTCCAAGATGACATCCTTAGATATACGCAATAATTCGGCCGTTATGAAACGCGCCGAACAACTTAAGCGGTGGGAAGAATCCGATACAAATCAACAACCTCCTGTTCCTCGACCTGAACGCGGTAATCGTATTAAATTCTCCTCGGGTTGTATATTTTTGGCCGCCTGTTTGGCTGGCGATAAAGAAGAAGTTCTTAAAATGTTAGAACAAGGTGCCGATATAAATACAGCCAACGTTGATGGATTAACAGCTCTGCATCAGGTAAGTTTTGAAAGATGTTTAGTAAAAAATTAACTGCCTGGCCCACAATGTCGAACGATATTGTTCTTTTGTGAAATTACCTGTCAGGCCCCCGATGTCACACGCATTCTTTCTTTCGTACAATTACATTACAACCAAAAACAAAATTTTTGAATTTCTTTTTGTTTTAAATGTAATTGTACGAAAGAACGAATACGTGTGATATTCGCGACATCGTGAGTCTGGCACTACATTTAAAACAAAAACAATTTTTAAAATGTTTTTGTTTAAAAAAGAACGATATCTTTCGACATCGTGGGCCAGGCAGTAATATATTTTTTTTTTTACTTAACAAAATTTATAATTTCATCAATTGTATAAAATTTTTTTAAGCTAAAATGTATAAACCTTCAAATTAATTATCTAATGATTTGCATGCTATAATCTTTAAAAATTAAACGATTTTATAATTGACGTCGAACAAGAAATATATTTCTGAATAGCACTTGAAAACTTAAAAAAATACAACATTTTTTATACCATAAAATTACACGAGACATCAATTATTAGGGGTTATTAGTCTATAAAGGATATTTTTGAAGAAATTTTCAAGGCTATGTACATTGTACAACTCAGTTTGTACTAAAGAGCTGTACAAAATATAAGTTGGTTACTTTTAAATTTGGCCGCAGCAACTGAAAGGCATTATTGCGCTAATTGCAAATAAAGTATATGCGTAAAGTTAAATTGTGAAATATATCACCCTAGACTGTCGTTAAGCAGCTCTGGGCTGAAGAATAGCTCTCGCGTTATCGTAATTATTTCTTAAGTTTTCCGTCTCGCTCGCACTGGCTGACTGATTGTGGAAAATCGTTGGCAACCACGTTGCCACTTCCTATGTGAAGGTATAGGTCGGGTGTAGTCAGTCACAAAAACATTTTTAAAATACTGTTAATAACATCATGGACATATGGTCTAGTTATCGGCGCCATTTTTGATGAAACATACCTATTCTGCAAATTTACTTTGTAGAATATGTTCCAATAAATAAATAAATATTACCCTAGACACAAACCATTGAGTTTTTCGGTCGATCCGTTCTGTTTGTGTTCTTAAAATTACATCTCCTGTTCTGCTATCTCAATACCAAGTTTTATAAATTGTGAATAAGTAAAAGCACAACCAAACTCGGTTTGCTACAACCAAATGTAAACGTAGTACATATTACCATACGTTTTATCATGCAACCATAACCTGGTGATGGTAACCATGCCACAATTATTTATTTTATAGGACATTTAATTCGGTTTGTGCTGTGATAATTAATCCTCGTCTATTTTCCCAATACAAAGTATTAGAAATAAAGAAACAGAGACACAATCAAAATATCTTTCTGTTTGTGCTGTCACAAGCATGTATTTTTTCTTTCATAGTTGTGGCATGCTTACAATTACTATGTTATGGTTGCGACAAATAATATATGGTTGAAAATACTTTGTTTTCATATTGTTTTACCTTCTTTATTTTTAATACTTTGTGTTGAGAAAACATTGCAGAAGAATGTAATTAATTCTGACAGTACTAACAGAACCATGTTATAGTTGTGGCTTGGCTTCTTTTATTTCTAATTTATTTCTAACAGATCTTAAGTTTGGTTCTGAGAGCTCTGAATTTAGGGTTTACAAACCAAAATATGAAAGTGCATGCAAACAAAAAAGAGAGAATTTAGTTTCCTGGATAAATTTTACTATGTTACACAATAAACAATTTTTTTATTAAATTTATTATTCGAGACAGGTCTTGATATCTTTTTTCAAAGAGCGTCTAATTGTAGAAAAGTTGTAAAGAAAATAAAAGATATTCATATTGAATATAATTTGTTTGTTGGGATTTTTGAATAAGTTTCAAAGCCAATATGTTTATACTTTTGTAATTTTTGAAATTCTCATTGGTTTTTTTAAGTTTTTGTATAAGATAAGAGGTTTGAAACTTTTCAAAAATGTGGTTTAGGTTCTACTGATGATTTGGCATTAGCACCAATGATATGCATGTATATAGACTATATAAAATACCCTCATCAAACAAATCATTTTTAGTGGTTTTTTAATCCAAAGTGAATTTTATTTTTGGCTAATGTTCGTAACATTTTTAGTCAGAAAGAATTGGACATGAGACAATATTCCAAAGCAACAAGGGAAAATTTTAACACCAATTAATTTCAACTTACACGGCAGAACAGAAACAACGTTGTTTTTCGAGAGCCGCTACACTCCTATCATCAGTGTTCATGTGTGTTTCCATGTATCCGCCACTGTTTAGGTGGCTCGGTTGAATGTGATTTCAAATTTGTATTTATACAACTAATGTCTAGAAAAAGCATACGAGAGTTTTTGTATTATTATTTGTTTTTACAGTAAACACCCTATTTACCCACTCGACCATTACAGTCGAGTTTTTTAATATTTCTAACGTCTTCGGGACTAGCTTCATTTCTTAAAATTTTTTAGGATCCAGAATTATGTTTATGGACGCTTAGGGGAAATCTTTTTTTAACTTAAATGTATCCGAAAATATATTTAGTTTTGTTTGTTTGGTATTTTTCAAAAAGTTTTTAAAATGTTGGATTTATAAATTATTTTTGTTTTATTTCGCACAGTTTTTCTAGACTTTGGTTTTTAATTAGTTCTCTCATATCTGGTGCTTTTCATAGACCAAGAGAAACTATATTAAAATTTGTTCAAAAAAATATTTCAAAAATAATTTTTTACAAAATAAATAAACATTCTCAACTTATTACACCAAATTGGATATTTTTCGTTTTCGGGAACAAAATGACAAACGAAATCGCCATATGGTCGATTATATTTTTGAGATATATTTACTGGGCTTTGAGTTGTCAAACCGGTTATCGAATTATTCCAAAAAACTATTTTATAATATTTTCCGGTTTTTGTGAACAGGTTCTTATAAAAGGTCGGGTTATTCGACAAACCGGATTTTTAGTGACGAATTATTCTACAAAAACCATAATTTTGTTTCTATTTATTTGTTTTTTTTTTAGATTTTATTCATACATATTTCGAAAGCGAGAATATATTTGAAAAGTGAAAACATATTTGTTAAATATTCTGCAAATATATATAATGACACGGGAGGTATCCTTCAAACATATTTAAATCGCCATATATATCTTCACTCAATTTATTATCAGCCGTCTTGAAATCGTGTTCCATAAGAATATTTCTTATTTCCAATAAAACCTAAAGAAATAAACTACGCTCGTCGACACATGTTTTTTTATACGAATTTCTTTAAACATTTTTATTCATTACCAAAATATTGTTTTCCAATTAAAATGAAAACTTAATTTGTTAAATAATAGCACGTTATAATTTTAAACCATTTACATGTGTGTGTACATATATTATATTTTAATTCCAAAAACAAAAAGAATATTTGATGTACGAGCATTTAATTTTGCCGGAAATTTCTTTCTTTATTGCCATATTGCTCCAAACTTTTATATTCCTTTTCGATCATCTAAAAAGTTTTATGAAATTTATAGTCTATTTGCCTATTTTGCAATTTCTTTAATTCTGTTTAAATAGTGCGTCTCGCCATACTCAAAATAACAATTTATAAATACACATTTTCCGTTTGAGTGTGTTTCTTTGTTGTTGTGGAAATTTATAAAATATTTAACTCTGACGTAATACATTCGAAATTGCTGCATTTCACAAAAATAGGTTTATTTATTTGAAAATTTAATTAACTTTTTTCCATATTAAAAAGAAAATCAAATAGATTCGTCGTAATGAGAAAGCAACCCTTTTTGCCTCTTAAAAAATTTAAATTTTTTTTCCATTTACGGAAAAAATATCGTGAATATCTTCAATGTTTCATGAATTGAGTGCTCAATTGGAAGCAGTATTTGATTAAGACATGAACCAGAGTAATATTGTTGATATTGATTCAAGAAGATTATTTTTTAAACATTTGTTTTGAAGTTCTTCGGTCGGAAAAACTTGCCGGCTGTGCTCTCCTTACTCTCGGTTGTTATTTTGTTTCGTATTGATACGCAGCCATATTTCATCATCTGCAGCAATCTTATAATAGCCATTTTTATGCAATATTGAATACACGTTAGGCTGTGTGTGTCCCTGTATACTACTCGGTTGTGTACAAGATTATCAGTCTGGAGATTGCGGGTTCGACTCCTGCTAATTGCTGCGTTCTTCTGCAGAAAAACCAAACATAATCAAGTGAAAATCGCTTAAATTCATAATTTATGCTATATAAATCACACACAAAATCTGAAAGGATAACTCAAATTAAAAATAAGAACAATCACCTGGTTTTATAAAAAACCGCTTTGTGTCCACATTTGTTGCTCTTTGTATCAGCTATTTTATTTTTAATTTAATTTAATTGAGTAAAAAAATCCCTTGATATAGTCAAGTAGAAAATAACGGTATACATAACTCGAGCTAACAAACTGGAGCTAATTGAGAAAAACGTATGGCAGATTTATATTCAGCGTCCCAGATAATCTTAAGAATAGAGTTATCGAATATTCGACATAATATATGCCGATAATTCGAAAAAGAATAACTTAAAAAACGGGTTTCGGTGTTTTCTATAAAAAACAAGTTTGAATAACCAGTTTATAGTATTTTGTGTTAATTTAAGAATTGGGGTATAAAATAATTAAATTTTTATTCAAAGAAATCCAAAAGGTTTTGTTCGTTGAGGGTTTTTTTTATCTAGTCTATATAAATGCATATCATTGGTGCTGATTCCAAATCATGAGTAGACCTGAAACAATAATTTTTAAAAGTTTAAAACTTCTTATCTTATACAAAAACTTAAAAAAACCAATGAGAATCTCTAAAATTACAAAAGTATAAATAAGCATAGTTGGCTTTGAAACTTATTCAAAAAACCCAACAAACAAATTATATTCGATGTGAATCTGATTTATTTTCTTTACAACATTTATACAATTAGAAGCACTTTGATTGACAATGAAAGTATTCAATAAGCAAAACGGAAATTAAAATCTATTTCTGATTTAAGAAAGTAAACTTAAGCGAATAAAAGCCACTCGCTCGAATTCGAACCAATTTTAATTTCTCATTGGCACTCACTTTCATTTGCATTAAGGCCGAGGCACATAGAATCCGTCGTACGTTATACGTTCCTGTTTTCAACTAACATTAAAGTATCGGCGGAGGAGGTTGACACAATGAGTACTTTGTTGACGGACATTAAATCAGCTTCATTTGATTAAAGTACACATTTTCAATGGAATTCTGTTTTTCTTTTTTGAATTTTAATTTTTATTTAATTTAATTTTGTCACAACACAAAACAAAATGTGTGTGAAGTTAAATTTTAAAATATAACTCCCTAGACACAAACCACAGAGTTTAACAGAGCTCTGTTAGCATGCTAACAGGACTCTGTACGCATATAAAATCTTATTTAATCCATTAGAAATGGAATTATTTTCGGAAGGAGTCAACGTGGGCAGAAAAAGTTGAATGGGTTTTGAAGACAAAGTGCTCCTCTATTATTGTTCATAAATGGATTCTTAAAAAGTTGGATTTTCAACGAGTTATTTCCAGTTTTCCAAATTAGGTTGCTCTAAGGGATGGCCACATTTTTTTTGGGAAGGAGTCAACGTGGGCAGAAAAAGTTGAATGGGTTTTAAAGACAAAGTGCTCCTCTATTATTGTTCATAAATGGATTCTTAAAAAGTTGGATTTTCAACGAATTATTTCCAGTTTTCAAAATTAGGTTGCTCTAAGGGATGGCCACATTTTTTTGGGAAGGAGTCAACGTGGGCAGAAAAAGTTGAATGGGTTTTAAAGACAAAGTGCTCCTCTATTATTGTTCATAAATGGATTCTTAAAAAGTTGGATTTTCAACGAATTATTTCCAGTTTTCAAAATTAGGTTGCTCTAAGGGATGGCCACATTTTTTTGTGAAGGAGTCAACGTGGGCAGAAAAAGTTGAATGGGTTTTAAAGACAAAGTGCTCCTCTATTATTGTTCATAAATGGATTCTTAAAAAGTTGGATTTTCAACGAATTATTTCCAGTTTTCAAAATTAGGTTGCTCTAAGGGATGGCCACATTTTTTTGGGAAGGAGTCAACGTGGGCAGAAAAAGTTGAATGGGTTTTAAAGACAAAGTGCTCCTCTATTATTGTTCATAAATGGATTCTTAAAAAGTTGGATTTTCAACGAATTATTTCCAGTTTTCAAAATTAGGTTGCTCTAAGGGATGGCCACATTTTTTTGGGAAGGAGTCAACGTGGGCAGAAAAAGTTGAATGGGTTTTAAAGACAAAGTGCTCCTCTATTATTGTTCATAAATGGATTCTTTAACAGTTGGATTTTGAACGAGTTATTTCCAGTTTTCCAAATTAGGGTGCTCTAAGGGATGGCCACATTTTTTTTGGGAAGGAGTCAACGTGGGCAGAAAAAGTTGAATGGGTTTTGAAGACAAAGTGCTCCTCTATTATTGTTCATAAATGGATTCTTAAAAAGTTGGATTTTCAACGAGTTATTTCCAGTTTTCCAAATTAGGTTGCTCTAAGGGATGGCCACATTTTTTTTGGGAAGGAGTCAACGTGGGCAGAAAAAGTTGAATGGGTTTTAAAGACAAAGTGCTCCTCTATTATTGTTCATAAATGGATTCTTAAAAAGTTGGATTTTCAACGAATTATTTCCAGTTTTCAAAATTAGGTTGCTCTAAGGGATGGCCACATTTTTTTGGGAAGGAGTCAACGTGGGCAGAAAAAGTTGAATGGGTTTTAAAGACAAAGTGCTCCTCTATTATTGTTCATAAATGGATTCTTAAAAAGTTGGATTTTCAACGAATTATTTCCAGTTTTCAAAATTAGGTTGCTCTAAGGGATGGCCACATTTTTTTGGGAAGGAGTCAACGTGGGCAGAAAAAGTTGAATGGGTTTTAAAGACAAAGTGCTCCTCTATTATTGTTCATAAATGGATTCTTAAAAAGTTGGATTTTCAACGAATTATTTCCAGTTTTCAAAATTAGGTTGCTCTAAGGGATGGCCACATTTTTTTGGGAAGGAGTCAACGTGGGCAGAAAAAGTTGAATGGGTTTTAAAGACAAAGTGCTCCTCTATTATTGTTCATAAATGGATTCTTAAAAAGTTGGATTTTCAACGAATTATTTCCAGTTTTCCAAATTAGGGTGCTCTAAGGGATGGCCACATTTTTTTTGGGAAGGAGTCAACGTGGGCAGAAAAAGTTGAATGGGTTTTGAAGACAAAGTGCTCCTCTATTATTGTTCATAAATGGATTCTTAAAAAGTTGGATTTTGAACGAGTTATTTCCAGTTTTCCAAATTAGGTTGCTCTAAGGGATGGCCACATTTTTTTTGGGAAGGAGTCAACGTGGGCAGAAAAAGTTGAATGGGTTTTAAAGACAAAGTGCTCCTCTATTATTGTTCATAAATGGATTCTTTAACAGTTGGATTTTGAACGAGTTATTTCCAGTTTTCCAAATTAGGGTGCTCTAAGGGATGGCCACATTTTTTTTGGGAAGGAGTCAACGTGGGCAGAAAAAGTTGAATGGGTTTTGAAGACAAAGTGCTCCTCTATTATTGTTTATAAATGGATTCTAAAAAAGTTGGATTTTCAACGAATTATTTCCAGTTTTCCAAATTAGGTTGCTCTAAGGGATGGCCACATTTTTTTTGGGAAGGAGTCAACGTGGGCAGAAAAAGTTGAATGGGTTTTAAAGACAAAGTGCTCCTCTATTATTGTTCATAAATGGATTCTTTAACAGTTGGATTTTGAACGAGTTATTTCCAGTTTTCCAAATTAGGGTGCTCTAAGGGATGGCCACATTTTTTTTGGGAAGGAGTCAACGTGGGCAGAAAAAGTTGAATGGGTTTTGAAGACAAAGTGCTCCTCTATTATTGTTCATAAATGGATTCTAAAAAAGTTGGATTTTCAACGAGTTATTTCCAGTTTTCCAAATTAGGTTGCTCTAAGGGATGGCCACATTTTTTTTGGGAAGGAGTCAACGTGGGCAGAAAAAGTTGAATGGGTTTTGAAGACAAAGTGCTCCTCTATTATTGTTCATAAATGGATTCTTAAAAAGTTGGATTTTCAACGAATTATTTCCAGTTTTCAAAATTAGGTTGCTCTAAGGGATGGCCACATTTTTTTTGGGAAGGAGTCAACGTGGGCAGAAAAAGTTGAATGGGTTTTAAAGACAAAGTGCTCCTCTATTATTGTTCATAAATGGATTCTTAAAAAGTTGGATTTTCAACGAATTATTTCCAGTTTTCAAAATTAGGTTGCTCTAAGGGATGGCCACATTTTTTTGGGAAGGAGTCAACGTGGGCAGAAAAAGTTGAATGGGTTTTGAAGACAAAGTGCTCCTCTATTATTGTTCATAAATGGATTCTAAAAAAGTTGGATTTTCAACGAATTATTTCCAGTTTTCCAAATTAGGTTGCTCTAAGGGATGGCCACATTTTTGGACACGAAAATACAAAAAACATTTTTAATTAATATTTTTTTATAATTTTTATTAAACAAACAACAAAAGAAAATAATAAGTTTTTAACAAAAATCAATCAAAAATAGTTTTTGAAAAATTGCTAAATAATTATTCATCTTGGCCAAGATTATTAAGGCAAAAAAGGTATATTTTGTATTCCTATTATAATTTATATAGAAACCAATCAGTCCATTACCCTTTGACAATCGACTTAAACGAATTTAAAAGTTTAAGTCCTTTGAAATGTTTGTTCAATAACGTAATTGATATTTATATACAAATTTTAACAAAAAACGAGAAATCAGTATTTGCTTTCTCTTGTGAAGAAGGAAAAAATTTATTTTTTTACGATAGCGATCTGGTATTACAAAAGCAATCAATGCAGTTAAAAATGGAAAGGAACAGCTGACTGAAGCAAAACGACACAATAATACAATGGAAGCCATTGCGATGGGAAAAGGCATGTTCTTAAAACCATATAAAAAAGGTTTTGGATTATATTTTTTAAGAATCCATTTATGAACAATAATAGAGGAGCACTTTGTCTTTAAAACCCATTTAACTTTTTCTGCCCACGTTGACTCCTTCCCAAAAAAAATGTGGCCATCCCTTAGAGCAACCTAATTTGGAAAACTGGAAATAACTCGTTGAAAATCCAACTTTTTAAGAATCCATTTATGAACAATAATAGAGGAGCACTTTGTCTTTAAAACCCATTCAACTTTTTCTGCCCACGTTGACTCCTTCCCAAAAAAAATGTGGCCATCCCTTAGAGCAACCTAATTTGGAAAACTGGAAATAACTCGTTGAAAATCCAACTTTTTTAGAATCCATTTATGAACAATAATAGAGGAGCACTTTGTCTTCAAAACCCATTCAACTTTTTCTGCCCACGTTGACTCCTTCCCAAAAAAAATGTGGCCATCCCTTAGAGCACCCTAATTTGGAAAACTGGAAATAACTCGTTCAAAATCCAACTGTTAAAGAATCCATTTATGAACAATAATAGAGGAGCACTTTGTCTTTAAAACCCATTCAACTTTTTCTGCCCACGTTGACTCCTTCCCAAAAAAATGTGGCCATCCCTTAGAGCAACCTAATTTTGAAAACTGGAAATAATTCGTTGAAAATCCAACTTTTTAAGAATCCATTTATGAACAATAATAGAGGAGCACTTTGTCTTTAAAACCCATTCAACTTTTTCTGCCCACGTTGACTCCTTCCCAAAAAAAATGTGGCCATCCCTTAGAGCAACCTAATTTGGAAAACTGGAAATAACTCGTTGAAAATCCAACTTTTTAAGAATCCATTTATGAACAATAATAGAGGAGCACTTTGTCTTCAAAACCCATTCAACTTTTTCTGCCCACGTTGACTCCTTCCCAAAAAAAATGTGGCCATCCCTTAGAGCACCCTAATTTGGAAAACTGGAAATAACTCGTTCAAAATCCAACTGTTAAAGAATCCATTTATGAACAATAATAGAGGAGCACTTTGTCTTTAAAACCCATTCAACTTTTTCTGCCCACGTTGACTCCTTCCCAAAAAAATGTGGCCATCCCTTAGAGCAACCTAATTTGGAAAACTGGAAATAACTCGTTAAAAATCCAACTTTTTAAGAATCCATTTATGAACAATAATAGAGGAGCACTTTGTCTTTAAAACCCATTCAACTTTTTCTGCCCACGTTGACTCCTTCCCAAAAAAAATGTGGCCATCCCTTAGAGCAACCTAATTTGGAAAACTGGAAATAACTCGTTAAAAATCCAACTTTTTAAGAATCCATTTATGAACAATAATAGAGGAGCACTTTGTCTTTAAAACCCATTCAACTTTTTCTGCCCACGTTGACTCCTTCCCAAAAAAAATGTGGCCATCCCTTAGAGCAACCTAATTTGGAAAACTGGAAATAACTCGTTGAAAATCCAACTTTTTTAGAATCCATTTATGAACAATAATAGAGGAGCACTTTGTCTTCAAAACCCATTCAACTTTTTCTGCCCACGTTGACTCCTTCCGAAAATAATTCCATTTCTAATGGATTAAATAAGATTTTATATGCGTACAGAGTCCTGTTAGCATGCTAACAGAGCTCTGTTAAACTCTGTGGTTTGTGTCTAGGGAGTTATATTTTAAAATTTAACTTCACACACATAATAGTTTTTAGTTATTGAGAAAAGCCACTATACCATATTTCCTGCCTATACCACAATACCCGAACTTACTCTATAGATAAAATGTTCAATAGGTTTCTCCTACAGCATACAAATAAACGTACTATTCTTTTTTCATCCAATTAGCTTTCTCCAGCAAATTTTTAAATTCTTAGCTCAGAAATCGGGTTTTATTTGAAAAAATTTACGTTTTCAATCGAGTTGTCTATCGAGTCACTATTCGTTTTGAAATAATGTAGAGAAATCGAAATCACTGTCCTTTCTCATAGAATGCAGATGAAGGTGTTCTTTCTTAAATCAGAAATAGGCTATTGATTATTAATTAAATAAATATTATTTTTATTAAAATAAATAGAAAACTTAAAAATCATATTATTTTGCATAAAAATTACACTGAATTTCAAATCGAAGGAAAGGATTAATGTTAAACACAAATTGTTGCATGTACTTATGAAAGTGCCTCATTAGTGACATTCAACATTGCCTGATTATTAAAAATAATCACATAAAATAAAATAAAAAATAAAGAAATAACGAAAAAGTTGTTTATGTCAAATATTTCGAGACACAAACAAATGCTTGACAAATAACTCGACACCCATTCTTTTATAAAAAACTGGTTAAAAAAACCCGCAAATCGAAAAGAACCCCGATTTGACATCGCTTACCCAACTATACGTCTCCACTAGCCACGAACATCATGTCGAACATCGCATATGGCTAATGTAGACCGCTCATATCCATGTTTTATCCATGCTCTGATATCGATACCCGATCATATGGCTGAGCAACTATGTGCGACATCAAATGTAATTTTTAAATTAGAGTAAAAGAGACAGGGCAAAAAAATTAATTTTATCTCAGTTGCACAAAAATTTATATGAGCAGGCAGAACATTAAGACTACACGCATTCGCCACGAAGGGCGGTGGCTCGTGAAGTCGTAGGGTAATAAACAGATATCAACGAGGTGGCATCAAAAAAGTTTTGCGATTTCATCGGATTTTTAACCGGCTTCAAAAAAGTAGACAGCCAATTCGTGTGTAGTTTTCATTAAAATTTTTTTTATATTTGTACATGTATAACTTTTATTTGTGACCCGATTTTCAAAATATTTTTTTTGTTCCAATTTGGTCCCATAATCTGACGTGTAATTTGTCTGTCTGAAATATTGATTATCGCATAACTCCTCCATTTGTGGACCGATTTTCCATTTTTTTCAAAAGGGTTTTGTTGCAGTTTTTGGTCCCATTACTTTTTGGTCCCGAAATTTTCAAAACTCGATATGGCGCTCATTCATAATTAACGAGCAGATTGTAAGACCAGTCGTATACAATTTCCTCTGCTGCTGAACAATAAAATCGATCAACCTCTTAATGTTGCACCCTGTTAAATATTTAAATCAAACCATTTATTATACAATCAAATGTTATGGCGAAACGAGACATTTAAATAAAAGAAAAAAAGCAAATACTAAAATAAATTTTAAACTAACAAATGCATTTCTAATGCAAACTGACGATTTACAAGTTTTCTCTCTATTTTTTGTTTTTTCTTTGTTTTTTTTTTGTTTTTGCTTTTGAAGAATCTTATTGAATTTTTATGTTCTTGCATTTGTAGGCATGAATAAATGTTTTAAGATTTTCCCTATTTTTTTTTTCTTTTTTACTTTCAATTCTATTTTTAAAAATGATTTTTCTTAAAACTCTTGTTATATTTTCTTGTTGCAAATTGTGTTTGTATTTCTTGAAATTGTTATGGTTGCTGGTTGTATTTGAAAAATTTATTACAATATTGCTCTGATTTTTCTATTCTTTGTATTTTTTTTTTTGTTTGTTTTCAAATAAATTGTAATGTCCCGCGCGCCAAGCGATTAAAGAAAAGGTCAAAAATCAATAATATTCAAATAATTTGAATATGTATTTTGTAAAATTTTTTACTTGAGGAAATGCAAATAAAATAAAAGAACATCTATCTATTATCTCTTTAATGAAACCATTTTATTATCTCTAAGGGGCTGTTCACAATTTACGTAATTCTACCATTGCCGTGATTAGTTGTAAAGTTTGCATTTTAAATCGAGAAAAACTTTCTGCTTCGTTGACTTAAATTGAATTAAATGTATTTTTGGGCTTAAAGATAGGATTTATTATTAGGAAATCGGCGAAAGAAAAACGCAACTAACAACTAATGTATATATGAATTTGTTATTCATTTAACTAAATAAATTAGAAACCGACCGAGTGTTCGATTTTGTTTTCCAATTAGATTGATTTTGAGGTTACCAGTGTTCCTTAACACGTATTTATTGTTTATTTAAATCGTCATCGACATTATATTGCCATCTATGAGATTGGAGAGGAAAATTCCACCAGTTAACTACGCACTCAAATCACTATGGCCTTAAACGACAATCAAATAACGTAGTAGATACAGAAGTTTTTAAATATATGGTGCCCTAACAACCTGGTCTACGATGTTCAAGACCCTTAATGACAAATATAAAAGCACCGGATAAAGCAATTAAACTAATCGGCCTTGTGTGAAACTTACATAGCTGTGTGAAAAGTCCGATGATAAGCAAAGAAAATTAAGTAGTAACATGTATTTATTCTTAAGACCTCATTAGTTTTTACTTTTCGTTGCCGTTATGTGCCGTTCTTTTCTGTAGAAAATATTTCTTACTTACTTGTTCTGTGTCTGAACTTTCAGATGTGGAGCATATAATTATAGGATTGAATTTTGTAAATGTTTGCAAAATTATATACTCGTAAAACAAAAATATATACTCGTAAATCGTTCATAATTTGAATTAAAATAAAATATTCTGACTTTTACAACAAAATTTGTAATATTTCATTCCACAAAAAACTAATACATACAAACTCTTGGATGTCACTTAACGTTGTATTCTATTTTCTACAAAATAGTCCGCAACAGAACCGAACGAAAAAGTAACAATAAACAGAAACAAAATAGCTGATTCGTAGCAGATCAGAACGTACAAACTAATTCTGCATTAACAGTCTTGTGAATAAATACATCTGTGCGTTTATTTTTTAAGGAATTCAACGAACCTCAATAAGCAAACGTTTATGAATTTGTCTAAACGGATTGATATTGAAGCTACCTAGCGCTAGAAATTGCGATCTGTCAAACGTCAGCTGTTAAAATTTCACCCAAATTCATCGATTAGTTTATTTGTTGTGTTCGTTTGAAGAAAGCAACTTTTGTGTTTCTTGAAAAATGGAGAAAACACTGTTATTTGAAAGGGAAAACGGCGAAAGAGACAAAAGAAAAGCTCGATAAACATTACGGTGAGTCTGCTCCGTCAGATTACATGGTAAAATATTGGATTGCTGAATTTAAACGCGGCCTGCACCAATTCCATCAACAGGAAGGATGTAAGAGGTGGTTACTGAAGAAAATATCAAGAAAATCCTCGATATCGTTATGAATGATCGCCGAGTCAAATTACGTGAAATTGTTGAAATGGTAAACATATCATATGAACGTGTGTTCAACATTTTGCATTAACATCGGCAAGATGGGTGCCGCGTTTGCTCAGTGTCGAACAAAAACGAGTTCGACAGACCACTTCACAGCGGTTTGGCGTCGATTAATAACTGTTGGTGAAACGTGGGTCCACCATTACACACCTGAAACCAAAAATCAATCTGGTGGAAGTGCTCCGAAGAAGGCGAAGACAGTGAAATCGGCTGGCAAGGTCATGGCCACTGTATTTTGGGATGCACACGGACTATTGCTCATCGATTATCTTAAAAAAGGATCCACAATCACAAAAAATTATTATTGTGCATTATTAGATCAATTGATTGATGCAATCAAGAAAAAACGACCACATTTAGAGCGGAAAAAAAGTGCTCTTTCTTCAAGACAACGCACCGGTCGTGTAAAACGGAGGATATGTGTGTACTACATTTGCAATATTTATTGTTTGAGTGATTTTAATACTCTGTAGTATATTAAAAACCAAAATAGAAAAGATCAACCATATTAATAGCAATATTTACAACATTGTTTAGCACACCAACAAATACGAAATAAAATCAAAGCGTCAAATTAAAAAAAAAGAGAGAAAAAAACACAAAGAGACTTTAGTTTTATTACATTACGAGGGGCAGTATTTAAGTATATGGTGAACCCATTAGTAAAAAAAATTATAATTTGCCATTAAATATCTTTACTGCTTTTTCAAATAAATATTATTTTTTATAGTGTATATCAGAAGTTCTCAATCAGTTTCTGTTCGCGGACCTCTTGTATTTTTTTCTTCGCCTATCCCCAACACAATTTGCCTACAAAATACGCTTTCGAAATGCATCAACAGCTTTATTTGCAAAGGAAAATCCTTATTCATTTGGGAACTCGTAATACCAGCGTTTTGCAATTTGAAAAGAAAGTGGCTTCATTACCAAAAGTTGCAGTTAATATACATTCTTATCTAGACGTTGCACTAAAATGTTGAGGGGGTTAAAAATTTGTTAAATTTGAGTGGGTTAAAATCAGCAAAAAGGTATTACCTCCTAATATGTGAACAGCCCCCAATACATTTTATTTTTGCTGACACTCAACACCCTCTTCGTTATAAAGAACACAAAAAATAAAAAATTCTAAGCAATTATAGCCAAAAAATGCTGCCATCTCCCAAATGTAAAGTGTTACCCATACTCACGTTATAAGTGGTAACCCTCGTATCGTTCGATTAAAACTAAAACCTCAAAGTGACAGTAACATGGCGTGTAAAATTAAATTTATTAGTTGTAGACAGAACAGACTGTTTGTTGTTTTTGATGTTTCAACCAAAATGATCACAAAAGTAAAAAATCTTGTTTATAACAAAAGAAAATAATTTAAATTTCATGTTTATTATTATTTTTTTCCTTTAATAATATGAAAAGCACGTGGTTCTATATACGTATATGTGAATACATAAATAAATAGGACACAAAAAGTCAATTTATGACCCATTCATATGTAAAAGATAAAGAATATTATTTCAAATGGCAGGTTTAATCAAAATGATTATTGTTCATATTCGTATTGTAAAAGTATTGAGTATTTGAGTACCGAGTACTCAATACCGAAGATATTTCCCGGTACTCAATACCCAAAACAAACTACTCAATACTTTCAGAGATGCATTTCCATATGTCAATACGAAAATTTTATTTGAAAATCTTTTAAATTAATACAACTCGGATTTTAGAAAAGTTAAGTGCGTTAAAATCATTTGCAACAATTAATAAACCTGGCCTTTTAGTTAGATATTTTTAATGGATTATTGAATTTGCTAATTCATGAATTGTTACGGAATACGGGTAATAATGAAATCGAATTTTACCTATTGAATATTTTTATTTTTAAATAAGAAAAAAAAAACGTTAAAAGTATTAAGAGTAGTATCGAGTACTCAATTGAAAAAGTATTGAGTAGCCAAAAGTAGCCGCTTTTTACAACACTAGTTCATATCACTTTAGGAAACATAATTAATACTCGTATTAGAAGACTATATAAATATTTAAAATTGTTTTAGTTTGGAAAGATTTTCGTCGGATAAAAAATACATCACTCATTTAAAATTGTATAAAAACAGAAAGAAAATCAATAATTTTTTTAAATTACAACGTCAAAAATTCGATGATCGAACAAACGTATAAAACATTTCTGTAATGAATGTAAGAACTTTTCCGTACACTTACACATTTAGTTTTAAACAGGATAACTAATTCAATTACAAAATACTTATTATTACGCTCTGTTGTCAAATTCCAAAGTTTTTATTTATCTTGAATGTTTTTCTTGTTAATAAAAAGTGAAAATTGTACTTATCCTAATAAATTTGTATATTTTATTTAAAAAAACCCAACTGGGTGGGTTTTCAAAATAAAATACCCAATAAAACCCATTGGGGTAGCCAACTCTGTGAACCATGTATTCAAAATTATCTCTACACATAACTGCAGCCGGCCGTATTGAAAAAATAATGTTCTATGCAATTTCGCAAGTTTTTATCAATAGTTGGGGCTTAAGTCCAAATTCTAATTTTCTTGCGAAAACTGCGAAAAATAAGTTTTTCTGCAATCGCTATCAACATTAAATAAATATTAAATTGGTGAAATTTGCTCTTAGGAATTCAAAAGAAATGACTAATTTTTTATAGTTATACGTATGTATGTATGTATATTAGGGCGGGTCAAATTGTATGGAACGATTTTTTTTGATGAAGCGTATAGCAAAAACGTAATCTATAGGTGATTCTGAGAAATTTTGCTCAAGAGACTATAGCTCTAAGTCGGATTTGGAGCCCCCAAAATTTCAAAATATATATTTTTCCATATATATGTACATAGAATAATTTAATTAAATTCGTCATAAAATAGTAGATTTCTCAATCTGGGCTTGTTTGAAAGGTATTTTTATCACCTTTCAGAATCTGTATTGATGCCAATATTTTTTATATTTATTTTTAAATTTTGTGTGACACAATCAAAGAGTGCAGTGATAATGTCAAAGTTATTATGGATAATCAAGAACCATCAACATCGTCTGCGGTGTCTTCGCAAATGGAAGCAACAACATCAACAAGTTTTGACTCTAGATTGACTATCAAGATATTGTTGTTTTTCGTTTATCAAGTGATTTAAATGATCTTAGTTTGCCTACTAAGTGTGACATTTTAAAATATTATTTTTTTTAAGTGATCGTGCTAAATTTGAAAACAAAATGATCTCGTATAAAACTTTTACTCCTCACGTAACAGATAAATTGATCCAAATTTGGTGTAAATTAAATATTGAAATCATTAATAGAAAGAGTGTTTTAAAAAATTTAACTGGTTTGCTTGATAAATACCAGAAACATGTACAACATAGAAACAAAAGAGATGAATTTAAAGCATTTGTTGATTCAATAAACTAATTATTTTATATTGGCAAATGTAATTGCAAATTAAAAACAACAGAAAATTAACCCGCCCTAATGTATATGTACAATTTTTTTGCAAATATGAAAATGGGCCTAGTTGAATAGCGGTTGTTAATGTTTGGAAATGTATGGGAAATTTCGATTTTTCTACTTTAAATATAATTACATGAGTAAATATTTCGAAAGCAGAATGTATGACATTTCATGTAATTTCATTGGCGCATATTCAGAAAATACCACACTTTCACACTGGTAACTTTCAGCACGAAAAGTTTGCACTTAGTTATGGTTGAAGCTGTAACTAAATAATAACTCACTAATACATTCAAACAGCTGATTGATTTCTATTGCATCCAACAAACATCCGTATAAAAAATAAAAATACACTAGAGATGTATTTTTAATAAAAAAAGTTATATTGAATAACTTTATTTTTTTTAAATTCGTTTATATAGAAACTGTGAACAAAAAAATTACTTTTTTAGGATTTGTATGAATGTTTCAAAGAATAGAAATTGTATTTTAATAGCTTCATACGTTTTTTAATTAATTACAGTGAGTAGAGTATCGTTCAAAATATTACCGACATTTTGTTATCTCTACATGCCAATATGCCGGGTTGCATTTCTTACTTCAACTGGAAGCACTTGCTGCACTAGTTATGAATTATGAATAAGATCTATGAATTATTCCTTAGTTTCTGTTTTGTTAGTTTCGACTTTGGTTATGATTTCTGAATATGCGCCATTGTTTTTAATATTCAAAGAATATTATTAATGTAAACTTTTGTTTTTACATAATTAGGTATTTTAAATATTTCGAGTTTATGTTTAATGCGGAATAATACCAGCTTACCCCAATATATGAGGGACATGGTATAATATATGGTTTTTAATTATTGTTTTAATAAAGAAAATTTCGGAGCTTTAGAACAATTCTTAACACGATTAAGAATGTTATTTAAAAGCCATCGTGTTAAATGAGCTTCAATAATTCCAATGCAACAGCGAAGCAACACAGGCGAAGAACGTGGCATTAAACTAGTACAGGACATTAAACAAACAAACAAAACAACACCGACGTTAAATTTGAAATATTGAAAATTTGCTATTTAAAATTAATGTATTTTCCTTGGGGAGATTTTTAAAAATCTTTTCTTCAACGAATTTTTATTTTCCTAAATAACATAATATTTGTCATTCGCGTGGTCCTAGGTCCAAAATTTGGTTATAGTTTTAATTAGCGATGGGATCGTGAGTGACTTTTCACTCACGCTCATGCACGCTCATATGTATATGTATGTATGTACATGTGTATCATGCGATTTGAAACTTTGTTAAAAAATTCTTAAAGGAAATATAAATTTTCTTTCATTTTAAAGTTTTGACGTGAAATTTAAAATTATGTACATGTTTAAAATATTTTGATTAAAATCATGCAATCTGCGTAAAATATTAAGATTAAGTTAGATCTTGTACTTTAGCGTTAATAGATAATAGATACTCGTAAATAGATTTATGAAGCAATACTTTTTTTTCATCATTTGTCCCGAGAAGTCTGTTTCACATCTTTTCAAGTATTCTTCCTGGCGTTGAAAAAACTTCTTCGCTTGTGGCTGAACTGGATGGTGGTCACAGTATCTGTTTAGCCAATTTTTTCAGAATTGGAAGATCTTTAGCTTTTTTACAAAAACTTTAAATTTCTAAGTCTTATCCATCTGTGAGGACGCGAATGAAAAAACGAAAGAGAATTACTGATGTTTTTCTTCCAAACGTTCGCCAGTCGAAACTCGGACTTATATTGCTACTTTGACCCATTAATTCACATCAGTACATTAATATATACCGGCACAACGTTTTATGTCTTCATGACAAAATTGAAAACCACGTACCTATTAAAAATATGAAAAAAATTCCAATATCGAAAAAATCACGAAACAATCACGCAAAAAATCTACTCCTAATGTATATTGTACGTGCGTAGCAGTGAACTACTATCCATGATTAATTGGCATTACCTAACCCAACTTTTTATTCCACTGGCCTTATGTTTTCAGTTTTTGTTCGCTTAAAATGAAATTATTTTTTCTTTATTCAAACATGCCGTTCATAAATCTCTAACAATTCCGATGCCGACAAATAGACAAATCATTTTTCCAACCCACGCTGAATTCCCATTAAAATATTGCACACCCTTCTTTCTCTTCTTTGAATAGTATCTTGTCCCACTTCAAAGTCTAAAATTAAGATTTGTCGTCATCAATGAGACTCTGTTTTCTGGGGTTTTTTTATTCTTTTGCAAATAATTTCTAAAGTTGTATGTTTTGTGTTTATTATTATTTTTTTCGTTGCCATCCATAAGGAAATTTTGAAAATATTTTAAGAATTTAGTAGTTAAGAGATACAAACCACCACAATTGGCATCCAACAAATTTAATTCGTTCTAATATTAAAAATAGAATAAATTTATTCAAAAAAACATGTATTTTGACAGTTGGCCAGCATCTGTCACAAGGCACTGCATGGCATAATGCTTTCAAAGGGGTTAAATAATTAGTAAGAATAAATTTTCCAAAAGAAACGAAAAATCAAACAAAATGGCTAATCCCTCGAAAGAAGCAATTATGACAAAAATCTTTCAAAATCAATTTATGAAAATTTGCTTCGGGGTCATGCCTAAATAATAAAAAAAAAATAATAATAAAAATAGAATAAATTTGTAAATGGTCGTATCAGTGATGGAAATGCTGACACGATCGTACATTTTTATCATTTAATATTTTGAAACTAAAGCTGAAAGTCCAGACCACTCGCTCTACGCGCTTGTGTTTCATGAGTTTTAAGCTTTTGACGCTTTAAAAACTGCAAGTTACACATCATGCTTTATACACGTTTTTGCTTATCAAATTTCAAGAAAAGTTTGCAGACTTTTTGTTATCTTTTTTTAAGTTTTATATTCTTTAAATTGTTTTAATTCGTTTTTCATCAACCGCTTACGAAAATAGCTTTCAAATAATTAAATTTTCAATCTCAAAAAACTTTTAGACTCGGAACTTGGCAGCACTAGCTGATATGTTGTATACGACGCGTAAAAGTAAAACTTATATCATTTTGAAGATATCTATTCACAAATATCCACAATTTATATTTTGTTAAAATCAGTTCAGTATTTTGGGAGATATAAAAGTTTGAAGTTGCTACTAATCCATGCACACTTATTGCACATGAATGTATCTGCTTCAACTTGAAAAATAAACAAAGTGTACATGTGTGTTTGTCCAATTTGCTTTTGCAAAGAAATGAAACTGAACATTTTCTATAGATACTTTGTAAACAAAAGAGAGCTAACTAATAAGTTTTAAGTTGTTTATTTATGTTTTTTGTTTTCTTATTGTATCGTATATATTTTACAAAGATTTCAATTTAGTAATTAATATTTATGATGCGTAATTTGTTGAACTATTTAGGTTTATAATGAAATGAATTTTTGGCTTGAGTTAAAATCTAATTTTACCTATTTCTTCTTAATTTTAAAAAATGGATAAATTATTTATTTTATTAAAAGAGTACTTTTCTTTTAACAATTTATTATTCATCAGAGTAGCAGAACGGATCAGTACTGATTTCGAGGTCGATACACCATCAGCGTTCTTTGATCGATTTTACCACTTTTGACGGTGATTTTAATTTAGTACTCTAGTGGTCAAAAAAGTACTTTCAAATTTTTCGATACGAAAGAAAAATTCCATTTTCCATGGAAATATAAAATAAAGAAGAAAAACCGCAAATGTTTTTAAATATTTTGATTTCGAAAAAGGCGTAAAATATATCATAATGTTTTTAACAAAAGTCTTTACAGAGACCGAATAAAATTAAAAAAATTGTCTACAAAAATCCCTACAACTTTTAAATGATGTATATGTATAAATTTTATTTAAATATAAATACTTTTATGTACGTGAATCACTTATTTTTTTTTTAAAGTTGTCGACGATTTGTAACGTCACATTTTGAAAAATTATCAATTTGTCTTTTTTACAGAATTCACATTTTTTATGTTTCTTCCTTTCTGCGTGCTTCAGAATGTCAGACTTGCCGCAATTTATAATTTTATTGCATGCAAAACACTTGTATTTGAACAGTTCAGCAGGTACAGCTTCCAGGCAGCCTTTAAAGTTAGCGTCCTCCAGCCATTTTTTTCTGAATTTTTGTTTTCAGTACTTTTCGGTTTCCTCTAAACACGTCGAAAAGTCTGAAGAAAACGAAGAGTTCATTATATATAAATATAAAAAAGGCAATATTTTCACAAATTTACTTTCAAATTAAAGCTGAAATGGCGGCAAGCGATCATTTGAAAAAATATAACAACTTGTTACATTAAATGGGTATTAAAAATTTCGTTAGTATGTTGTCACAAATTGAATAAGGTTGCAAAATTAATACATTTTTACCACATTATTGAAAAGTCCCTGCATTTTAATGACCAATAAATCTGTCATTTTCTCCCTACGGCCATTTTTTGTAGAAGAAAATCCCTACGAATAGGGAAAAGCTTCATCCGTAATATTTGCAAACAAATTTGAATAATTTGAATTTGCAAATTATTTAATTTGTGTTGAGTTGTATTCGGGACTTATTTAATTGATTTAATTTTTTTTTTTGTTGGGACGAATTTCATTTCTTTTAGGATTTTCTCAATGGCAGTTTTTTTAAATTTTTATATTTATTACTGCCGAAAATTAGAATTTATTTCATTTTGCTCGGGTGTTATTTTATTTTATCCGATTGGGGCTTTCTTCAGTTTGGTTGGGAATTATTTCCTTTTGAGTAAATTCATTTGGACTTATTTCATATGGGAGTTATTTCATGATACCTCAAAAAACGGTTTCATGAAGCAAGTCTTGCCAGAAATTTTTTCTTAAGTTGTATTATAGATTTCGTTTCGCAATTATTATGAACCATTTTTAAGCAAAATGCGATAGTTATATTAAAAAATTCGCGATAACTTCGAAAGTGTACAATTTTACTTTGAAGCAAATTTTTTCAAACATTTTTGAGAATAAGGAAAGCTTAAAAATGGACCTTAAAAGCGACCGAAACGAAAAAGGTAAGCTGCTTGCAAAAATTTCGAAAATCCGCAAAAATTTGCATAATTTGCAAATTTTCCACATTCCTTACATTTTTAAGTCTTTTTTGAAGGTTTAACGGCTTTTTCAAAACTTTGCAACTTTTAGCGGATTTTCGCGTTTTTTTTGCAATGTGGGTGACTGCTTTCTATTTCTTATTGTTTCATCGACTTTTAAATGATAGCCAACATTTTAATTTTCCGAATGATATGAAGTTTGTAGCCCGTTTTAGAGGATTTTGCGGCTTTTGAAAATTTTGGAAAAGTGGCGAACTTTTGCGATTATAGCGATATGATTTATTGCTTCATTGAATTTTTAAGATTTTATAAAAATATGAACATAGAATATTGATCCAATATGCATGAATTTCTTTTACCTTATTTTTATGCAAAAATTATTTTTACTCAAAAAGTTAATACCAAATAAAGAACTGCCTAAAACAAATATAAGTTGAAAATAAATTGTTTCTTTTTGTTATAGTTCGCAAACAATTTTTTTTCAAACGCTACAACATCGTCTCTTATAGTCATATTTATGGAAACCCATCGATACATACATATCTGTATTTGTAGGTATTCCTAACAATACAAAAAGCATTTTCTATATATTTATGCTACATATGTTATGATAGCCGTATACATATGTATATATATGGCTACCATGCCATAGCTTTCTGTGGTGAAAGTATTTGTTTGTAATTCTACATTTGAATAATCCTACACTTTTGAATACCGATATGTGATAAGTATTGAAAATTGTATACCTTTGTCGTTCACTGAACCAGATATGCATGTAGTTGGAAAAAAGAACATTGATGAAATAAAGGAAGTACAGATTAAAGAATAAGTACATCGTAATTTTAATTTTAAAGAAAAACAGATATAAAATATAAATATTTTTGTTTGTTAGGGGGGTTTCTTTTTATCCTGATAGAACTTTAAAATTCAAATATTTGGATTGCAGAAAAGAACACAAAAAATTTAACAAATCCAAAAAGACTTCTTTTTTCGAAAGATCAATACATGTCATTAACATTTAAAAATGTATATAGCATACTAGACTATTAGTAGAGGGGTCGTAGGTTCGATTCCTGCCTATACCCTGTGTGTTTCTGCAGACAAGCCAAAATAGCTTCGCGGTTAGTGCAAAACAAACAAAAACATCTCATTCTGGACGTCCAATTTTGAGCCACTTTTTCGAATATTGCTGGCCGTAAGGCTGGTCCATCAGCATTAGCCAATGACTTCTCAAATTAAATAAATTAAATAAACGAAAGGTGTCAAATTGCACGACCTTGAAAGCCAATAGACAGAGGTTCATTTTTCGAAATCAAGTTTTCCACAAATTTTGATTTCAGTAAGTCGATGGTTGCGGTTCTCGTATGTCGCTTAGCGCCATCCTGTTGGAACCACATCTCGCTCGGATCAATATCATTCTTGTTTTCATCAAAAAAAACTCCTTGATAATGTTGCGGTATCGATCTCCATTGACCGTAACGCGAGCTCCGGCTACATTTATAAATAAATAAAATCCAATGATGTTACCAGCGTGTAAACCGCACCAAACGGTGTATTCTTCTGGATGTAACGGAGTATGAGGCAAAATTTGTTAAGGGACAACCCCGTTAAGCCAAAATTGGGACTCATGGCTGAACACAATTCTGCAATCGGCGAACGACGTCTGTGATGGACTTCAAAACGCAAACAGAGCCCCAAATCTTGCGACCGATGGCGAATCGATAAATTTGGATCTTCGTCCACACTTTCTTTTACAGCGGCGATATTATCCTCAGTACGCACATGTAGATGTTATTGCATCATTTTGAGAGTATGTGCTATGAAATCTAACTACAGTTCGACGGACGGCTTGGTCGGTATAAGTTGCGCGAATCGATGCCTTTTTTCAAAGTAAATCCAAATAATTTAGTAGCTTTCAATCAAGCGTCAATCTATTTATGATGATTTGCAAAAGTATACTGATCATAAATGTCAAAATGTGAGTGCAGAGGGTTTACTCTTTGCGATGCGACAGTAATTTCAGTGTAACAATAGTTCGATTTTGTACTATTTTTCTTTCGCATCGCAATAGAGAGTATCCCACCAGTATGTGACGGTTCATTTGACAGTTAACCCTTCCGTAAGTTCTATTGAGCTAAAAAAAAAACAAAATTGTAGATTTTTACTCTGGAACATTTGATATTTTTTATGTTGATTTTAAATCGTCTATAGACAATTTTCAAAAGAAACTATTTCAATACCAAGAAATATAAACAATTCATCTATTTTATTGATGCAATCAAAGATCAACAACTTGTTATTGCAGATTAATATTTCCAAAAGAACATTCTCACTTATTCAAACAAAAAAGTTGCAAAACTTCATAAACATTTTCGAACTAATTCAGAAAACAATCAGTTTTCAATGTCAACATTTAAAATGTCTAATTCAAGGTATGAAAACGTTAAAAAAATATTTATTGCGCAACAGACATTGAAAAAAATACAAATGTTTTTTTTTGCAAAATAAAAAAAAAAACATTATTTATTTTGGACATTTAAATAATTAAATAAGAAACTTGCGTGGTAATTATCTGATGTACGTGTATGTATATTTTTTCTTTGATTTTCACTTTTATAATAAGATCATTGCACCGTGCATTCGTTCGTTCATTCATTTGTTACATTTGAATATTTCCAACATCATCATCATCATCATGATGAGAAAGTGTGAAAATGCAAAATGATTTAAGTGTTTCCTTCGCTAAAGAACGTTTAACCTTAACCTCATATAAAAAAGAAAAAAAAAAAACAACAAGAAAGAACAAAAAACACCGTGTCATTTAAATTTACTTTCTGCTAATTTAATTTTTTCTTTCTATGTGCTATTTTTAACAATATCCTTCCTTTCTTGTTACTCAGGCAAGTGAATATTTTCTTATTAATTGCAAGCACTAATTTTCTTATTGCATTAGCTGAACATAGACAGACAACATTTAATGCAAAAAAACAAAAAATATGACATAAAAGTCGCAACAAAAATCAAATATTTTTCTAAAATATTTTGTATTTTCATTTATTGACGTGTTTTCTAACCTTGGCCCGGTTCACTGTCATGTCGTTCGTACGCTTATTTGTTGCCATTTTTTTGTTTGTGATAAGTTTGTTTCTTAATTTGTGTTATTTTCTGAACTACAAAACAAACACTAATATAATTTTCGAATTTGTAAAAATTTATTTAATTTTATCTCTTTTTATTGCTTTTATTGCGTATTTTTATTTTGCCGGCGGTGTGTAATAAATAAAAATATTAATTGTTTTCTTTTTATCGATGTGATTTATTTGTAAAAATGTTGTAAACAATTACAGAAATATATCATCAAAATTAATTGCTTTCCCTTCTGAAAAACAGCTCTAAATTAAATAGCAAACATGACTTTTTCTTTCAAGCGAGGATCAGGATTAGGCACAGCGGAGAAGTGAACTTTATCTTAAGAAATTTTCCATGACCATTTTGCTTGCAGAAATGATGCCAAATTCCTTTAGTGCTGGAAGGGATATAGACTTGACAAAGCCTTTGACCGACCGCTTAGCGATCGAAAACAATTGTGTTAAATCTCGTGATCTGGGGCAATTTGTGTACATATTTCTATATCCAATACCATAATTCTTGGTGAGGGGTTATTTTTTTCATCAAAAGTTATTCCAATTGTTAAAATTGGCATAAAGGGTGTGTATTGGAGAATGATTTGGACGGCAATTACGGAGATTCTCTAAACTAAGCTTGGACATTTCAGCACGACATTGACTCTAAGCAGTGCTCCAGCGTACACTCACAATATTATTACAGAAACGGACTGTACGTTATTCAAGAAGTAATACGTTCCGTTCTTATTTTTAAAAGAATAAGCATTTAAAATTGTAAGCAATTTTATTTTTAACTGATTCTAACATTCATTCAAAAAACTAAGGACATATTAATGCGGATTTTCGGTTACATTTAATATTGTTGGTTGTTTTCAAGTGCTGTTTTTTTTTCTTTGCTTGCTTTATTTGATTTGTTTGAGATTTCCTCTCCTAAACAAACAAAGGAAAAATATTTTATTTTTACGGATTAAGTCAATTGATTTTTTAACATTAAAATTAAATGAACTTTTGGTTCAATTTAAATGAAAAATGAGTAGACCGGTTTTTAAGTGAACTTTCATTTATTTTAAATTAGAATTTCAGTTAATTTTACGTACAGAATATTTTGAGTGTAGTCAAGAAGGGTGATTACAGCTACGAATATTCAAACCTTACAATGTCTATCAAAAAATTCCGTTTTAAATCCCATAGAAAATCTATGTGGGTCTATGAAAAAAGTGTGCGGTAGCTCCCCGAAGACCCAAACACAAGAATATTTTATGACAAATAACTTGGGAGGAATATAACAAAATAGGGCCGGGTCAGTCAGATTTTCTGCGTTAGTTCAAACAATGCTAAAACAATGTGCTGATGTACTAAGGGTTACATAGAGCGTATCCAACTAAATACTAGCAACATGCAAGTTAGAATTAATTAAATATTTCATATTCTTGCTTAATAATATTTGTTCAATTCACAAGATCAGTCGTATGGCTTGTCGTTTAAAAAAAGACGATATTTGTTTGTTTGTTGCTTGTGAACAGACCAGTTAATGGCCTGTTACATTCAATGGCGATCGTTATCAGGCCATGTTGAACGATTTTTTGTTCACAAAAATTGAAGAGGAGAATATTGGCAACATTTGGTTTCAACAGGACGGCGCTACGTGCCACACAGCCGAAGCTACACTCGATGTTTTGCGCCCTATTTTTGAAGATCGCATTATCAGCCGCAGAGCTGATGTCGTTTGGCCACCTCGGAGCTGCGATTTGACACCGTTGGACTATTATTTGTGGGGTGCGTCAAAGATAAGTGTTACGCCGACAAGCCAGAGACAATTGACGCTTTAAAGGACAATATTCGTGAAGCCATTGGTGAAATACAGCTGCACACAATCGAAAATGTGCTTAAAAATTGGACCGATCGTGTAGGCTACTGCATGGCCAGCCGATGCTGCCATTTGAATGAAGTTATTTTTCCGGAAGGATTGTACTTTCAAATAAAAAAAGAAATTTGAGAAAATATTCAGTAGTTTTTTTTATAGCATTTTCAAAGAAAAAAGTTATCTGGCGGACCCTTTATAAAAATTGGATTTAAAAGTGCACATAATTCGGTGTCTGTACAGAAGACCATAAACTATCTTTGCTTAGAAGATTACATTTTCAAATTATTTTTACTTCAGAAACAGATGCATATATATTCTTTAAGCTTTGACATTCCTCCTGTATTTTTATTCATAATAGTGTATACACCGGTCGACTCAATCGAACGTATTCTAGAAATTAATATTAAACACACTATAAAATATCAAAACAAAAAACATTCAAAATAAACAACTTAAAACTTTGTCTCATTTCTATGCAAAAGCAAATTGGATAAACACACATGCACACTTTGTTTATTTTTCAAGCTGAAGCTGATACATGCATGTACTTATAATAAGTGTGCATGTGTTAGTACCAACTTTAAATGCTTATAGCTCCCTAAATATCGAACCGATCTAAATAAAATTAAGATTGTGCATGTCTATGTAAAAATATATAAATCTTTCCAAAATTGGTTCAGTAAAATGGATCTAAAAAATGTGTTTGTCTATTGCTGATAATATAGATTTGACAATATAGCACATTATTTTATTCATATTGCAGACAAATTTTACGAGAGATTTAAATCCGCCACAAGTGCATTTAAACAATTACATTTTCAATGCAATTTTCCGCTTAATTTTTATGTATTAAAAGATTTTATTTTTTATTTTTAGTTTTCATTATTTAGGTTAATATCTACTTTATTTAGTCTGAATTGCCAGTAAAGGTTGCAAAATATAATTGTTGTGTACTTGTAGTTTTAATTTTGTACGTTTTTCAGTTGCAAACTCAAATTAAAAAAATCAGCAATTTCAGTCACAATTCCCTCCACTTTCTTCTTTACTTTAATCTCAGTACAAATATACAATTTTGTTGCATTTATTGTCGCACGAGTGATATTTATTGTTGTGATTATGTGACGATTATAACGTTTGTTAACGTTAGTGGTATGATTGACAATATATTAGTGGTATTTGCTTGATTGTGTTGATGCATTATTTTTATTTTATGTGGCATTAAAAATGTAAAATTAAGGCACTGCTAAGGAATGAAGCCGATCGTGTTTTGTCGACTAATGTTAGGAACACAACTGGGAAAAACGAAGAATTTTTGGCCGCGAATATTCGTCGCAAAAAATAAAATACATTTGTGTATATGGAAATACACACAATCATGTTATCAGTGATGTTAACTTTTTTATTTCGATTTTCGTACAGCCGTAAAAAAATTACCGTTTTTAGGTGAAATTTGGGTACGGTCAAAGTCTTGTACTCGTACAAAAAATAATATTTTGTTATTAAAACAGGTGTATATTTTTAATTTAATATATTTATTCAAGAAACAACAAAAACTTAAAAAAACAAAGTATTAATAATAAAACAAAGTAACCCAAGTTTGTATTTTCAGTAAAATAAATGTGTACATTTTTTTACAATTTCAGGCAGAATTAGCGGAGCGCACCCGTACCGTACTGTATCAGCTGTTCGTCTATGTTATTGGAAAAGCAATACAAAAGCTTACCGAATTTAAATGTACCGTAGTTGCAACGTACCAACCTGTATAAAATAGAAATTGCTAACGTTGTTACGTGAGCAATTTCTAAGCCAGTAATGGGCTGTTTCTTTGGTACAAGTTTCTTTGGGTATTTCCGCTCTTATGTTTTGGTACTTTTTGATAATAATGTTTGAGTACTTTTGACAAAACAACTTAAAATAATGTATATATGCATATATATGTACATACATATCGTCATATAAAATGCAAAACGGCATATCTATTTTTTTTAATTTTTCAGGAGATGCAAAAAACTTAATAAATAGCAAACTATTGTGATCAAAAAACTATTTTTTCTAGGTAGTATCATTAATAAAATCGGAATTAACGATACTATGCTGAAAAAGACAATATTTGTTATCACAATAGTTTGCTTATTATTAAGTTTTTTATCTAGTGAAAATTTTGTTACAATGTAGGTAGGTCCTTTTGCATTTGATAAGACAATATAAATGTTTAGATGTATATAATAAACAAATACATATATTATATAAATGTGATATGTACACATATAAATATTAATTTGTTGTTTATATTTTATATTATAATTTTATAATATAAATGTGAAATAATAAATAACTTTTTAAATATCTTTTTGTACTTTTTCTGCACAAGTCACCAATTGAAAATGTTTGATACCCATCACTGTGTTGTAAACAGATGTTCCTTTTTCCTGGCAATAAAACAGACAATATTAAAAAAACGTACGTTTTTAAATGTTCTATAAGTGGACCAACGTGCTAACAGTACGGTGCGGTACGGTACGGGTATAGCAACGCTCGGCTAACGGGGCCTTTAAAGCTTAGTTATTAATAAATTTGGATTGATTTTGTAATTTTTATATAGCGAAACAAAATTCTTCTGACTGTCTATATAAGTTTTAAAACTTAATTTTATTGCATTAATTTTTTTATTATCAAATGCATTTTTATTAAAATATAGAAAATTCTTGTCATTGAATTTAATATTTAAAACTTTATTAGCATTGACAAACGATTTTGCGCGTAAAATTCCTTCAAGAGTATCAGTATTTAACTTGTTTATTATTTTGGTTTCCTTTGGATTTATTATTGAAAAAATTCGTTCCACAGGATAGCCGAACTATGTGGCTAAGAAAATATATTACCCAAATCTTTGGGAACATTATAAAGTCATCCCCTTTCCTTATATTGAAAACGGTTTTATAAAACTGCAGAATGTAATTTTTATTAACATCTTTTATTTGTCTTATAAGCCTAAATTACTTGCCGATCTTGTAAAATTCATCAATTTGAACAGATTCTGGGAAATGCAAAACTAAAGGAACTATGGAGTTATTGGTATCGAACAATTGTGGATTTGTTATACTCTTATCCATTTTTTTAAAAAGATTTTATTTGATTTGATTCAAAAGGAAATCTTTTTTTAATTTCTTGAGCGCTTCGTATATAAAATATCTTGCAATCAGTTTTAAATTTGTGTGTTGAAATATCTATACTTGAAAGACTTGCGATTACTTTATCGCCTAGATATATTTTGTTTAGCGGTATTTGGTTATCATCATCCTCAAAATTCAAATCTTGCCACAAAGTGCCGTCTAAGTTCTTAGAGTCAACAAAATTGCTTAGGATTTTTTTTTAAATTTATTTAATATCTTGAATTATTATATTTATATTATATTGGAATTAAATGTTAAAGATATTTGGGGTATTCACACGGTGTCCTATCGTGTCATATTGTCATAATGTCTTATTATTTTATGACGTCTTAAAAAAATTGTTGTTGTGCTTCAAACAAAAAAGTCCTAAAATAATAAGACTATTTATGCTGTGTTTTTGTTTTGTCATAACTAAACAGTAGTATAGTTTTTGCACAAACTACCCTAGAGGGAAAAGAACCGGTTCAAGTTCCGGAACTTTTTGTGAGAGATACCGGTAACTTTTGCATGGCGTTGTCATTGGAGGGGGTCAATAGACATAATTAAGATACTCTGTGACAGGTTCTAGACCTAATTTTTACGTACTTGTACGGTGGCAGTATCCTAAGTACCTGTTGTGGTTTCTTAAAAACCGGTAATAGAACTATTCTAGAGCAGAATGTCGGCTTAGATTAAGATAAGTTTCTAAACATTTTTTTGGTCCAAATCAACCGATGCATTATTTTTTTTTATATTTTTAATCAGATTAGAATATAATTATTTATGTTGTCTATCTCCATAAATAATAAAAAAATCCAAAAGAATACGTAAAATTTTTTTTAATTAAGGAATTTGTAAGCACTTTTGTTCCACTTTTGTGAAACGTCCCCTTTTCACCAGTCACGACTCAGGAACCTTTTGTACTAGTGCCATTTTCGCTATCCACAGGACAGGTACGTTCAGGACAATTGGTACAATATTTCCTGTAGGGTAGCTATTATTTTCGTTGTTTTCGGCATTCTAATATAAAATTTTTATGGTTGTAACGATTGTCCGTTTTATTATTGTTTTATTTTATTTTATCAGCTGACTCAAATTTAAAATAGCACACTAAATTATGTGGGGTTGTTCACAGCAGTCATATTTTTTCGTGTTATTATTTTAAGACATATGACTTTATGACGACCGTGTGAATACCCCAATTTTAATTTTTTTATTAGCACTTTATCCCAAAATTAATATTTTTGCATATTTATTAAAACATTATAAATTTTGTTAAAAACAAATTGAAATTGTAATATTTTTATTGGCCTTGGGGCTACTTGTATTACATACAATGAATAAATAAATAAAAAAAAATTAAATTATTATTGAGGGGTATAGCTTGTTCCTATGCGCATTTCACTGTTGCTAATGCAGATCATCAGGGAACTTTAACCAAATATTTCTTAGAACAACTGAAGATATTATATTAAACTTTCATGAAAACAAATGAAAAGTTTAAACAATATCAATATCCAGCACTAAAAAGGCTTTCAATTGTGTATTGGCACTAATCACTTTTCTGATAAAGGCTTAATTCGACTATTCTTAACCATAAAAGTCGATATACATACCTTTTTAGTAGATTTATAAACGCCAGGAAGGTAAAGCCGAATTAACATTGCTATGAACACATATTATTGTTGCAAGTGCGCTATAAAACGGGACAGATTTATCACCATTATATATTTGACCTTTATCCATTACTCGTTTCTTTTGCATTAAAACAAAAGAAAAGAAATTTTATCACTTGATAAATTTAGAAATTTAAATGTTTGAAAAATTATTTCTAAAATTGCTTTGTGTAATCTCTGTCCAAACAGGCACATGCAAATTACGCTGCCGAATGATCCAGGACATCGCCGCTTCCTCTTCTTGGCGATTTTCTCAATGTCTCGATAATATTTTTTTCTATATACATTTTTTATTTTGAATTGACTGCTTAAAAATCAAGTTATTAAAGTGCTTCGAACTTACGAGGGCGGATTCATATTGAAGCTACCTAGCGCTAAATAGCAGCACAAACACAAAACTTTTTTTTAGAAATTGCCATCACACGACGTCAGCTGTTAAAATTTCTCCCAAATTCATCGATTAGTTTATTTGTTGTAGTCGTTTGAAGAAAGCAACTTTTGTGTTTCTTGAAAAATGGAAAAAACACTATTATTTGAAAGGGAAAACGGCGAAAGAGACAAAACAAAAGCTCGATAAACATTACGGTGAGTCTGCTCCGTCAGATTACATGGTAAAATAATGGATTGCTGAATTTAAACGCGGCCGAACAAACACTGCAACAATACCATCAACAGGAAGGCCAAAATAAGCTGTTACTGAAGAAAATATCAAGAAAATCCTCGATATCGTTATGAATGATCGCCGAGTCAAGTTAACGTGAGATTGTTGAAATGGTAAACATATCATATGAACGTGTGTTCAACATTTGCATATGAAAAAGCTATCGGCAAGATGGGTGCCGCGTTTGCTCTCAATTGACCATAAACGTAAACGTGTGACGTGTGCTGTCTCAATGGCAAAGCTCTATGAATTGGCTCGGTGGAAAGAGATTTAGCTCCAACGATAAAATTATTGACCAAACAAATGCCTATTTTAAGGACCTCGAAAAATCCTGTTCCTCTAAGCGACCAACTATTACTACGGAAAAACAACTGTTCGGACTTGAGAAGTATAATTTCTAAACTATCCGGAGTACTGAATAGCGTGGACTAGCGGGTGTCCGGATTATAGAGATTGTACTGTATGTATGTGTAATCGTTAAAACGGTGGAAAAAGTGTAATTATATGGTTCTAATTATGGACTTGTTCTTTTAAGCTTAACATAGAAATTCAACAAAAATAAATCCCATTTTAATCTCGCATCTTATTTATCATATTACAAATAAGACTGTGACAAAATGTTTCCTTTACTCAAGAAAGTGGAATGTATTTTAAGGAACTCCTCCATTTTAATATAATTTTTTATTCCCTAACGATTTAGTAATTATTTCGCTAATTTTTGTTTGCTAAGTTTATGTTTGCTTTTTCTCCAATTTTCTATCTCTTATTTATTTTTATTTTTTTTATTAATTTTTTTTGTTTTACGGTGAGTCTCAAGCGCATTAAGATTAATGAATGCATAATTGTATCTATCGGTGGTATTGCAGATTAGTCGAGGGTAAATTAATAAATAATAGATAAATTATGTACTGGACGCCAAAAAAAAAAAGTTGATTTGAAAAAAAAAAAATATACGAGAGGAAAAAAGAAAAGGTGAATAACATTTTAAATTTAATTACACGAATATGCATTAAATAGTATTGCAACAAAGCGCGTGTTTCTATTGCTTAATTTAATTTTAAGTATTTGTTGTTGCTATTGTTGTTGTTGTTGTTGTCGAGTATAGTATCTATTATTATGCTTTAAATGAACTGAAGGAAACAATTTGTTTTTCGTTTTTCCCAATTTTTTTTCTTCTATCTTTTTAACAAATATTTCATTGAAATGTAAACAAAACAACAATAAATACTGTTGCTACTCGTAGATACAATTGTTTTAAAAATAAAAATAAAAAATATAAAAAATAACTTCAACACTTTCATTTTTTTGATTTTCGAATTTCGTTTTAAAATTGTGTGCGAACGCAAATGTTTGAGTGGTTTGTTGTTATTTTTATACTATTGTAATTAAATAAAATGAAATTGAAAGAATTTCTGTTTATTTTGAAAATAAATCTTTTAAACATAAACATTGACTGCTTTACAAGATTTTTTTTTCATTTACAATTTTAAGATTGGCCATGCGGGCAGCAGCTATTACAAGGAGATTACAAGCGATAAATCAAAATTAAAAAAAAATTATACTTAATCCGCGACTGAAGTACAAAGTTGTTATTATTCATACATAGACATTAAACAAAGACTTGACAAAAAAAGAACTTGGTTGGTAAAATAAAAGAAAAAGAAAGAAAAATTTATAAGTTTGACATTATGGATAAAAAGACATTAATTTTTGAGGAATTTTTTATAGCTCCGCGAGGAATGGCCTCAAATAAACAAAAAGGAAAAAGGGCCTCAAACAGTAAAATGAAATCAAATTGAAAAATCAGTAGAGTACCAGTGCTGCTCGCCCGTATAGATTTCCGTATTTATTTGGGTAGGAACACACTCTAATTTTAAACTGAATTACAGTAGTATTCCGATTTAACGAACATTCGATTTAATGAACATCACATTTAACGAACACCCAAATTTTTATTTCTACCTTATATTACGAATAAAAATGTTATATTGTACTCGTAAAACAAAACAAAACGAAACGAAAATGATGAAGAGCTTGAGTCCCAAATAAAACACGAAGATGTCATTAAGCACTTGGAAATTTGTATTAAATGGACCCAGCAAAACAATATTAGTAGCACAAATTTAATGTTTTTGTGAGAGCTCCAAGAAGATGCCATTAAAAAAAACATCCATTCCAACAAGCAGACTGTGTTTAAAAAATTTGTGAAATACTTTATTTTTTATTACGATGTTTTTATAAATTTTTTCTTTTCTTATACATATGTATGTATTTAAAAAATATATATTTATTTGAAATTATTATAATTTAATAAAATATTAAAAAAACACTATACATATTTATAGTTATAAATAGAATAGACTACGATAATATAATTAATTTTAATTTTAATTAATTTAGTACTGGCCTGACAAGAATTAGGTTCGTTAAATCGGAAAACTACTGTATTTTGTTATTAAAGCGCCCAATACGCAATACAGAATATCCAGTGACTGCATGTTTGCTGGCTTTGTGATGTTCCTGAAAATGTTACAGAAAATTTGCAAAAGTGACTGAAATATTTCTTTGGTGCGATAACTGAATGACCGTCGTTAACTTACTTTTTAACAGGCTTGCCATTTTAGCACTTTTAGTGCTAGATCTAGCATTATTTTTTCTGAGTTAGCATTAAGAGTTAAAAAAAAATGCTAAATGCTAATTTAGCATATTTTTATAATTATTTAGCATTTTTAGCACTTTTTTTTAGATCGCGGAATTACTTTAAAAAATCACATACATAATATCAAGTTAAGTATATATTCTCTCACTGAATAAAAACGTACAAATATATATTGCTGCCTTTTCTGCAACTCGTAGGTTTTTACATCTTTGCAATGTCCGAAAAATAAAACAAAGAATTGTTATTTCCCCTTATACGAATAAGAGAGGGTGTAAAATTAGACAAAGTATGCTGCTATACTTTAGACCAGGGACCCAAAATAACTGCTGTTATTTTTAAATATGCAATTGGTCAAAGAAGAAATAGCTGGAAAAATTTTGGTCCCGAAATAACAATTAGAAAAAGCTAAAAATCTTTTAGTCCTCTCATAATTTTTATGAGAGATTTTTATTTATGTTGGTCTTCTCTAACCAATTTTTTAATGTTTTTTTTTGGTCTTTGCTTAGCCATTATTGAATAAGCTCTTTTCAGAGCTTGCATACACTAAGTATGTGTTGATATAGATGACCAATAAAAATAAAGGTCGCGCGAAGACCTAGAAAAATTAAATTCTTCTGTAATGGTTAGAGAAGGCTGAAAAAATAAAGGTCTTTATGAAAGACCCAAATTAATTAAAATCTTTTATAATAGTTATAAGAAGATTAAAAAAATATTCCTCATTTTTAACTGTTATTAAGAGATAGATTTTTATTTTAAAAAGCCTTGAATGTTTTAATATATAATTTTTCGACCTTTTTTTTAAATATTAGTATTATTCTTTAAATTAAGCTTGAGGTCACTTTTTTTATAAAAATCATCAAAATTTATTTTAACTCGATATTTCGTTAACCTTTAGGTAACTTCTTCAGGAGGAAAAAATTAATAAGCAATTTAAATAACAAAAATTAACAAGTTTAATTTAAAGAATAATACTAATATTGAAAAGCCTTGAATAATAATTCTTTGAAGATTTTTATAAATAAATATTGGGCATAAAAGTTATGTCCCTGCCTTAGATATAACAAGAGGATATTGTAAAAAAAAAATCGGTTCATCTGAATTATACAAAACTGAGTTTGTTTGTGAGGATGATGCAAATATGGCTGATATTTTGAAAACTCTTTAACTTGAATTAAAATATATTAAAGCTTTTTGACTACAAAAATTTGATCTCATACGTATATCATTAAAAGTTTTTATATTAAATAAAATTAATTTTGTATGTAAATATATTTACATAACTAAAATATTAAATAAATTAGAGAAATTTGATATCAGTTACCTTATCCAAATGATAAAAATTTTTCAAAAATGTACAGATGTCTAAAATGTAATTTTTATAAACTTTATTAATAAAAAGCAATGTTACAAAAACTAGCACTTTTTTGAACCGTAGAACATTTTAGCACTTTGTTTTTGGCAATTATTTATTATTTTGGCAACCCTGCTTTTTAAAGATCATTTCATATAAATATTGCCGGCGGATACGCCGTAGCTGGTCCATCCATGAGCTTAAATTTTGGGCATATTTTTTCCAGCATTTAGGAGGGTATCTCATCATTGGCAGCTGTACTGTTCTCTTCCAAAGCTGGACTTGCGGCTGGCTTTTCCCTATACACGAGAGACTTCATGTATCTCGAAAAAAAAGTCTAGTGCGGTTAAATCGCATGATCTTGGCGGCCAACTTAAAAAATTTGTAAGCGTTGGTCTAACATGAATCTACTCATTATAAAATGGCACTTAAGCTCAATAACAACCAAACAAAGAAAGTAAGTCTCGGTTTACACACTACAACTTTTGCTGCTCAACTTCTTTTCAATTCCCTTTTGAAGTTGTTTTAATGTTCACATAGAGAAATCTGTTTCAACTAATTTTCATATATATTTTCACAGCGAAGCAAAGAATGAATAGAATGATTAATAACATGCATCTTGCTTTATGTTTGTAATTTCGAATGCCACAACAAAATGAGCTTCACGAGTAAAAGAAGCTCCGTACCAAATACCACTCTTTTTTCCCCTCTCTCCTACAAACTCCAAAGTTGAGCAGCAAAAGTTTATCCCAGGGGAAAACTGGTCATTGATTACACATGTAATGGATGATATACTGTACTATTTTCCAAAGCAAAACAATGCAATCCTTTGAAAATAAGAAGGTAATTTGATCACACACTAAAATTACACATTGCTTACCACGTATATTACCACTTCTTACGAAGAAGGAATGTATTGTTTTGGCTTGTTCATTGCGAATTCATTACTTTCCTCGGTCATGTTCTGTGTTAACAAAAACGAATTCTGGAATGAAAAATTATACATGCTGTACATTACTCTCGTTTACTATTCATTACCTTTTCCCGCTGGGATGTGTGTGAACCGGCTTTAAGAAACATAACGGTTAAGAAACACATGAGCAAATTTTACTTATCCGTTTTACCTTGTACAGATAGCGTTCCCTATTCAAGTTGATAATATTGTTCCATATTTAAGTCGACAACATCGTTACCTATTTAAGTTGAAAGTATTAAATTAAGTGCAGGTCAAAAATAACATCGTTTTTTCAGACCGATCTCGAAATCGATCTATGGTATTTATTTCAGACGGAACCCGAACTCGAAACCGAACTTTTCTTTTACTGAATAGAAACAATTTTAATTTTTTTATTTATATGTTCTTCATCCATCTTAAAACAAGTAATTCTATTTTTACACAACATGACGTTTTTCTAACATGACAACGATCGACATTATTTAATGGACATACATATACCATTACGATCATAAAATATTCCGCTACTGGTCTGTTTAAACAGCCCGCCATTCTTGTGAAAATATACAAAAAATGAGTGACGTATTTTTTACTATATATATATGTACATATATGTATTTATCTTTATGTACATACAGTTCATCCTCGCTTAACGCAACTAATAGAAATTTGGGCAATTGTGAAAACCGAGTCACACAGTTCTTTGGAACAATTGGCGTTTTCCAAACAAAAAATTATTTCTGATAAATTTTGTTTGCAGGAGACGTGAAAGAATTAGAAATAACAATTCAAAGTTAATTAATCGAAATAAAAATAAATTAAAAAAAAATTCACTTGTCCAGAAGAATCCTTCAGTGAAGACTAATGGTCTTATTCACAAACTCTTAATAAAGTTAATGTGTGCATTAAAACCGGGTTTCCCATATAAAAATCCAACATTAAACCTACAATAACTTTATTAACCGTTTGTGAATAACAAACAAAACAAAACTTATTTTTTTTTTAAATGTTCGTAAGACATTCTAATACAATAACAGGTGTACTTATTTTAATTACCATGTGTGCGATTTACATGCTCACGTTAAATGAAATTAAAAATTTAATAAATTTAATCATTACATGTGTTTTTTAAATGCAAAGCACATACGAAAAAAATATTTTTAAGAAACACCAATTCTTTGCAAGTAATTTACTAGAGTTATCAAATATTCGACATAATCAAAATAGCGGTTTCTATTAAAAACCGGTTCGAATGACCGGTTTTTAGTCTTTTAAGAATTGAGATTAAATTTATTTCAAATTATGTTTTTTTGCAAATGAAAATGTCTTTGAAAATTAATTAGCTTCATAAAATTAATATAAATTTACATATATCACATTTTCTTTTACAAATTACATTGAGTTTCAAATCAAAGGGAAGGATTTGTCTTAGCAGGAGCTCAGCTGATCAAATTCGCCCTGTTATCGAATTGTCAAACACCGTATACAAAAAATATACAATAATTTGTTATACATGGTGTTTGCCAGTCAGAGAGAAAACAACTTGGCTTAAATTGCCTTATAAATGACATTCACCATGAACTGACAACACACAGTGCTGATTATTAAGAATAATCGCATAATATTTAAAAAAGCAAATAAAGAAATAAGAAAAATATTCGTTTGTGTTTAATAAATCAACCAGTTTGTCGAATAAATCGAAAACTTTCCTTTTATAAAAGTCAGTTAAAAAACGGAAAATTGAAAAGTAAGCCTGCTTTTCGAATAATTCGGAAACAGTTTTGATAACTCTATTTCAAACGCAAAAAAATAAATAAATTAAAATAAAAAATTCTGGGAGTTTGCGATAGCTGAGGTGTTTTTTCCAACAATGAGTCCACAATGTAACAAATTTGTGAGTTGCAATAATCGAGGAGTTGCGTTGAACGAGGTTAAAGTGTATGTACTATAAATTAAAAAAAGAATAGCGAAATCTTATTCAAGGTCCTAATATTATAAAACATTTGCATAATTTTCTATTCTTGCTTTGCTTTCCGGAAATAAATTTATGTGTTTTAAGATTCCCAAAAGTTTAATTCCCAAATAATATTTACATTTAACTAAAGTAGCTTTGGAAAAATTTAAAAGAAAATAATACAATATAAAATCTAAAAAATCTGGACAAGTGCCAATTAATTAATTAAACATAAAAAATGAATTGTATGCACGCAGGCTTGAAGTAATGAACATTGATGTTTTCGCTTTAAATTGAATACATGACCTCCCACATGGCAATTAAGATGAAACAAAAAAAATTATAAATAATAACACATGAAAACTACAAACAATTTAGGAGAATTTAACAGACGTTTTAAGAAACAAAATTAAAGCAATTAAACATTTCTCAAGATGTGATGGGGTTAAATTGTTAAGGGTATTCCGGTTATGTTGCAGAGAGCAAAATCATTTTAACCCTTTTGTGAGTGAAGAGGTATTTGGATCTCCACTTGCATCGCTCGATATCGAATGCCGTGATTTTTGCCCTCTATTCTGAAAATCACGTGATTTCACTGATCACTTGTCGCTTTACAGACCAACCTAAATTAGCGCGTCATATATTTTAGCTTCAGATATATTCCAATCGATAAAAATTCTGGAAAGTGTTGTCCATAATACAAAAACATATTTGGAAAGCGAAAACTTGTTTCGAAATATATATCTTCTGCATGATAAGCCTATCGGTGAAGCTCGCCAGTCCACTTTTCGAGCTATACACATACTTTTGTGCAATTTAATGAAATAAAATTTTTATTCAATAATTTTTTGTGTTGTTATTTTTAAATAAACATAGAAAACATGTACGAATTTAAAGCTGCTATTGTATTTGTACGAGGCGAAGTCAAGAAGTCTTTAAAAACTCATATAATCAGTGAAAGGAATTCAAAAGGAAAAAATTCAAATTGAAAAAGTATCATTCAGTTTATTTGAATCGTTTATTTCAGAAACTCATCAACATACTTTTTAAAAAGGCACACTTGATGGATGGGGCTTCTGAAATAAACGATTCATTTTCAACCACAATTTGGTTGAGAAAACTTTCGTTATTTTGAAAAAATGGTAGAAAAAATTCTGCACTTTTATTCAAAAGCCAAAATAAAGGAAGTTCGAAGGACATCATCGTCATCGTTTAGGTATATTTAAATGGACCTCGTATAGAACGTTCACTTTGATTAAAGATCCGATTACTCTGGATTTGAAGTTGAAATACAGTCTTGTCCAGAGCTCTTTTATAAAGGGTGATCTTTTAAGACCGATAGAATTGGCAACACTGCTTTGTTTGACAGCCGATTTCACAGCTGACAGTTGCTTTGTGATTAGTTTTGTTTGCCATTTTATAACGAATAGATTCACGCTATCCCAACGCTTACAAATTGTAATCTCTAAAATACTGGAAAAAATAAAAAATTTAACTTTTTTTTTTTTGATTGAACCTTATGATTGTGCGATCTAACTCCATTAGAGTATTTTCTCTGTCGATATGTCAAGTCACTTGCTTACGCCGATAAACCAGAAGCGATTAAATATATATGGCGGCTTATTAACGAAATACGGCAGCAATTATTTCGAAAAGTGTATGCAAATTCGGTATCCAGATTGCGATATCTACGCGCCAACCGCCAACATTAACCCCCCGTCTTGACTGGCAATAAATATGTTGGCAATAAAGCAATAACGCAGGCAGAATAACGGAACAATATTACTTATTGCTTTGCTATGGGAAATCGTAATTATGTTAACGCACAATTTACAAAATTTCAAGGAGAAAGGTTCGCTAACAAAGAAGAAAAAACTGAAAGACTTTCTATTTTCATCTGAAAAACTCATCCTGAAATAAAAGATTTTGCATTTTTATGTATATTATTAAAGATTTTCTTTTTAATTTGCCTTTTTAATATCTTTCATTAACTTATTTATTTCTTTTGCAAAAAAAATCTTCTCTTTCTTGTTTTGTGCGCGGTTTTTCTTTTTTTCTTTTCTTTGGAAATGTCAAGCGGTTTTATGACGTGTTATGTTCGCAATAATTGTCAACGAAAAACTGTTGGCAATAATTGTCAACGAAAAACTGTTGGCAATTATTGCCAAGTACGAAAAAGGTGCGTCTTCACTGTAGATAACATAATGTTGACATTTGCTGCAATATATCGACCCCTGTGCGCAAAATTATCGTATGTTACACTTTTTTTTCGAAATCGACATTTTTATGAAAATTTTAGAACCAATTAAAAGCGATTAATATAATAGTTATGGAGATAACACAATGCACATTTTATCGTATGTAACAGTTTCATATTATATAATAGTAATAAAAAAGTAATAAAAATGCTCTCCTGTAAAATTTAGTTTTTGTAACATACGATAATATCGTGCACAGGGTTCGATATGTTAATGAATTTATTGCCAGTCATGACGGAGGTAATGCAAAGAATTATCTTTTGATTAAATCTAAATTCATGGAAATTAACTAACACCATTTATCTACCTCTAAAAAATACAAGTTTAATATATATATATATATTTTTTGTCAAATTCTTACTGACTTGCCCTCGTAGTTCATTTGAACCCAACAACAATAAAATATATCCCATGTCGAAACTATAATATAAATAATTATATTGATAATAAATTATGTGTAGAAAACAAAAATGTAAACAATTTTGATTTAATATCTCGGTATGTAAATACGAGTATTTTTTCGATTGAGTTTAGAATTCAAATATTAAGAAAACAAACATTATTTTGCTCTACATACTCGTACGAACAAAAGTCTAGTGTTTTGGGTGGGTATTATTGGTTGGACTTCCGTTAAAAATTTCGATGATATCATCTTTTATTGTTTAAACTTTTCTTTTGTTTTATTTTATTTTCTTACAATTTTTTTTTATTTTTTCATAATTTGTTGTATACTTTTGTTTAATTCTTTTTTTTTTGTAATGTTGAAAATGAACTGTGCTCTCTAGTATAAGACATGCGAATACTGATAATTTTTGTATCAATGCAGCTCTTTTTTTTCCTTAAGATTTATATTGCAACAAAAGTTGATTTATTTATATGTTTTATAAAACATATGATTTGTTAAAAAAAATACGACTTTGCACATTGGGTCAGATTAAATGCAAATGTTTAATGTTATCTTTTAAGCAATCTTGCGGTTAAGTTAATTATTTTTAAAATATTCGACCTATTAATTTAAAACTGGGTATATTCTGTGGGATATAAAACAAATTATGTACATTAATGCAGGACTAAAAATATAAAGAATTATACTCCCTTTATCCTCCTTCCCATAACCAATTTTCCTAGTTCCGGCGCAATGCATTGCATATGTAGGGGTCATCCCCTGAGTGCTGGTCCAAGTTAAAAAAAAAATTAAGAATTATAAGAAATTTTTAAATCAAAATCCGATCGCGGAATGTCGTACCTACTAGTTAATTTTTTTGGATGTTTTATTGAAAATTCATATTCAGGGTTGTCACAGATTCCAATGTAAGCGTAATTGGATTTGAAAAGACCACAACAAAATACTTTTGTGTGATGAATTTCAATGTTAACGGTTTTATGTTCAATATAGAATTATTATCTGTTTTGAACATAAAACCGATATCGTTGAAATAAAAATCCCACAAAAGTATATTTTTTATTCTTTTCAAATCCAATTCCGACTACATTGAATTTTGTGACAACCCTGATTGGCTTTTAGTTAAGCTATATGTATAAGTTATTCTACACATCCGATCATTACGATCTCTTAATTATTATCTGTATCAATTATTTCATTATTTCTAATTCCATATACATAATATAAATACATATAGACATACATACACCTAATTCTGTTTTTTACGCCTTAGATATGTTCCTTGAAAACCCGCGTAAAAAATCGTTTAAAAAAAGATCGGGTACCCATATAAAAAAACGGGAACATATTTAATATCAGGTAAAATAGATATCGTCGGTCACAGGTTGACAACTCTTAACTCGCAAAAAATTAAATCGGGTTTTTGATGCCAAAAGAGTGTGTTTGTTCTTCTGCATGTTGGTACGTTTAATTTATATTTTTAAAATATTTCCTTCCCTGCTTCTACTATTAATTTGGTTTTTTATTTACTTCCGACACGGTTTAGTAACGGAGTAATAACGTTTTTTTTTGTCTCCTGAAAAGTACAAAAAACATGTCAAAATTCATGTTGCTTCATACACACGGTTTACGTGGGTGGCTGCCCTCATCTCGTAGGCATTAAAGTAGAATCTAGATGATTTTTGCCCCAGCATTTTTTGAAAGCTTATAGGATAAAGTATTTTTGTGATTTTTTTCAGATTTTTCGGAAGAGGTTTAGAGGTTGCTAAAATCGAATTTAAAGCAAAAACTGAGTTTTGTCGACTCTTTTTAATATTGCTCATTACTCGGCCCACAAAATGGGTACAAAACATAAAAAGGGTCTAACAAAACAAATCCGATGCTTAACTGGCAAACACATTATAATATTTTTAATAAAATACATGGAAAGTAGTGTTCGATCGAACGTTCGCGTTCGATGTGCTTACACCGAACTCTCTATAAATTTTATTTGCATTTTTGTTTATCATCAAAGATACTCAAAAATGCAACCCTGTAAAATATTAAGGAACAAAAAGTACATCGTTGTCAATATAAAATTTTTTTATTTGTGTTATTATTTATTTATTAGTACATATTCTACAAAGTAAATTTGCAGAATATGGTTGCACAAAAATGGTGCCGGTAACTAGACCATATGTCCATGATGTTATTAACAGTATTTCAAAAATGTTTTTGTGACTGACTATACACGACATATCCCTTCACATAGGAAGTAGCAACGTAGTTGTCAACGAAATTCACCAAAAAACCGCAAGACTACACGGTTATCCGTTACAAATCAGTCAGCCAGTGCGAGCGAGACGAAAAACTCTAGAAGGCTAAACAACACACGCAAATCTGACCGCACTTAAGAAATAATTACGATGACGCGAGAGCTGTTCTTCAGCCCAGACTGTATTTGAGTTATTACTTTTGTTTCTTATTAAATAAATAAATTACAACAAATTAAATTGTTTCTACTCACTCATTAAAACAAGTTTGGTTTGAAAAAGTGCGTTCGGCCAAGCACTAATGGAAAACTGAAATAATTGTAGGCCTATGTTACACCTTGTACCAGAGGATAAAGAGAAATCGATGGATTATTTGCTATGTGATGGAGCGTTATTGCTAGGAGATTGAATCTTCCGTTCAATTATATCTATAGAAGTTGTCATAAAGCTGCAGGAGGAAACTGGTGAACAGCTACTTTGACATTGTCCTCCTTTTGCTGTTTATCTGCAAAAGTAAAAGAATAAATTAGTTTAGTCGGGTTTCGAATGGTCGGTCTAGCACTAAACTGAATAAGGAGATGTAGATATGCTGAAATTTTTCTAACAAGAAGAAAAATAACAGGGCGGATGGCAACCAGTTCTGTATAAGGAGAAAAAAAATTTCTTCGGAATCAAACCAATTTTAATTTTTAAATTCGATTTAACAAAACATTTTTCTATTAAATTGCTTACAGTAAAATTTATATATGTATGTTCAAAATACTTTCAAGAAATAGTTCTTCATAAGCTTTGTCTGTTCTTAAAAAGTTTTTAAGCTTTGTATGTTAAACAAAAAGTTTGAGTGGCGCCTTAAGGTATTAATTTTTTTATGGTGTAAAATAAATATTGGAATACTTAAGTATGGAATTAAAATCATTTCGATTGAAATTTGTGACATGCCTGATTAGTGCAAATAAAAAGGTTATTGACAGTAAACTGTTAAAAAATTAAGTTTTAAATAATTTAATTATTTAAGTTTTATTCGAATAATTTTTATACTTATAAAACTCCTATTCTATTGAAAAAACTTCATTATTTTGTTTTAACAAATTGTTTGATTTTATTAAATCATTTCATTTAATTTATTCTTTTATATATTTTTTACGTGATTTTTTTTTTGATAACGGAATTTTAAATATCGTTCTAAAGAAATTATAAAACAAAAAGCTCCAATTCTAAAAAAAAGAAAAACACAATTTTTTTTCACATAAATTCTATTTATTTATGTGATTAATAGATAAAAAGACTGTAATAATTTATTTGTTGTTTTATTTCTTAACAATAATATTCGCATAAATTAATTTTTATTTGGAAAAAAGTAAAAAAATGACAAAAATATTTAACACACAATTATAATGATTTAACGAGCACAATGGGTCTGATTGAATTATAGATAACAAGAGTGATGGTTACACTAGGCTCTAAAATCGACATGTTTAGTTTTGAGAATGTTTTCAAATTTTGCACTATTCCAATATTGTTATTTGGTTGTTGTAGTAAACTGTTCTTATACATATTACGGATTTTTAAACGATTTAGAAACGCTATCAATTCGTTTGTGTTTTTCTTATGTTTCTTCGCTCAGAACTTAGCCAATTATAAAGGTGCTCAAAAATATATTACGCCTAAGAAATGTTCTTCTTTCAATTCTAATTTAAAAAAAATAAAATATAGCAAATAAAGCAACTGTCAACTGTCAATCGGCTGCCAAGCAAAGCAGTGTTGCCACTTCAAAGTTCTATCGGGCTTAAAAACGAAATGCATTTTTTAATTCTTATTTCTCATTTGAGAGTTTATATACATATAAATTTAGTAGTTTTCCGATTTAACGAACCATTCGCTTTAACGAACAGGTCTGACAACCATTAGGTTCGGTAAATCGGAAAACTGCTGTATATGAGTTGGGAAGCTTTATATATATATATGTATATAATGGTTAAAGGTCTACTGTTGATTTGCTATAAGCTTCAATGAAATGCGGACATATAGACAACAGTTTTTTTTTTATTAAAATGTATAGATATATTTTTAAAATTAATATATATTATTTTATTGTTTGCAGGCGTGCATTGATGATAATTTAGAAATGGTTGAATTTCTAGTAGAACAAGGAGCTGATATAAACAGACAAGATAATGAAGGTTGGACACCTCTGCACGCTACAGCCTCATGTGGGTAAGTATTTATTATTAAGCAAAAGAATGTTCTATAAATATTTATCAATTAATAACAATATTATCGGTGTTAACGTCAGAATTTACAGCCACGTTTTGGTAATCGCTGCCGCAGCCGCAGCAGTAGCAGCGTTTTTTTAAAACTTCAACATATAAACAAGTTACAAAATTGCATAATTTTAAATTTCATCATTTACCCAAAACAAAAACAAACATTAAAAACATTTCATATTTTTTTTTTCTTCTAAATTTCACTTTGTGTGCCTACTGACTGACTGGCTGGCTGGCGGTTGCATTAAACATTTTCTTTTTTCTTATTTTCTCTAAATGCCTCTTAATATGTTTTTTTTTTAAATTTAATGTTAAAATACTTTATGTTGTTGTTGTTTTTGTTGTTTTTCTTTTATAGTTTTGTAAGCATAGCACGTTATTTAGTGGAACATGGTGCCGATGTTGCTGCCGTCAACAGTGATGGTGATTTAGCCGTGGACTTGGCTGTCGACATCCAACATTTGCCCATGATTGATTTCATGCAAAAAATGGTGGCCGAACAACAAATTGATTGTGCTAAAGCCCGTCAAGCTGAAGAACAACAAATGCTGAGCGATGCCAAAAAATGGCTGCGTAGCGATGCCTCTGAAGTTGATCGACCACATCCAAAAACAGGTGCAACAGCGCTGCATGTTGCAGCAGCAAAAGGTTATACAAAGGTAATTTTAATTTCAATTTTATTCGCCTTTTTTGCTTGTTTTCAATTTTATTTTTTGTTTGCATTTTGCTGGTTTTTAATTGCAATTTAAATGATGTTGAAAAGGAAAATGCATTAATTGCAACAAATTAAAGCTTTTAGATTTGTAAATTTATGCATATAATTATATTATGAATTGGATTTTATTTATATGTACTTAATCATATTCGAACTGTTTGATTATAATTAAATATGTAAGAGTACTCCAGATAGGTAGTGCGAATTGTGCAATTGGTGCAAATACATATGTGCAAAAATCGATCGTTTTTATGAGCAAATAATATACGTTTTTGCAATCCGCTTGCCTTGCTTCATTTTAGTTGCAAATAAAAAAGTTTTTTTATTGACAACAAAACTAAATTTTTTTAAACAAGATATCGAATAATAAATTTGCAAAATAAGTGAATAGTTGCAAGTAAATGTAAACAAAATTATGAAACAGTACATGACTGTAACGTTGACTAAATATCACTCAGAGAAACAAAGCATTTTCCTTTTAATTTTATTTTTCGCTACACAAATCATAAGATTTTGTTTAAAAAATAATGGAATTTTATAAAATTAGCTTTTTGTGAGAGTATAAAATAAAATTCTCAAAATAAAATAAATTATATTTCAAAATAGTTACCCTAGACTTGTTTTAAATGTAAATTTATATGGAAAATTACGCTACAGTAGTGTTCTGTTTCATTATAAACTATTCTGGCATATCTGGCGCCATAGTTTTATTCGTAAAGATGAAAAACTATAAATTTCTTTAGTAATTATTATTAATTATTATGAAATAATGTGTTTTTTGATAATACACTATGTTTAAGTAGCTAAAAAAATATTTGACAGCTTAGATCAACGCTGTCAGATATTTCGGAGTTGGATCAGTGCTACCCGATAATATTTTTTTTAATTAATGGTTTTTTGGTCGGGTTCTAGCTTTTTCTCTATTTTATTAAAATTAAAATTTTCTTACTAATATGATAAGTTTGCAGGACACAGGAAAAGTAAAATTAGAATGCCCTTTTTTCGCACCGTACTGTGGCAAATTATGCGAGAAGGCGGCTAAAAAAATATATAGCCCATATGAGTTTTTATTTTCCATCCCGAACTTTTCACATCAAAAATTGCACTATTTTTAAGTCCCGGTTCACACACCTCAAGTTTGACTCGTCAAGTCTTGAGTTTTTAGGAGAAAGAGAGAGAGAGAGAGAGAGAGAGAGGAACACAAAATTGACCGTACCAGTCAATTTTTACTTTTTTTTCTTTTCGTAATATACGAAGTTGAAGCAGGTTGATATTTAGATTAAACAGATTTTTCTGTGGGAACATTAAGGCAACTTCAAAAGAAAATTGAACAAAACCTGATCAGCTAAACTTGATGTGTGTGAACCGCGACTAAGTAACAGCAAACACAAACTATTGATTGACATAAAAATTTAATAAAATCAATTTTCAACTCAAATATCTCTTTAAAACTACATGCATACATACATACACATAATTACATTTTCTAGGTTTTAAGTTTATTGCTCGCGGGTCGTGCTAATGTTGATGCTCAGGACAATGATGGCTGGACGCCACTGCATGCAGCTGCACATTGGGGACAAAAGGAATCGGCAGAAATGCTGCTAGACGCCCTGGCCGATATGGACTTACGCAATTATGCCGGACAAACTTGCATAGATGTAGCAGATCGCAAAATGGTAAAATTCCTTGAAGAATACAGAGCAAGTAACAAACGTATTAAACGAAGGCCATCTAGTCAAATCAGGTATAATCCAACTGAAATAGTTTTCTTCTTAGTGAAACTAATTTTTATAATTTTTTTGTATTGCTATCTACAGTAGAATCTCAGATACAATTGAAAATCATATTGATAAAACACCCACAAAAATAATACGAGTTGAAGTAAGACCAGAAAATAACAAGGATCATGTTAATGGTAAGTTTGAATGTAAATTGCATATAAAGAAAGCTATCATGTTTAAAATGGATTTGTAACTTTTAATTGAAAATTTTAAACAGTTTTTCTTTCTTATACTTTTTTTTTTCTTAAATGTAAAATTTTTGTTTATATGTTCGTGGCTTTGTGCTGGGCGTTCTTGAAACAAATTTAATTTGTAATTCAATTTCTTCATACATTTATATTAACAGGGTCCCATGGACGTTAGGACAAATTGTTTATATTATTTCTCATTTCATATATCATTCCATTAGTTAATTACCTCTTTGGAGTTTTATGCTCCTTTATTTTTATCTTATTTGCAATTTATTTCATTTTCAATGCGTCTCTCATTTTATTTGAACATTGATCATAATTCATTGATGAATTTGTTAATATCTCAGTTCGCCATGATTTTGTTGCTGTCAAATTTTGTAAATATATTAACAAAATAACGAATTTTTCGTCTGTTCTTGTATTCTCGTTCGTTTCGTTTTTCATATTTTTTTTGCATTATCTATCATTCCTTTTTTCTCCCTTATATTGCCACTATTCGATTTCGTTTATCTTTTGTGTTGTTCATATTGTTGTTGATTGTGGTAAAATTTGTTGACTATAGCTTCAACTCCAGTGGCCTCTACTTCCGGCCTTACGCCTATTAGTTTACCGACTAATTCGGAATCCGAAGAAACCGATTCAGATCTCACAGACTCCACAGAGAGTTCGCATTCAACCAGCCTTTCTGATCGTGAAGGTATCTCTAATTTTATGCCAATATTTGTTTTATTTTTTCTTTCCTTGAATTTTGCACGTTCTTAATACTTGTTAAATTTTTGTTTTTATTTTTTTTAATTTTGTTGTGAACATATTTTATTTTGATCCATAAAAAGGGTCCTAAAATAAAAATTATAAATTGTGGTAATTTATTTTTGCTGATTAACAATGGGGGGGGGGGAAATTTTTGGACAATTTCTATTTTGCAACTAAAATTTTTATTTATTAGTTTAGTTTAATTCTTAGTCGATCTTATTTTTTTTCCAAAAGCTAATTTTGTGTTTTATTCAGGTTCTAGGTAAAAAACTTTAAATATAAAACTCTTCTTTTGTTTTTATTAGGGACATTTTATTTTTTAATTTTTTTTTTGTTCAATATTTCGAACACCTTCGGTATTCTTTTTGAGGAACTAAAAAACAATTTTTATAAATAAAAGTCCACTTTTTCGAGTGTTTTGTTTACTAAAAAAAGCTTATTACTAAAAAAGCTTTTGTTTATGTTTTGTTATTATATGTCTATAGTATAGAAATATTGAACAAAGAAAAAATTAAAAAAATAAAATATCTCTAATAAAAAACAAAAGAAGAGTTTTTAGTGTTTTTTTTAATAGAAAGTGATTATTATTTTGGCTAAAGTTCGTAACATTTTTAGTCAGAAAGAATTGGACGAGACAATATTCGAAAGGAAGAAAGAAAAATTTTAACACCAATTAATTTCAACTTTCACGGCAGAACAGAAACAACGGTGTTTTTCGGGAGCCGCTACACTCCCATCATCAGTGCTCATATGTGTTTCCATGTATCCGCCACTGTTTAGGTGGCTCGGTTGACACATTAAAAATTGTTTTTTTATTTGAGGTTTTTGACCTAGAGCCTGAATAAAACACATAACTAAAATTTTAATTTTAAAACCACGGTAAACCTTTAGGATATTTTTGATTTCTTGAACCTGTAAACGTTTTTATTGAGTTTGATATTTCAAAATCTTAATGAAACGAATAGGTCCTTAAATCAAAAATATTTAATAAAGTAGTAAAACTGATAAGATGAATATGTACAGCAGCGAGCAAAAGTGAGCATATTTTAGAAGTTTAATTGAAAAGTCCTTGCAAAAATTTAAACAAGCAACCAAATAAAACACAACTTTTCACATTTATTCTATGAAAGTTCTTAAGTTCGCACAAATAAAGCGGCACTAATAATTTTTAGTATTTCGTCCACAGCTCTTGGTTTTTTTATAACGCTTTTAATGCGTTTGGGCATACTTTCAACAATATTTTCAATAAATGTGTGCTGAATATTCTTCCATTCGTGTTGTATTCGTTAGTTAGTTAATCAATGCTCCCCGGCGCTCTATGATGTTTTCCTAGCCGCTTTTTTACAATTGCTCACTGATTCTCATAAATCACTCGTTTCCATTCCGAAACGCTCCAATTCCTTTACTTTTTAACAAATTCCCGTCGTGCCTTAATAATTTTTGGCCGACAAAGCAGGTTGGGTTGGCTTATATTTAAAATTTCATCAATTTTTCTACAAAAATTTCGATTTTCAGTCAGTACTTGAACGTTCTTTTCCAACTGTACACTTATTTTCCTCATACTTTCAATCAATCATTGATTCTTCAATTATTTTCTGTGGCTAATATCCAGTGAATTGGCACAAAAGATCCATTAGGTATCGCAGTGCAGGTCTTTGGACCAGATCTTCCCCAATTCTAATATCCAGTGAAAAAACCGACGAAAATTTAAGCATAATACGCAAAATACGCTGATTTATTATTTATTTGTTAGTTATTGCAGTATTTCTTTCTTTATGTAAACAAAAAATGCAAAATTGAGCAAATACGGATTTTTTTTGTATTGTTGCTTCTCTCATTCCTATCTTTGTATTTAATACCTTTTGTTAATAAATTTGAAAAGTTTTGTTTTATTTGCTTATCTGAATTATTACAAGGACTTTTCAATTAAACTTCTAAACATGTATTCACTTTTGTTCGCTACTGTAGGTGGAAATGATTTGTGCAAATATTTAATAAACATCCTGGTTATACGCTGGTAATATGATGAAAGCTTAAAATATTATTCATTAAACTGAATTATTTTCCACATATATTTTCCTTTAGAGTCTCGAACCAGCGGAATGTGACATGTTCGTAAAATTTTGCAACTGAATGAATATTTTTTTTAGTAGGACGGCCTTTCCACAGTCAAAGTTTACTTTGAAAAGTTTAATTCAGCTGGGAGAAAGACAGAATAAGAAAATATTCATCTCTGTCTAAATTAAAACTTTGCAAAGTAAACTTTGACTGTGGAAAAGCCGTCTGACACTCGGGCAATTAATGCCTATCAACCAGCAGGTATGTTAGCTTCTCACGGAAAGCGATAGTAAGAGAGAGAGAGAGAGAGATGGTGGAATTAGAAAACTTAAATGTTTTGCAACTTTGCTATTGCGATTTGTGTTAATTTTTAGAGCAGTGTTGCAGCGTCCCTGTTATCAAGTGGCCAAATTAAAAATTTTTAAACTGTGTAGCCAATTTTATTTATTATTATTTTACATCGCCGACAATACTGGCGAAGGAGGACGCTGTGATGTACATACATTAGCATTAATTGCTGCCGGTACTAATCAGTGAGCAGTACTTGTCACTTAAATAATTAAACAACAATTAACATAATTTGGTATGTTCTACATTCCATTTTGAAGTGAAATTCAATTGAAATCACTTCAGTTTAAATTTTTTATGTTCTGCATTCATTTTTTACGTTTAAATTTAAATATTCAACACCAATATACTCTACTTTTCCAGAACATCAGAAATGAAAAGTTTACTTTTCATATTTCCATTTTACTACTTTTGTAGAACATGTCTGAATACCACACTAATTGTACATCACAAAAATTTAGGATGCTAGGACTTGCCTGAAACTGGGCTCGAGTCAACGTTCTTAGTCATTATCTGCACAGTACCCTCAAGTTTTTGAACTATTTAAGTTCAATAATGTTCCAATATAACTACATATTGATAACAGTGCTCACGGACAATGGAATGTAGGCACGCATGCTATGAGAATGAAGCCTGAGGCCGAATTCCGGCGTTATATATAGGTAGAGATTTTAATAGAATAGAAATGGCAATTCCGATCGATATTGAGTGCAGTAATTTTCTTCTTGGTTAAAACGAATTCTGTGTCGTCACGATGAAGAGGAAACCGTGCTTCATTTTCTATGTAATATTAATATTAGATTTTTAAGCTCAGTTATGTTTCAGTACTTAATATCTAGATTATAAATAATGGAGTTATACCATCTTCATCAACTGAATTCAATACTTGTGTATTGCTATAGTCCACTTTTAGTTATTTTTCGAAAGTTTGAAAATAGATACGAATTTTCGAGCGTCTGTTATGTTAAATTTGATTTCAGAAAAACTGAAATTATACATACATATATTAATATTTGGACCATAATTGAATTTCGAAATAAGAATATAATTTTTCAACATTCTAAAACTTTAAAATTTTATACTTTTTGTATAAACAAACCATCTTGTTTTTAAATTGTTGTAATTAATTTCGAGAGTTATACTGTGTTCAGACTTGCATTCTTAATTGAGTCAATATTCGGTTTATTGACAAAATTATTTTAGTTTTCAGATATACTAAATTTAGCTTACTCAATAATCATTTGAAAGATAGAAAATTAAATTGTTTTTATTTTGGTCGTTGAAATTTGTTTTGAAAATTACAAAAATGGAAATAAATTCCCATTTAAAAAAGAAATTAAAATTATGTACTAGAAACGCCGAGCTGTTGCGTTGACGTACGCGGTTCCAGAGACGGAGAACACGAGGATAATAGCGATGATGGTGCACCAGCATACAAAGCCGTTGATGAATTAGAAGCGTCTGCATGAAAAAATTAAAACAGGAGAAAAGAATTTTCTTCTAATGAAAATTATTCCCTCAACTGGTTAGAATAAAATTCACCAAAAGACTCGAATTTGATTAATAATTTTAAAAAGAAAATTGCTATATTGGTAACTTTTAAAATTTCAAGATATAAATTCTGCGTTCCCTGACAAAACACATACCGTCTACGCTGTCTAGTGTCTACTCAGCAAACACGTTTGCCTTGCACAATTTAGAAGGTGATCCACCAGATACTCCCATTGCCGCCTTTTCTTTTCTGCAAAAATATTAATTTTTTATAACGTTTTTTATGTACATATGAATTTACTAAATACCTGTACCGCTGCTGGATGAACTCATCAGCTCATCTTTGCGTAGATGTGGCCATTTTTCCTCTGTCCACGAAGCCCATCCATTTTGCTTGGCCAAATATCTATTCTATTCTTCTTAATTTTGACACCTCATTGAGTTTTTAAAAGTTTTTGTAAGATAAGAGGTTTGAAACATTTAAAAATAATGTTTAAGGTCTACTGATGATTTTGCATTAGCACCAATGAAATGCATGTATATAGACTAGCTAAAAAACCCTCAACAAACAAAAGTTTTTTATAAATCATATATTTAATAAATTTAGGAAGAATTAGTTTTTACGTTCTGTTCTGTTACTGTATTTATTAGTTTTTTGTGGAATGAAATATTACAAATTTTGTTTTAAAGTCAGAATATTTTATTTTAATTAAAATTATTAAAGATTTATATATTTTTGTCAAATAAAATACTTTTTGGAAACATGTGCAAGATGCATTCTTATAATTTCATCGTTCACATCCACAAGTTTAGACACAGAACAAGTAAGTAAGAAATATTTTCTACAGAAAAGAACGGCACAGAACGGCAACGAAAAGTAAAAAGTAATAGGGCCTTTACCCTCAATTTTACTCACCATACATTCAACGTATTTTTTCAATATTTTCTTAACATTTGCCATAGTAGATAGTTTTGCTCACTAAACACACTTTTGAACATTGTTGAATTTCAAGTTTTACTAAATTTTATAGCAATTTCGTACTTATTGAATAATAATTAAATTAAAACTTTGTATGGAATATTGAGCTCAATAATGGTATTTATTGCGATAATCTCAATAAACGTGTATGTCTGAACACCGTATAAATTGGAAATTTCGAAAATAATTCCAAAATAGTTCTTGAGTAGATAAAAATACATTCTCTGATGGAGTTTGATTGTACTCGAACCTCAATTCCACCAAAAACATGTCGCATATGATCTATCAACAAAGTTCTACTAAAAGTATTAAAAAATTCCCAAAAAGTTTTTAAATTATATTTTGAATACTGTTCAAAAACAATTCCTTATTCAACTCTCAATTATTCTTAATGATGAAACAGAACACTTCTGTGGCTTCGGAAGATTTCCGATGTAGCAGAAACAAAGTTCATAATAAAAACGACTACCGCGACGACAAATAGTTCTATTTTTCGTTACTCAAATCAGAAACAGAACACTTCTGTGGCTCCAGAAGATTTCCGATGTAGCTGAAACAAAGCTAATATAAAAACGACGACCACTACGATTAATAATTTTATTTTTCGTTACGCTAATCAGAGTAGTTTGTTAAAAAACAATAATGAAATTTTCTTAAAATATGTTAGTGTCAAAATAATTTCTATTTTAAAACTCGTAGTCTACCCGTATTTAAAATGTTATTTGTATGGAAAATTATGTTACGGCGGAGTTCTGTTTCATCATTTAAAAATAACAGACTGTTTCTCTAAATGAGAAAATTGCATTCGAATATTTATAATGAAAACAAAAATAAAAAAATCAACGATTTTCATTTGTGGGAAAATATTTAAGGTTTATTATTATTTTTTTAATAATTATAGAAGTTCGAATGACGAATGCATATAATAATCTAATTAACGCATTCTTATTTAATGAATATTTATTTTAATTCATTTATCTCTCGTTTTTTATAAATGTAAACGTACATGCTTTTACAAAAGTAGTGGAATGTTTATGGAACCTAGTTTCATTATTGAACATATCGATAGATAAATAAATAAATAAATGAAATGAAAATGTTTTTTAATAAAAAATAAACACTATTCTACCATAGTTTATTCTATTTTCCAATAACATTTAAAATCTTTTTTTTTAACAACTTAATCTAAATATTTAAAATATTTTCTTTTATTGCTATTAAATCACACTTGAAACTTTCTACTTCCATTTTTAATTTATATGTCTGGTCTAGCAGATATAAATTTTTTCAATTATATTTTTTTAATATGTACAGATTTTAGTCTTTTTAAATAGAGAAACAATAACTTTTATTATTATTATTATTTTGTTTATCCACCATCATTTTTAGATGATAAATCATCTATGCAGCAAACCACAAATGAAACACCCGCCACAGAAGATGAGGCGCCATGGCGACGTAATAACGTTACACGTGTGCGTTCATCGAATGAAAGTCCAATTAAAAATCGTAAGTTATAGAGTTTTTTTTGTTTTATTTCCTTTGTATTGACTACTAAATTACTTAATTTTATTTTTTTTGTATTAGAAGTTCCTGATAATGAAGTTAGTAAAACAAATAATGCCACCACAGAGACAGATGTTATTTTAAGACGAACTCAAAGCTTTGAAAATGATGAAAAGTGAGTAGAAATTTATCTATATTTTAATTGGTTTTATATGTTAAATGTTTCTCTTTCGTGTCTTAAATTTTTTTTAAATTTCTTTCGAAAAATATACATGTTAAAAAAAGTAAGCACTCAAATGGCGTTTTAAAACTGTCGAATGATTTAGGGGTTTTAAAAATATAACCGCCCGTTTTTGCAGATTTGAAATTGAAATTTTCTGCAAATTTTTTGTATAGGATTATTATACAACGGCCATAGGCACCGCGACCCAAAGGTTCTTTTGTGCAGACCGAGTGTTCACTAAACTATATTAAGGCTACGAATAAAGCGGTGAGATATTGTATATTTCACTTGGTGTCATAAAGATCCCTCCGGCGCCGCCACCGCCGGACAGTCACAGAGAATGTGCTCCGGCGTTTCTTCTTGCGTTTTGCAGAGTCTACATAGTTTAGTCTCAGAATTGCCAATGATAAACTGTTGTCGTGTAATACCGAAGTGTCCGGTTATCTATCCCGTTAGTAATCTAAGGTAATTTTTGTCCATTAGCAGTAATTTTTGGGATTTGTTTTGGGATAATTTAATGAAACGTTTTGCTTGTCTAAGACCATGAAGAGCTTCCCAGTGGCAATTAAGTTCCATCTGAGCCCAAGAGTTATTATGTTGCTTGACGTATCCTCTTGAGATGCCAACGAAAGGTTACAGTCCTATAAACCGACGTTGGGCTCCTTTGTATAGAACGATAAGGTTGTTGTTTGTAGTGAAAATTATAATCAACAGCGATTTTATTTTAAGCCCATTAACCAAGTATTATTTTTATTTTATTTTTAAGTTTTAAAATTTATTGCAGTTTTCTTAACTATTTAATCTCGAAATACTTGAAGTACTATAGTTTGGTTAAGTGAACGAGCTAAATAATTAAACTTCCATTCGCAGATGCATTCTGATTCCTATCTACCCAAAGATTTCCCATTAGTGCTATACTATCTATCATTAAGATGCCTGATTCCCATGAAAAACCTGGTAATATATTATAGTTTGCACTTTACAATATCTTAGTATCTCCGAGAATCTTGCCACATGGTGAATGCGATTGTACTACATAATTTAAATTGTTGGAGAAAGAATTATTAAAAAATGCAATGCTGTTCTATTTTTGTATATATTTAATTACTAATATTTTTACAATTAAAAACAATCAATAAAATACTCTAATCAGTTTAATTCTACTATCGATTCTTATCTATAAAACTTATTGATAGTGATTTTTCTATCAACTCAATTATCAAATGTTTTGTGTCAATTTCCTTTGCATCTACGTTTGTTAGATTTTATTCTGTGATTCACTATGAATCAAAAACTTTTTATGCCATCGGTAGATTATAGAGTTAAAAACAAATACAATTGTAAATGTGGAATAATTGCAGACGATAAAGTCCGATCATATACTGAACTACAATTTCTATAGAAGCTATTAATGTCAAGAAAAAATTAAATTTTATTAATTTTACAGTTTTCTAGCATAACTTTGTTACCACATGGTTATCCCGTACCTCGAGGCTTTATATAAAAATTTCATCTTTATCTTCGGTTGAGATGCCCCTCAATTTTTAATTTAGATTTTTTTTTACAAACTTCGAATAACTTTCCCCAAATGATTTCTATAAACTAAAGTAACTAATTTTTACACAGAATAATTTCGATATTTTTGCGAGTTCGATTTCTTTAGGTAATTTATCGGTCTCTGGTGGATTTGAGGTTCTTTGATGCACTTTCGAAATTGCCTTGAATTTCGAGTTTTCATAAAATTTTAAATTTTTTCGGAGTAATTTAGATTTTATTGTAAGCTTTCAATATATTTGGTGAAGTTATGCGTTTAAGGTGGATTGATTTAGATTTTTTGCGAGCTTTCGATTTAGTGGAATCGTTTGAGATGAATTTTAGGACACTTGGAAGTTTTCCAATATGATAAACTTATGTCGAGCGAATGCTAAATCAAATGACTCATGGATATGTTGTTATTTTTAAAGTAGGGTGCGAAATTAGTTGCAATTATAAACAACCGTACTAATTTCGTTTTGGTTAGTTGGAAAAAATTCCTGTAAGAGTGCTTACTTTTTCTTACTTTTGAATTGTGTCTATACAAAAATTTACTTAAATTCAATTTTTATTTTAAATTATTAACACTTAATTTTTATTTTATTTTTGCATTTCTTTTCATTCATGTATCGTACGAATATTTTGTTCAAAACGCAATAATAATCTTTAAAAACTTTAAAAAAATCATTGAACTAATCACTCACTCATCATTCACCAAATGTTGAAACGTAATAAAAAACAACTTTATTTAATAAATTAATATACAATTAACTTTTGTGTGTGTATGCTTATGTGTGTATGTGCTAAAAATTTGTTTAAACTAAAAAATTCTCATGTATTTTGCTGCTCTGAAAAACAATGATATTATTTTGAATTTTTTCTTTTATTTATTAATTTAATGCTACTAAATCTAATTTATGAATTCAATTAAAAAAAACACAATATAAAAAATAACCAAATTTATTTTTGTAAAATTCATCTGCTTTAACTAAAAGATTCTATCAAAAATATAATGAATTGCGAGCACGTATTAAAGCTAACTCATGCCCAATAATACCGGCTACACTGCAACAACATCAGCAACAGCAGCAACAACAACAACAACATCAACAACAACAGCAACTTCATCAACAGCAACAAATTAATAATGTTAACAACAATAACAATAATAACAATACTACTATAAGAAATAATAGTTCAATTACTGGTGGTAGTAGTAGTTGCTTAAAAAATTCAACAACAATAAAAACAATATCAGCAACGGGCACAGCAACAACAAACTCCACTATTACACCACCTACTACAACAACAACTACTAATAATAGCCTACTCATACCACTATCACAAACGCCATTACTAGCAACACCAACAACACCTGCCACAACGAATACACTGGACTCTACCACGACAAATTTACCCAATTCCACAACCGCTGCTACCACCATCACAACCACTTCCTCCTCCATCAACATCACAAATATCATAAATCCAAATTATTCTGTACAAAGATCGGCTTCACTAAAAGACCATAAACAAATATTTATCAGGTTTGTTTTGTTTTCGTTCTTTTTTCTTTGTTTCTTTGATTTAATTGTTTGTTTTTTTTCCTGTTTCCTGTTCCTTAATTTTCTTCTCCTTATCTCTGAATTTACACTCTTCTTAAATTGTAGTGCTTAAAAAATAGTTGTAGAATGTAAATTGTGTGTTGTGGGTGTGTTTGCGTGTTTTTATTTCTTAATTTTTTATTTTTTTATGGAATGGAGTAGTTTTTAGTTACAATTAAAAGAACATAAATGGTTATTTAACTGGTGCTTTTTATGGAAATTGTTAAAATTTTAATATTTTAAATTTTTAATCGCACTATTTCCCATAATCAATATTTTACAAACATACTTATATATGTAGTAAAATATTAATTATGGGAAATAGTGCGATTCAAAAATTAAAATAGTAAAATAAATGGTTATAGTTATCCGAGAGCTTTTTAAGTTTTGTTGCACATTTTAACGAATGTTGTAAGACAAAAATTTGGAACTACAGTGTAAATTCGATAATCCGGACTCCACTAATCCGGAAAATTCGGTAATCCGGACAGAATTTTGCAGCTCATTGGGTATTCTTCTATAATCCGGATTGATTGAAACTCTATAGTCCGGATTGAATAACAACCTTTTTTATTTATTTTTTTAATCAAATCACAGCATGCTTTGAACAATACAGTTAGTATAATGTGATATGAGTATGTTTTGGAACGTTGCACATGTGTTTTTAGTTTAGTATTGATGCAAGATGCCTTCAGTGAAGAGAGCACACAAGACTTTATCTATTTTAGATAAAGTAAAAATTGTTGAAGAACTGTACAAATTAATATTTATGGTTTTATGTTTAATTTTGCTATTAATTATTACAATTTTTAATAAATACATACATGCGTAGTAATTCGGATAATTCGCTACTCCGGATTGGGGTCTACAATCGATTATCCGGATTATCGATTGTAGATAATCGATATATATATATATATGTGTGTATGTATGGAAAGTGATTTTGTAACGGATTCATGGATACCATGATCTAATAATACAGGTCTGTTTAGTACTACAACAATAAAAAAAACAACGGGCATTTTTTTGTTTAAAATCGCAGGGAAGTCAAAAACAGTTGAAGAAAATTGTATTTTATGTTAGTAATGGAAAATAAAATTTTTCTTTGGTACAAAAATTTAAATCTTTGTAATTTTTTCTTTATCAACTAAAAACATATAATGAATTGTATTTGTTCTTACGTTTATGTTATATTATCGAAACAAATACAATGGTTTTACCTGATAACAAACATTATTCTTAACCCATTTTCACACCCAGATAAAGGTTTGAGATTAAAGTTTGAAATCATATTGACGTTCAGTTGAGAATAAATGGTTGGTGCCGAGTCGGACATTAAGGAGTAATCCTATAATTTTGAAATATAATATCAATCAAAAAGAGGCTTGTACTTGAACCACCCGTTAAATTAGGTCGTCCTTAGAGTATTATAATTAATTAATCCAAAGATTTATTATTTAAAAGTATGAAAAATTTAACCATTATGGAATAATTTAATTTAAATTATATGTTAAGAACTAACACATTTCTCAACTTGAGAAAAACCCACTTTTTTATGAAAAATCCTATTTTTCTGAAGTTACGTTCTAATGATGTAACACCCAAAGAAATATATTTGGGAGTTATCACATTTTCATATCTGTTATGTGGATTAATTTAATTTTTGTGAGGCTTTTTAAATTAGTGAAATATTGGAATTGGGATTTAATTAATTTTTTCTTGGGACTTATTTAATTTCATTAAGACTTATTTGATTTCTTTGTGAGTTATTTTACTTGTCCTAAAACTTCGGTTCATAAAATTCTTTTGTTCTTATTTTGAGACTTATTTCTTCTATTGAGACTTTCTGTATAAAGAATTCTTTCACTCTTGTTATTACTTCTTTCATTGGGAGATATTTAATTTCTTTTGGAATTATTGTATTAGAAGTCATTTAATTTACAAATTAGTTATTTCATTTTTTCCCGTTGGACCTTTTTTCATTTTGCATGAAAATTATTTCATTTGCGAGCTGTTATTGTAAATCCTTCTTAATTTGAGATCGAAATTGTTTATTACTTGAATATATAGTAAGACCTGTAAAACCATTTTTAAAGACAAGCTTAAGACGTACTCTTTTAAAATACTTTCACTATGTTATTTATATATGTTGAGATATACTGGAAAGCGATTGTTCAACACGTAGAAGTCAAATTAGTTTTAAAGTACTAAATGTGCCGGAGGAGTAAAACGGGTCAAAAAAGAACTATTTGAAATGTTTTTTGTACCGAAGAAAAATTTAATTTTACATCAGTGATTTCCACACAAAACTTTTGAAAATTTCACAATTTCCGCCCATTAAAAAACACAACGCTACAAAAAATCATCTGGACTATTAAACAGACCTATATTATTGGATCATGATGGATACGTAACGAGACTTTTTTGTTTGTAAAATTTTTAAATTGTAATTTTTTAAAATACAAAAATTATTTTAAATGCAGAGCTTTCTTTGTTGTTTTAAAAATCTAAAACTTAAGTAAAAGTGTTGTAAAATGAGTTATTATTGTGGAGGTGCAAAATCTCTCTTCTTGTGCACCATGAGCAACAATATATGTACATATATTTGTTCACGAAAAACTCACATTTGCCGTGAGAACATCATAACTCAAAAGACGGGATAATCGAGTTAATAATGCAAACTTTATCCTCATATCGTTATGTATCTTGTGTACAAATTTTTGCTAGGATTTATTTACCTCTTAAAAGTTTTCAATTTCGAACAGCTATTTTACCAAAAATGAACGTGATTTTTTAAGGAGGGAATTATTTACCGCAAGTTCATATTGAAATAAAATTGATTCAAAATTATTTTTCAAATATACAATTCGTATCATTTAACATCTTAAAATAACATCTTAAAATAACATCTTAAAAAAATTTACATACATTTGCATATATATGTACATACATATCGTCATATAAAATGCAAAACGGCCTATCTATTTTTTTTTTAATTTTCAGGAGAGACAAAAAGCTTAATAAAAAGCAAACTATTATGATCATAAAAACTGTTTTTTTGAATTAATGATACTATGCTGAAAAAGGCAATATTTGTTATCACAATAGTTTGCTTTTTATTAAGTTTTTTATCTCTAGTGAAAATTTTGTTACAATGTAGATAGGCCCTTTTGCATTTGATAAGACGATATACATACATGTTTAGATGTATATAATAAACAAATACATATATTATATAAATGTGATATGTACACATATAAACACTAATTTGTTGTTTATATTTTATATTATAATTTTATAATATAAATGTGAAATAATAAATAATTTGTATATACATACATACACAAAATAAAGTTCTGATATCATTTAAATATCTTTTTCTACTTTTTCTGCACAAGTCACCAATTGAAAATTTTTAATACCCATCACTGTGTTGTAAACAGATGTTCCTTTTCCCTGGCAATAAAACAAACAATATAAAACAAAATTACGTTTTTAAATGTTCTATAAGTGGACCAACGTGCTAACAGTACGGTACGGTATGGTACGGTACGGGTACAGCAACGCTCGGCTAACTGGGCATTAATAATTGAAAGGTTGTGACGAGCCAAAGAATTTTTATATATTGGATTATAATAAATTGCTTAACGCATATTTTCAACAAAATTTTTTGCAAATTTTCCTAAACATTTTTTCATTAATATGATGGATGGATAAGGACCGGTCGTCCCTGCAAAATGTGCAAAGTCGTCAACGTTCATATTGCTCAATTCGTCCCAATGTATGTATGTTGGTAGTGTCCGACGGATTTATGGGCTGCGAATTCTACTTAAAATTGCCTTTAGACCTATAATCGATATTCGAAATTAGTTTTTGAAGAAGTCCGAATACTGGTCGAAGGTCAGTCATTCTAATGCAGATTATTTACCTAAATTTCTGAGTATATTTTGTTAATATTTACTTTTATAAATAAATTCAATAAGCTAAATGGAAAGGCGTTTTCACAACAGGTGATCTTATTAGCTCAGCTGACTACGAATGAGCTCCGATTCGGACTGTCAAAATTAAAATAAAATAGAGCGTTTAAATGAACGCTTGTGGGACTTTTGGGACTTTTTTGTTTGTTCAAATAAAATCATCATTTGTTTGCTATTTCTGACATTCAAACTGTTTGCGTTTGCCTTGTTCTTCAAGGCGAATTCATTGAGTGAATCCGGTCGGACACTAGGAATTGGTTTTCATTGATTTGTAGCGCTCGAAGTTGGCTGATGGTGATGTCCTCAATTAGAACAATTATAGTTTGTCATTAACCGTCCTTATTAGAAAACCCTTTACAAGTACATTCATACGAATTTCGTGGGATCCCAATTTTTTGATACATCCTAAGTGAGTGAGCACTATTGACTAGCAGCTTGTGCAAATTTACCTATATCGCTTCAGGGTCTATGAACTGCACATAAGTATGTGGAGGTCGACGATATCGATCTCACCTGAGACAATGAAAGAATACTCTTACATTTACTGAGTTGCTAAACTCGTCAATAAATACCACTCGCTCGCACAAGACATCTGCTTTTTTTATATATTTCAATGCATTGTTTTGTTTTTGTTCTTGTTCTTGATTCTTGTTGGTGATTCTTAATGAATCACCCCTTATTTGTCTAATTGAGGTCGCATTATGTTATGGAAGCTTTATAAATGTAGCTCAACTTTCGAATAGTTTTTCTCAAAATATATTTGTAAATCATGCTTTTTTAATTTTAACGTAATCAATCATAAACAGAGTGGGAAAACAAACAAAACTTTTCGCAAACGTTTCCTATGAAAACACAAACTTTTAAAATTATTTCAATTGTTTTGTACATGAGCAAAACCAAAACAAATACCTTTTAAATGACAAAGAGCGCAAACAAAACTAATGTCTTTTCACTCATCTGCTTGCTTTAAACGCTCAAACGTATTTTTTTGAGTGTTTCATTTTGTTCGTCATTGTATAATGAGCAAATCAAGCAGCAAACGTTTGCAAACATTTCTTCTTGAAACTTTTAAATTTTGTTCCCATTATTTTCTTTTCTAGCTGCGTACGTTTAAATTAATGTACATTTAGTGCTCGCAAATAAAAACAGTACAAAACTAAATGGAACAATCGTTCTCATTGTTTTTGTTTTGTTTTACTCACTGGAAAGAGCAAAACAAAACGAAAGCAAACGTTTCGTTTTGTTTATTTTCCTACTCTGATCATAAACATTAAAACTAATGTGTATTAAAAAAAATATATTTTAAACTAGATCTTTAAGAAATATAAACCCTTAAATCAAGGCGAATTCATAACAGGTGGTCTCGACAGCTCAGCTGGTTATTTTTTGCTCCTTGTATCTCCTTGCATTTTAATGTGTTTTGTTTGTCGAAATTAGTTTATGTTTGATTTATATATAGTGTTTGGCGTTGATTTTGACAAATAAAGCAGATATTTTTAAAACCGGATTGAGGAGAGTCTACCTGTTATGAATTTGCCTCGCCTTTAAATATAAGTATATATTGTAGTATCGATCTCTTTCCGCCCAAAAGTCGTAAACCATATTTTCATATACAATTATTAATTATTGATCAATAAAAGCATTTTTAAAAATTTCTTAGGACCCCTTATCCACACTTAAAGTTTACTTTGACAAAGTCTCAAATTTTCATTTTACCACACATACAAACATGCAACCAAATACAATTATGTATAAACGACGAACGAAGAACACAGAAACTTTGCGATTACAATAAAATCTGTACTTAACCCCAAAAACTATTCGCACCATCAAACTCAAGACTTTCTGCAAAGTAAACTTTGCATGTGTAAAAGGGGTGTAATTGTGAAAATTAGCACAATTATAATTTTTTTACACTTACGAATTTTTGGCGTTTAAGGCTCGGTATATACCGGGTGGTCCTAATACAGGTATTTTTTAAATCATGTTATTTTGACACTGATTTTGACCGGTGAATCAAAATGAGTCACTTTAGGTTTGAACCACGTTGGGAAATATTGTAAACTTCTTTCCAAGGTTGGGGCTGTGTTGACTAAACTATATGTTTGTTAAAAAGAAGATTTGACAGAAATGAAGCACCCAGCGCGAGTGATGTAAAAAGTTCGTGAGACTTGCTAGTGCCCAACATTCATTGTCCACGTCGTCGTGCAGAACGTGCAGCCGAGAATATGGTGGCGTCGTTGGTAAATTTTTTTTTCGAAAATGCTTCTCGAATCGCATATTCAGTCAATGGCGAACACTACAGAGCTATGATTAGGGACTTTTTATGGCCTGATATGGAAAATATAAATAAAAAATTATTCAGGGATTCACCAGGATGGCGAGCAATGGCACACAGCTTATCGAACAAGTGATCTTTTGCGCACTAAGTTCGGTAATCGCGTAATCGCGTTGACATTGGCCGCTTCGATGCTGCTATTTGATCCCTTTAGACATTTTCTTGTGGGGTGACGTTAAGACTTATGATGTCCGATTAATCCGCACCTTCAAGGGTAATATCGTACGAGCCAACAAAGCCTTGGCAAATTGGACTTCCAGGATAAGCTACTGCAAAGCCAGCCGTGGCAGTCACATTAATGAAATCGTGTTCCATAAATAATGAGGATATTTGTTATTTCTAATGAAGCCATAATATACCAAAAGAAAAGAAATTAACTGTGGTTAATTTTACTAAATTTTTAAGAATATACTTGCATTTGGATCACCCGTTAGACGCTTTTTCAAATTTTTCATTTACTAAAATATCATTTTCTTTTATGTAGTTAGTATTGAATTGTTTTTTATTTCTTCTAATAATATTATTACATTAAAATAATTTGTATTTATAATTAGACAAATATTAGTGTTAATTTATTTTAAAAACTATTTCAGAATCTTTGTATATGAGTATAATTCATTACTTATTTTTTTTGTACTTTAGGAAATCACCACCCATAAGCCCTTCAGTGACATCATCTGCTGTTGCGACAACAACAACGAACACACCAAGTCCTGCTGCTGTAACCACACCTATTAGAAGGTACTTTTTCAACTTTTAACTTTATCTCAGTTATTATTTCAATTTATTTGTTATTGTCTTTTAATTTGAAATTTTCACTTCCTCCTCCAAAAAAAATATTTTTTTTTACTTTTGTTAGCAGCACTTCCTCAAGTTCTTCTTCTACTAGTTCTACACAATCAAACACTCAAGTGGCCAAAAGTTCCACACATATTAAGGATAATAACGCAACTATAAACAATAAACAAAAAGAGAATTCAAATGCTTTTAGTAATCAAAGTAATAATAACAATGGTTCAGCTCCTGCTGAACCTGTTAAACAGAAACCATCTACTGGAAATATATTTAAAAATTTCTTCAAGTAAATATCGCCAAAGTCTGGAAAAGATTTCTAAATGTTGTAAAATACCATAAAATAAAATATTTGTTTGTTGTTTTGCGTTTATAACAAAAATTGCTCTCTAAATTATTCTATTTACATTTGTTTGGCTTAATCACAAACATGTCTATCTTTCTTCACCTTTAATAACATTTAAAATCATATTAATATTTTCTTCTTTTTAAATTTTAAATAAGTTCCAAATTAATTAATTCTTTGTCTTCTTTCTTTCTAAACTTAATACTAAGATTAAGCAAAATAACAAAAACTATTTTTACGTTATTTTTAAAAACACCTGGGGGGAAATCACGGCATTCGATATCGAGCGAAATTTCCATACAAATTCAAAAAATCTTTTATGGGATTTTATTCGATATCGAATGGCGTGATTTGCCCCCCTGTTTATGCGAAGGGAATTCAATAATAGCCTGTTCCTCTAAATTCATAAGAAAATTTCATTCGAACATTTTGTGTATTGAAAACAAAAGCAAAGGTAAAAGTCTCCAGATGATCTGCATTGGCAACTGTGAAATGCGCATAGAAACTAGCTATACTCTTACCTCTCAGTAATCAACTTCAATTATGTTGTAATAACACAATTAATCACCCTTATTCTATTTGGCGTCGGCAATTTCATGGGAAACTTTCAGACAACACCAATTTAACACAACAGCAATAATAATATTGTATTCTCTAAGATTATTACGGCGACGTTGACTGTTTATCGATAATTTTAATAAAGGACAGTACACATCTCTAATGTTTAAATCAGCTGATTCATTTTCTTTATTGTTTTTGATTAAAAAAAGTGTGTGCTGTGTTTGATGGCGCAGAAGCTGTTGAAGTTGATGGCGCAGATGCTGTTGATGTTTATGCTGCAGCAGCATGGTACACTTTTCTGTAAGCAGTAAAATATCAATGGGCCGCAAATAGACCCATTGAAAAAATATAGCATACCGATTGCATTGATTCTAAAAAGCAAAAATCAGCACTGCCATCAGTATCTGGAACAGAGAAAGGCAATCACTTTTCTCCTGATTTAATCATACACTAAATTTGTTATTCACTTTTAATCATGCAAAACAAATCAACGTTGAGTAAAATCAGCATCGTAGTGAACGCTTCATTTAAGTAAAAGTCAGTCGAGTGATCAAACATGTTTTACTCAAATCATTAATCATACATTAAAATGTTTATTCACATTTAATCATGCAACAAAACTGAGAGTTAAATAAAATCAGTATCACAAAAATTCATCTCAAAAATGAATTAAGTGTTTTTTGCTAAATTGTTCAACATTTTGTTTTAATAATTAGTACAAAATCTAAACCTCTTTTATTATCCCTAATATGAAACATGAAAATCAATACAAATCTACATAATATTGCTAAATACATAAGAATAATATAAAATACATACGCGTTCATACGCGCTCATTTTTGCCTTTTGTATTTTATTCTTCATTAAAATAATCGTCGTTTAGCCAAACGAGCAAACACCAGAAATGATTGGTATGATGCGACAAATGATTAAAATCACAGAGCCAACAACAACCGCATGATTGGAATGATTAAATAGTAGCAGCGAATATATGTGTTTGAATAAGTTTTTAGGATGTTGATTATTTATGAATATTTTTGCAATCAGATTTTGTCGTTCAAACTGCAGCAGATTTGCCACAACTTCCTCCAATGAACTCAGTATTACCTGCTTAAATACACCACCTCCGGTAGCTTTACACTCTGCTCTGTTTGTCGCCATTTTCCTTGACCAGTTCTACTTGTTGAGCCAAGCGTATTTAGCACAGTAGCAATAGTCTCCAACTCTTCCTTAAAATTAGTAGGAGCAATGCTCCTGCGAAATCCTCTGGCTAGTGATGGATTCTTTTCCAGTTCGTCTGTGTTTAGACGCGTCATGTCTTATTGACGTGATTCTTACTTTTTCTTCTTTGAACTTTCATTGTTGTTCACATGAGTCATGCCATGTTGACGACATTTACTTGCAAATACTTTCATGCTTAAATGAGAAAACAAAACGTAATGACAGTACATGCATCTGAGTACTCGTTTCTTTTCCCCTCGTCTCTTTCGCCTATAAAGTAGCAATCATGTCAATAAGACATGTAAACGCAGACTTATTTTAATTTTTTTCATTATTTTATTTAAACCAAAAACGAATTAAAAATGCCGACGACAAAATCAAAGGCAATTACGCTGCAGTCACACCATCAAATTATTTTTCAATTCTCATTCAAGAAGTTTACACATACTGCTTATCAAAATTCACAAAAATTGAGAATGTGACTGACGTAGGCTGTACGCAAATTTAAAGCAAATTTTTTTAGCATGATGCCATCAATTTAAAATTTGGACGAAAAAACTGCAATCAGCTGTTTTCTTGACTGTAATTTGAAACACTCTATTGAATGAAAATTTTTAAGTAAATTCTCGTCAAATTTTAAAAGTGTGAGTGTATTGGTAAAAAAAAGTGAGAGAGAATTTAAAATTTGAATGAAAATTTGATCGTCTGACTACCAAGTTAGAGACAACATCAACGTCAATATTGCTTCCAGAATACCAAACACATTTAAAAGCTATCGATAAATGACAATATTGCCAACTAGAATACCGATTTGCAACAAAAGATGAAAACGGCGATGTCTTCTGTTGCAGTTGCCAAGTAGAATAAGGGTGAATATTTTACTGAATATGTAAAATATTAATGTTAGGAAAAAGTGCGATTATAATTTTAAAAACAAATTTGATATTCTATATTTTTTTTGTTTTAATACACATAAATGTTCGAATAAACCTTTTTTCGCATTGTGAGGATCAGGATCAGTTTTAGTAAAATATATTTTTGGATTCAGTCGTTAAGCAGCTCTGGGCTAAAGAACAGCTCTCGCGTCATCGTAATTATTTCTTAAGTGATGTCAGGCTTGCGTGTGTTGTTTGACCTTCGAGAGTTTTTCGTCTCGCTCGCACTGGTTGACTGATTTGTCACGGATAACCGCATAGTCTTGCGGTTCTTTTGTGGAATTTCGTTGACAACCACGTTGCTACTTCCTATGTGAAGGAATAGGTCCGGTATAGTCAGTCACAAAAACATTTTTAAAATACTGTTAATAACATCATGGACACATTGTCTAGTTACCGCCGCCATTTTTCTTCAACCATATTCTACAAATTTACTTTGTAGAACATGTACCAATAAATAAAAAAATATTTTTGGATTGATTTTATTTTCAACGTGGCCTCCTTCCAGGTTGATATACTATTTAAAATTTCGGAAAGAACTCCAAAAAAAATTTTTTTCCTAAAAATATTAAATTAGTTTCAATTATATGTGTACATAGGTGTGTATATAATTTATAAAAATTTTTACCAACTTTGAGTAATAGAAAATTAGAACTTTAGTAATATAATATGCCGTGTAACCATGGTTAACGCAACCCTCGTTAAACGTAGCTACTCGACAAATGCAATATGTCCCGATCCAACTCTCAAAAGTTGTTACTACTAGATTTTTGCATACTGGCAACTTATCTTTATGTGTGACTAGAGCTCAGCGGGCTTGTGCGGATGTTTATTGAAGACATCTTAATAGGTTATGTGCACTGTTAATTTGTGCAAGTGTTGCCAAATATATAAAAAAGGGGCTCCAAACTCACGGTCTTCGCTTACCGTAAAAGTGGTACAGATGTATCCCAGACGTCCCTCTGAAAAAAATTCAAATTGTCAACATTGTTGACGCTGCTAAACGCAACTTTTGTAAAAACAAAACCTCAACGCAACTTTACAAACAAAGTTTTGTTTTTTATTTTAGTTCTTTTATGAAAGAATACTATAAAAATTTGCGTGCAGGTAATATTGTGTTTGCGCACTAAACTCAATTTAGTTTAAAGCTTTTGTAGACATCACAAAAGATATTTCAAGTGCTGAAATTAACTCAGTTTAAAAAACTCTTTGTGAAAGGTTATTCTATTTATATAATTTTTTTTCTTCAAAATAAAGCAAAAAGCGAAATTCTTAAGAAACTTGAAAGGTGACAAATCTGTGGAAATAATTTGAAACGAACACATTGCGGCATGTGATGCAAATCGATTTTAGAAACGAATCAATATAAAAATGAAAAAAATGTGATGTGCCATTATTTTCGTTATGTGGATATTTCAAAAATTAATGTTAATAAAATTTTCAATAATTTTTAATAAATTTCTTTTCAAAATACTCTTAAAATATTTAAATATTATATTCCGGCCTGTGTTCTTCAAGTCAGTAATTTGATATCAGCTCGAAAAATAATCACTTTAAAATAAAAACAATTAGCTACTGGCTTGAGCCTTGCAATGTTTGCTGTCACATAACTGGGTAAAATTTATCAAATAAATCAAAAGCTCAACTAATTGACAAAAAAACAAAAAGCAATAGTACTTAAGTATTAATCAAACCAAAAAAGTTTGCCTTAAGTAAAACCAAAAAAAAAAAAAAAATTAGAAGGAAAATGGTACATGGTGAAGTTGTATTTGCTGTAAAAACAACTAATAATACCTTCCACAATACAAATAACTCTCGTATCCTTTTTCGACTCATTATTTGTATAAATACAAATTTAAAATCACATTCAACCGCGCCATCTAAACAATGGCGGATACATGGAAACACATATGAACACTGATGATGGGAGTGTAGCGGCTCCCGAAAAACAACGTTGTTTCTGTTCTACCGTGTAAGTTGATATTAGTTAGTGTTAAAATTTTCCATTGTTCCTTTGGAATATTGTCTCATGTCCAATTCTTTTTGACTAAAAATATTACGAACAGTAGCCAAAATAATAATCACTTTGTTTTAAAAAACCACTAACAACAAAATTGTTCGAAAAATAATCACTTTAAAATCTTCTCAAAATTGTTCGAAATTCGTCACACCATCTTAAATCGATTGCTTTGAAATCTATCGATTCCCATCACATACGTGATTAAAAAAAAATAATAGAAAATTTCACAAATTTTTCATTAAAAACATGAGTCTTGAACTTGATAAAAACTATCAGTACAAATATTACATACAATTAGAAAGTGTATTTTTCACTTTATATTTAATTTTAGTATATTGTTTTTTTTTATATTTTTATTGGTTTTCCTTTATTTTAATTTAATTAGCCATTTTCTGCGAATTTCCGAGTTTTTGAAATCTGTATAATATTAACGATTTTTTAATTCCTTTTTTCGATAACAGCAGGTTTTTTCGAATTTGCGTTATTTAAGTAAGAGTTTTTCCTAAAAAAAAAATTAGCTTTTTTTGTAGATTTTTAAAAATTTTTTATTCAATATTGTAATTTTCTTTTGCCAATTTTTGTAATTTTCATAGATTTTCAAGTTTTTTAATAATATTTACAGTCTTTCCAAATTTTAAGAAACATTTGGAATAAAATTTAAAAGTAGAAATTTGTTAACACCACAAAACATTTTTCTTAAATTTGTGAAAGTTGATAAATAATTATCTGCATCGCGGATATACATATATGTTCCATATATGGATTGTTAATAAATTTGAAAAACATTAAAATAAAGTTTGAGAATAATGCAATGCCATGTCTCAATTTGAAAATTAAATCACATTTTTTGTTGAGAATCATTTTCAAAAATATTTTTACTATATGAGATAGAGTTGGATTTCAAATCATTTTCAATTTGACTTTATAGGTGAGTGTTTGTACATATGTATGTGTAATATACATACAGGTATTAGTAGCAACTTTAAATGCTTATAGTCCACAAAATACTGAACCGATTTTAATAAAAAAAAATAGATTTTGCACATCTGCAAGCAAATACCTTAAAAATGAACTGTATAAAATAACCAGTTGAATGTCCTGAAGAAGTTATTTTTTGAATTCAAACCACTTTCGATCTTTTATCATCTTATTCAACGCGTCTTCTGTTTCTGTCTGATCATTTACGAAGATGTAATTAGTATTGTTCACTTTTGTGTTTGGGCGATTATTGACCGACCTCAACAATTTCTATTATGAATTTCATTATGCACGTTATATAAAGCTTGATTTAATTGATAACCTGTGTCATTAAAAATAAAGCGTCACAGTGTCGGCCGTAGGACCAGATCATTCTCTTATTATTATGAGTGGGTTTCGATAACGAATAGTCATAATTTTAAGAAAATTTTACGTAAACTTTTTACAAGATTAAAAAAAAACTCCCCTAAAAAGAGCACTAACTTTTGTTGATTTTATTAATAATAGAAAAAGTGGAATATGCGAACTGACTACCATTCCCTTTAAAATATTTTTTAAAATAATTATTTTTTATTTATTTTCATGTGTTTTTTATTTTTAACTCCTTTAATTTCTTATTGCATGACGAAATTTTTTTGTTGTTGTAAAAATAAGCTATCAAAGAAATATTAAATGAATTTTTACTTTACAAAATGTAGGTCCTTTGTGCCACCAGTACGTGATGAAGAGAGCGAAACACAACGTAAGGCACATGCAAAACGCGTACGTGAAACGAGACGTTCAACACAAGGTGTAACCTTGGATGAAATCAAGAGTGCCGAAGAGTTGGTGAAAAAGAAAAATTCCACCATGAACAACAACAACAATAATAATAGCAGCAGTGTAAGTAGTTTATTTTATTATTTATTTATTTCAAGGAACTTTTGATTTAATTTTTCAAAACCAACATACATAATATCCATCACCTGAGAATCATTCAGTTGTAATTCGAAAATGTCCTTTGTCCTTTTAAACAATTGTCTTGTTTTTATAACATTGATTCATTTCACTTTCCACCACAAACAATAAAAAAACCCCCATATTGTTCAATCATATATTTTCACCACCAACCACCACTATCACGCTTATGGAAGCGGTATTATATTGTTGTTTGAAAATTGTTGGGTTTTGTTTCTTTGTTAAGTTTATTTTCCATTTCCATAAATTTGTTTATAAATCCTTATACACACTTTTTTACAATTAATTCCATTAAACCAATCAAATTTATTTATTGAAAAAGCCCTTAGATAATTAAAATATCATTAATATTTAAAGGATTTTGGTTAACATTATGTATTTGGTTGGTTGATCATCCACTTATCATCTCCAATACCCATACAATTATAGGAACAATTACCCAAACACCCACACTAATTATTATTAATTACCATCCCTATATTAAGGGTTGTGGTGTTTTGTATTGAAATTTATATTTTAATATTAAAGTTTTTCTTTTGGTTTGTTTTTTTTTTTACTAGAAGTTTTAAATACGTAGTACTTTTTATCAAAATTTTTTCCTGTACATTCTACTCATTTAGCCGAAACTTTTGCAACTAATATGTTAGAAACAAAAAAAAAGTCAGTGTAAAATGATTCATATGATTCTGAAATCAATCAAATATTCATTGCTGCCTGTATTATAAGCGCAAAATATAAATAATTGGCCTCTGCTGTTCTGCTACGTTATCGTTCACAATTAGATTCCTTCATCTCTATTTTGCTGTTAATTTAAAGCTCCTAAAAGCTCTTATAAGTTTTTTCCCACCTAATTATTTATAGTTTAGGTTTGATGTTCTCTTCTTCGCTAGAAACTTTGTTTTTAATTACTTAGAATTTTGATTATCAAATGATTTTTAATTATTAGTAAGTTTTAAAAAAATAATAATTAAGTATATAATTTTTGTACAATTTACTGATTTTATTTCTTTCAGTGTGCATGATTAGGTTAATATACGTAAACTTGACATGTATACACATATATAATTTTTTCAGTGTGTTAGTTCTGTTCTCCATTTTTGCATGATTGTTAAAAATTATATTTATTTTATTAAATATACACACTCCTTCGAAAAAGTTTGGTTTAGTAAAAATATTTTTAATTAGATTCTTAAATATTATAACTATTATAGAAAATTTTTAAGTTAAAACACGTTTAAAAAATAGTGAGCAAATATTTTAATAAGAAAAAAAGGAAAATTTATAAATTTGTTTAGATTTTTTTTTACTTTCCCAAATGTTCAGCCCGTATCCATAAAAAATAATTTGGATTTGAAATCTATATAAAAATATATGGGAAACGTTTTTCCTTGCAGGCCAACAATAATTACACAATTCCCCATAATTAGAGAATTTTTTTTTCTGCAACGATATTTCTGTCCTAATGAACCGATTTAAGTGAACTTTACGGCACTCTACATATTTTTTTCCAATCCAATAAAATTGACTGAGTCGTCAAGAATGTTTACAGCAAAAAAAAACTTTTTTTTCGAAATTCTACGACACGGATATTTCTCTAACCATTTAAATTGTATAGATTCGACGGAGTTTTTTTTAATTTTCGACGATATCTCTCGAACAAATCAATAGATTTTAGTCAAATTCGCGTAATTTATTTCGAGCTTAGATTTTGGATTTATTCGGTGTAATAGTGTCAAATTTATTTGAAAAAAAAAAATTTCTTTTTTTATAATTATTTTCGAAAATACTAAAACCGATTTTCTCATATAAAAATCCGACATTAAACCTACTATGACTTTATTAATCGTTTGTGAATAAAGCCATTAATATATATCGAACTCCACGCACAAATTAGTCGAAATAGATTCCCATGACATCGAAACTTCGAAATCTGATGATTTCACGCAAATTCAACGCGTTTTTTATTAAACGCGCTAGAACAAAAAAAGCGCATTTGGCACAGTTAAAATGAGATAAACCTAGCGCGAAACGCGCTAAATGGCAACGCTCATTAAAAAAGTTATTATAACAGTTACTACCGAGTTTTTCCTTTCAATCGGGATTGCCTCGATATCTTTTTTCAAAGATTTTCAAAAGACTTGTTTGTTGAGGGTTTTTTAGCTAGTCTATATACATGTATTTCATTGGTGCTAAAGCCAAATCATCAGTAGACTTTGAAGCATTTCAGAATACGGTTTAAGCTCTACTGATGATTTGGCTTTAGCACCAATGAAATGAATGTATAAAGAGTAGCTAAAAAACCCTCAACAAACAAAAGTTTTTTTTTTGCTAAAATTATCTTTTTTTTTAGAAAATTTTTTGTTTACTGTTATTATTAACCGAAAAAGGAAGTCAAATCTCAACTTTTATATTTAACAAAAATAAATATTGGTAAAAATATTTGGGGTATTCACACGGACGTCATAAAGTCATATGTCTTAATATAATAACACGAAAAAATATGACTGCTGTGAACCCCTCATTTAAAAATATGTCGAGGAAGAACAAGCAGTATGTAATTTCTCTCACACTCTCTCAAATTTCTGCTGTTTAGTTATGACAAAACAAAAACACAGCATAATAGTCTTATCATTTTAGGACTTTTTTGTTTGAAGCACAGCAACAAATTTTTTAAGACGTCATAAAATAATAAGACATTATGACAATATGACATGATAGGACACCGTGTGAATACCCCAATTGTGTATTGACTTTTTTAAGAAAATGTATAACAGTTACGACCCCTGTTTAAAAAAAGATTTCAAATCCAAATATTTTTTTATAAATACGGCAGTAAATATTTAATAACATGTTTTGCCAAAAATCATTCCATGAAGTTCCACCCTAATGTATATAATTGGTATAATGTGGGTTAAATAAGCGCACATTTGGCGTGCACATATCTACGAAAATACATAAATATTATGTTCGAATTATCCTAGAAAGCGAGAAATTAAAGTAGCTAATGGGGAAATATTAAGCGGGACAGACACGATCAAGCATATTCAACAAGTGAAAATGTGTTCGTATGGGTTGCATCGACGATGCTGGATAAAAAATAAGAAAAAAAATTATTCTGATTTCACATGCAGCACACAATTTACAAATTCTATTAAAATACTTGATGAATATGATTTTTGGAATGAATTTCCGTCATCCCACGTCAAATTTGGTTGATAAACAGACCGGTTTCGGCTATGTGCCACCTTCAGTGTTCTCTCAGTTACTGAGAACACTGAAGATGGCACATAGCCGAAACCGGTCTGTTTATCAACCAAATTTGACGTGGGATGACGGAAATTCATTCCAAATTGCATCAAACCCCGTCGGAAGAAAAACACAACACTTGATGAATATGCTTGTTCGTGCCAAGCGGACTTGAGGGTTAATGCATCTCTTGATGCACAATCTCTATTACCTTTTTGTTTTCAGAACTTTCTAACGCCTCACAAACAGGTGCTAGATGTTAAAAATATATCTAAGAAAAAGTTCGTTTATTGCAGAGTATTTTTTCAAAATTTTTCTTTAACAAACTCAATCTGCTTAAGCATTTTTGGGTTGTCTGCAAAATCTCCTAGGGTCTGGGCAGGAATCGAACTTGCTACCCTCACACTAACGTTCTATCACATTATTCAGCAGTCTATGGGGTCTACTGTCCCCAGGCTTTTGTAATAATTATATCGCAGAAATATTTTTAATATTTTGCTTGAATTAATAAAAGAAGGTATTACTCGTATACACCAATTTCTAATTTCATTCTAAAGGTTCGTCCTTTAAAATTCTTGGCAAAACAGTTTTTGAGCATTTATTTTCCGGCATAAATCATTTTTTAGATTATTTTCTCATACTAAAAACGTCTAAGACACATACATACATAAATAGACAAATACAATTTAGAAGTTCTTTATTAAAACATGACAAGCATTTCGAAATTTGAAATCCCGAAACTCAGTTCCATGGTTAAATTTTGTTGATCATACTCGTATTATTTTTTTTGTTGATATTTTGTTGTATCTATATTTTTTGTCACAAAAACACACATGTTTTACTTTGTTGAATAAATTAATTAACAGAATGAAATGCAAGTAAATGTTACAAATGAAACGACAACAACAACAGCAACAACAATTACAACAACTCCAACAACAACAACAGCCGCAATAGAACAAGATATAAATAAGGAAAGAGAACAGCCGCCAACTGCTCAATTACCAAGTGAAATTGATGCGAAAAAAGAACAGGAAACAGATACGAAAATAACAAATGAAGTTAACGAACGACAGCACGAAGAACAGGAACAAAATATGACAGCTTCATTTACGATAATAGCTACCGGTTCGGCCGCAAAGGCAAGACCGACTTCACTTATTGTCACCGCCACAAGTTCAGTCTCGAAAGAGTTGGTGCACAGCGACGAAGAAGTCAGTGCCACATTTGTGATGCCACCACGAAAAGAATCGCGAACGCCTACACCGACCACGGAAAATGTGGAAACTACTTTGGTGGTAAAACCAGATTTAAAGGAAACCTCTTATGGAAGAGGTTTGGAGGATAAAAAATCGACTGAGTTCCTTGAAGAAGACGGCAATGAAAAATATTCAAAATCTTCAACGACGCACAATAAAGAAAATGAAAATATTGAAAACAAAAAGACTGAACCACCGCCTTTGGCAGACGTGGACGTAACGGAGGGCCCAACAACTCAACAACCAACGACAAAACTGACGCCTTCACAACGTACCCAAACAAGTGAACGTATACGAGCGGCCTTCTTCAATCCTCTGCCACTGATCACACAAATCACCACTGTTACTACACCGACTACTGCCACTACCAGCTCGGCCGCAAATTCAACTACCAGCACACCGACGTTAGATAGTCCGGTACGCTTGCGGGACAAGCGTTCACTTTTTGATCTTGACAATGCCAGCTCTCAAACTTTAGCTGACAAATTACGCTCGGAAGCAAACAAATATAATTATGATGAAAAACGAATCGGTATATTTGTAAGCGAACACTCAACTCTACATGACAGCAGTCTGGAACGTGATACCTCATCTTCGTCTCCTCTATTGGGGGGAATTGGTGGCGGTGGCGGTGGCTACAACAGCCGTCGTAGTTTAGATTCATCCTCGTTGCCAAATTCTCCCTTACACACGCGCGATCGAGATGCGGATGATGGTGATGATACCACATCCACAACCTCCACTGTAACCAGTAGTGCTGGAGGCGGTGGCTCTGCCGGTGTGTGTGGTAGTTTTAATAACATTTTATCGGCTGAGCGAAGACCTTCATGGCGTCTAAAATTTGATTCTGGTTCTAAGGTATGATTCAATACAATACACAAACCACAAAAACACTTTTTAATAGAATAACAAATCGGTTTGAGGTGTAACGATTATCATCTACGAACTGAACCATCATTATTCTTTATTGATTGATTGATTGATCGTTATACACACACCTTCAAATCGGTTTGTTAGCAAGAGTATAAAATACTATTATATAAATTAAAAACTCAAATACACCAACTCAAAAACTCTACACAAAATTTTCGTTCGTTTCGTTAAATATGTTTAGAAATAAAAATTGTTGAAATTTTTTATTTTTATTTTTTTTAATGTGCGTCCTTACGCATGCCTTGTAAATGTATGTTTTTCCTTATTGAATATAAAAATGGAAAACTTAATGTACCTATTTTTATAGTGAAATATATAGTATATTTATGTATCTTTTATTTATTTATGATTTTTGCAGGCCTTTACATGTATTATATAAATAAATCTTGTTTGTTCTTCAAGCTTTTCACCCACCATTCAAATTTTCATTTTGTCGTTTTTCGTAATTAACTGTTCGTACTAATTTTATAATATTTTTCCACTTCTATTTTTCTTTTTCTCTTGTTACTAACGAAAATCTAATTTGTTTATTTAAATTTGTAGTTCTTGTTGCTTTCGCTTTATTTATTATTTATCTATACTCATCTATTTTATTCTATTCATAATTTCGAATTTCACCTAGTTTTCTTTTTGAATTGTTTTACCATCTAAATGTTGTGCATTTATTATTGATTGATTGATTGATCATTTCGTTTCTATTTCATATTATTTTTGTAAGTAGTATTTTTGTTTTTGGATAGATTTAATTTATTAATTACTATTCTCGTGCATTTTCGAAAAATATTGAAAATCGTATTATAGTGCTTTCTTCCACAGGCAAAGTTTATTTTGACAAAGTCTTTTAAATTTTCTTTTAAACTTTGTTTCTCTTCTGCACACGCAAAGTTTACTTTGACAAAGTTAGAGTTTTTTTTGTTAGTGGAACATGCTGACCAAACACACACGTTCAACCAAATACAAGTATGTGTAAACGACGAACGAAGAAGAAAGCATCTCTGTACTCACCCACATTCTTCTTTCCCTTATCACCATCAAACGCAAGACTTTGCAAAGTAAAATTTGCCCGTCAAAAAGGGCACATACTGAATGTATTTTTTTTTACACAAAGCAATAGTTTGTAGAGCATAGTTGTTTTTTTTTAATTAAAATATTTGAAACTTTTTAGTAAAGATTTATACAAAAGATGATTTTTAAAAACAAAAATTGCAAACGTTTTTATTAGGTGTTTCCGAACGAACGCACTAGAGGAGTCAAACCCCGAAACCGAAAACCAGCTTCAAATAATTTATATTTTCGAATAAATCGACAGGCCGGCTTTTGATGCAAATAATTAAAAATTTTATGTAAAAAAAATAATAATTCAATCAGGGTGGGTACCTCAACCGATTTAGTGTGATAATATGACAAACGAAAGAGTCAAAATAATTACAGGAAGCTTAATTTATAATTAAAAATCTTTGATGAAATAAGAGATTATGTGTTTTTTGAAAGTTGCGTATCCCTCTTCCCTGTTCATTGAATGCCAGGTGCTTCTGAGTTGTTTTTTGCGGCACCAAAAAATGGATACATGTTCCCCCAGAAAGTAGTCAAATTTTGATTTTCTGTATTTTATCTATTATATAAATAGGCAAAGACAAATTTTTAGATTCCGTTTTTCCTTTGTTTGCCAGCCGATATTCTTTATTCTTCGACTATATATTATTTGAATCGGTTTAGTATTAAAGGCATAAAAGGCTCCTAAAATTGATACCACTACAAATAAAACATAAACAAAGCCACGAGAGTAAGGAGATTTTTTCTCTTGAAGTTGAAAAAGAAAAAGAGATCAGAATTGATAAAGATGAGAATTAAATATGGATGTACGTACATGTTCATTACGTATGGATGTTTTAGCTTCAAGCAAAAACTTAACAAAATAAATATGCGTGTTTGTATGCAATTTTATTTTGTTTATTGTTTTTTCCATGGGGAAGTGAATAACCAATTAGGTATACGTTTAAACTGGCGGTCGAATTTCGACCACTAGACGTACTCTAGTAATCATAAAAAATCATTTTCATTCTTTGATGAAATCTGATTGTATTCGAACCTCAAGGCCACCAAAATATCTTCATTAAAAAGTAAATACATATGTATGTATGTACCCAGCAGAAACTTTGATTGCAAAGTAATGAATCAAAATGTGAATAAGCGTATGAAGTGCATACTTTTCACTACTTCTACTTTGACATTTCAGCTCATTATTTCAACAATGAGTTTGTCATTGGAGGCAATTTTAACAGTTTAACTTACAAATAACGATGCCAATATTTTGAAGTCACTGAATGCAAGGGCGGATCGATATTGAAGCTACCTAAGTAGGAACAAAACATTTTTTTTCAAAAACCATTTATTTCTCAACATAGTCTCCTTTTAGCTCAATACACTTAGTCCAACGTTTCTCCAGTTTTTGTATCCCTTTCGAGGTCCTTAAAATAGGCACTTGTTTGGTCAATAATTTCATCGTTGGAGCTAAATTTCTTTTCACCGAGCTATTTATTTAGGTTTGGAAATAGGAAGTAGTCACTAGGGGCTTAATACGGAGAATATGGCGGATGAAGTACCAATTCGTAGCCCAATTCATAGAGCTTTTCTATTGAGACTGCACACGTCACACGTTTACGTTTATGGTCAATTGAGAGCAAACACGGCACCCATCTTGCCGATAGCTTTTTCATATGCTACGAGGGCGGTTCGGAAACTTCTTAGCCTAGCACAAAAAGCGCGGTATAAACAGAAAAAAGTTAAGTGTTTTGGAAACTTCCATCTCTGCTATGAACACATGTTAAATTTTGTTCGATCTAGCAACTCCTTCATATAGAAACAGGTGTTCACAAAAGACGCATCCGCGATTTTTTACAATGGAAAAATTAGAAATGCGTGGTGTCATTAAATATTTACATAAAAAAGGTTTATCGGGACAAGAAATTCATAATGATATGGTGAATGTGTTAGGTGAAAGTGCTCCTTCATATGCAACAGTAAAAAATTGGGTTGCTGAATTTAAACGTGGTCGTACAAGCATTGAAGATGAACCACGTGGTGGACGTCCAAAAACAGCAGCAACAACAGAAATTGTAGCCAAAGTGCATGATATGGTATTAAATGATCGACGAATAAAAGTGCGTGAAATAGCTAATATCATGGGCATCTCAAATGATCGAGTCCATTTAATTTTGCATGAAGAACTAAAGATGAAAAGGCTTTCTGCAAGTTGGGTGCCGCATTTGTTAACAGTCGACCAAAAACGCATAAGAATGAACATTTCTCAAGCTTGTTTGGATCGTTTTAAGCGAAATAAAATGGATTTTAAGCGTCGTTTCATAACTGTTGATGAGACATGGATCCACCACTATACTCCAGAGACAAAAGAACAATCCAAACAATGGACTGAAGCTGGAGGAAGTGCCCCAAAGAAGGCAAAAACAATTCAATCGGCTGGTAAGGTTATGGCAACGGTTTTTTTTGTTTTATTGATTGACTATCTGCAAAAGGGTAAAACAATAAATTCAGAGTACTATTGCAACCTTTTGGATCAATTAAATGTACAAATTCGAGAAAAACGTCCTGGCTTACAACACAAAAAAATTATTTTTCATCAACACAACGCACCAGCGCACAAGAGTGTTTTAATAATGGCTAAAATCAACGAATTAAAGTACGAGTTGCTTGACCACTCACCTTATTCTCCTGATTTAGCTCCCAGTGACTTTTACCTGTTCCCAAATCTAAAAAAAATTCCTGGGTGGGAAGCGTTTTACCTCAAATGAAGATGCAATTACAGTTGTAAACCACTATTTTGAAGACCTTGAGGAAAACTATTTTAATCAAGGGATAGAATTGCTAGAAAAGCGTTGGACTAAGTGTATTGAAGTTTCAGGAGATTATATTGAAAAATAAAAATATTTTTGAAAAACTAACTATTCTCTTTCATTGATAGGCTAAGAAGTTTCCGAACCGCCCTCGTATCTCACGTAACTCGACTCGGCGATCATTCATAACGATATCGAGGATTTTCTTGATATTTTCTTCAGTAACAGCTTCTTTTGGCTTTCCTGTTGATGGTATTGTTGCAGTGCTTGTTCGGCCGCGTTTAAATTCAGCAATCCAATACCATTTTACCATTGTAATCTGACGGAGCAAACTCACCGTAATGTTTATCGAGCTTTTCTTTTTTCTCTTTCGCCGTTTTCCCTTTCAAATAATAGTGTTTAATCACTGCACGAAATTCACTTTTTTCCATTTTTCAAGAAACACACTTCAAACGACTACAACAAATAAACTAATCGATGAATTTGGGTGAAATATTAACAGCTGACGTTTGACAGATCGCAATTTCTAAAAAAAAAGTTTTTGTGTTTGTGCTGCTATCAAGCGCTAGGTAGCTTCAATATCAATCCGCCCTCATACATAAAACACAATAAAAATTAAATGTGCGCTTTTTAAGTTTTACTCACTTGCATGTCAGGTGTTTTACTTACTGGCACAACTATTTTTCTACGCGCTAAAAACCTCCAAAATAAATCCACTTTGCTTTGCGGGGGTTGAACCGTTTATCTAAAGTATGATAAGCACAAGCGCGACTTCCGCATGCAGATTGCACCAAAATTACCGAAGGCGTTTGAGTTCATTTATAGAAAGTTATAATAAAAAAAAAATTTTAAGTCCGGTATATTAATGGAGAATATTTTTTATTTAATTATGAAAAATCATATATCTCGCAAGTGGTGACCATTTTCTGCTTCGCTTATTCGCGTTCTTTCGAAATCAGTGTCAATAATTTTTCGCAAAACTTCAGTTGTTATGTTGTTGATTTCATCGCGTATATTGTTAGAATAGAAAAAATGTATGCAAAAAGTCTTTATCAATAAAGAAGGGCGTGTTCTTAAAAACATCATTAATTAATGTAAAAGTAAATTATAAAGAGTTTTTACCAGAAGCTTTTGTTTAATTTATTTAAAAAAGCTCAAGGTTTTTTATTACAAATTTTGTTGTTCTTGTACTTAAAAACGATGTATTTTTCAGATATTTTCATCGTTTGAACTTTTTGAACCACCAAATCTATAGTTATAGTTTTATAAATAATTGAAATGTTTTTTGTAACTCAAACGTGCCAATCATTAAAAAAAATATATTTATGAATAACTTTTTTAAAACAATCCAATTATAAAGTTACTGACATCCAAATTTGAAATCATAAGTAACGCTGCAGCCATTTTCAGTTTGACAGTTACGAATAACAAAAGACAAGAGAATTTCAAAGTACATAAAAGAGTGTACCCCTTCCCAATCTTCTCTACCCGTACACATACAAACTAACACTTTCAGAAAGAAAAATTTAATAGTGTGAACCGAGACTTATTTATTTACTAGTATTTAGTTATATAACGACTGTAAAGTATTACAGAAGGTATGTAGTTTGAAAGGAAAATCGCGTTACTTCCACCAAGTTTTTGCTAAGTACATACACATGAGATTACAATAAATTTAATATTTTTTTTATTGTGTAAGATATAAACTGATCCAGATACATATATATTAATCTGGACAAGTTTAAGAATCTCTACAATATGAAAATCGATAACTTGAGAAGTTTGTTTTGGTCCCTTTAAAAATTACTCGATGAATTATAAAAACCCCATGTATTTCGATTCCTTCGGTGACTTGAAGTTGTTGGAATAGCATTTTGCTTTCGGACATTCAATAATTTGTTATACACTATATAATTTGACTATTTTAATGTGTTTGTGTTCAATGGTGCATCCAGCCTTTAGATCGGATGAGGAAGGTCACATAGTGGAAATTCAGTCGGGAGAGATAAATCCAATTTGATTACAATAATAGCAGTGGTCGACTAGCCCAGGGGGTGGACATGAAAGATTTTATTTTACACAAAAGAGAAAATTCATTGGATAAATTTACAAACAATACATATATGGGCATGCAGCTGCGGTAAAAAAGTAGCACTATACAGAAAGTTTTACAGTATTGAGCAGTGATGGCATTTTGGTGCTTTTCGGGTATTTTTTGGTGCTTTTTGCCTCTTCATACGCGCGGAACTTTGTTAAATACCCGTTTTTAAAAAGCAAAATTGATAGCAAAATAAACGAAAATAAAATAAAAATCAACTGAAATGCTATCATGAATTTCATTCGATTTTGAATTAACTTTTTTTAATCGATTTCTTATTTTATACAAAAAAAATACCAAATAACCACAAAATAGCAAAAACTTCAAGTTGTGTTTTGGATATTTACTTTAACTTTTTTAAAAATTACTTAGTAGGTATTTTTTGGCATAACTAAAATTTTTAAAATATTTTTATGGTGCTTTTTTTTAGCAATTTTTGGTAATATTTTTGCGCTTTTTACCCTTTTTGGAACAGCTTACGGTGCTTTTGTTCTTTCTAGAGATACCAACACTGGTATTGAGGTTCTACGGCATTTAGTAAACAAATTTCTCTTGTGGCACATAACAAGAATGAAACAAACATTTCCGTTAAACAAAAGGAGTTTCACCTACATAGACTGACTTTTAATAAAATGACTCGCAAAATACTGCATAAAGCCTAGTAATCTGTTCAAATTTGCTAAAAATGTTGAGCAACGTTGATTATTTCGTTTGAAAATTTTGACAATTAGCCAGTGATGACAACACTACGATTTAGAAGAAATGTATCGGTTTTACTGCCTTGAAGTAAGCAACATTGTTTTGTTTTTATATAAACAAAAACCATGAGTGAAAACAAGTGGACAACAAAATAATTTTAGGAACTTGTGCTGCAACGTATCAATTAGTGCAGATTCAAGTTACTGCGGAGGAGCTCTTTGGAGACACGCGTTCTGCAAAAAACCCTTACCTACATTTTATAATATTTTCACAACATATTCCATTATTTTAAATATTTGTACTCAATAAACTTAATGACAAGTAAAACCTGATCAGCTGTTGTTTACAATTCCGTACGAGATAAGTGATGCTTATATTATTTCGCAGTTGGAAAAGAAGTTGCCGGAGACATTTTGTGGTTGGAAAAAATGCTGCCAGAAATATCTCGTACGTTTTTACAAAGTGAATAGAATAAAATCTCAACAGCATTATTTTGCAATAATTTGGCATGAATTTTTTTATATGGATTTTTGACAGTAATTCGCGCGAAAATATAAACAGAGTATCATGCTTGAAGTTTGAAAATTATCCGGTAAAAAATTAAAAAACTTAAATAAACATAAAATGATTAATTTCAACATAAAATATAATTAAGCAATATTTTGTGGCATCTCTTCTTACGATTTCCTTCTCACGACTTTTAAACGGAACTTTAGAGTGGCTCGTTGTTAGACGGTTTCCGCACAGACGCGTGTTTTTAGATATCAGCCCAACGATTTTTTATCAAATTTAATTTTGGCGATTAGCTAGACCAATCCATTACGATAATTAAATTATGTATAAATCATTCCAGAGAGTTTTTGCTTGCATATTTGGGATCATTATCCTACTCCAAGACACAGAACAGAAATATTTCTTCTTCCACATAAGGTAACATAGTATTTTAACATAAATCTGTTTATCCATAAGAGTTCTTATCGAGGAAATTCGATACACTCAGTATTATGGGAAATATACACACCCCCATAATACTGAACTTCGATGTGTTGTAGTCTTGAAGTGATTTCCAGTAAGTTGAAGTATAAGGTGAAACATAAACCTTCGATTGTCACGTAGCATGCGCAAAAGAAAATTTTTCCCCCAACTATAACAATTTTGCTTACATCCCGTCCATAAAAAATGATTCCATTATTCGTTTACTCACATGTCTTGCAGTCAATAGTGGAACTATTCGTGTAGGCTTGAGGCTTTTAGATGTGTTCTTGCAATTGATTCCGAACTGTATCAACATGTGTTTCTATCTGTAGATAATTTTTTAGCTCCGTGGGAGTTTAAAACGGCGGAATCCTTTTGCTTTTGGGAACCAATTGCTCGGCTAATAAATTGGTAACTGCGGATTTTCTTACACTCGTTTCAACTTGTTTGATATAAATAATTGCATTGACTATCATTTTGTTTGGACAGTTATGAAGTTATTTGGCATATTTCGCCATCGATTTAGCCTTCCGAAATAGTTTTTTTTTATAAGTTGCCTTCATTTTCGTTATGGTGAGTTCCGCGGTATAAAGACGCCATATTTGGTTTTCAATATTTTTGTCTACCATGCAATAGTTATATTTTCTTTAGTTTATTAAAAACAAAATTTCTAAGGAAAATAATTTTTTGTGCCGGTTGATTTTACGTTTCACTCGAAAAACTGATTCACATGAAAATATCACTTAATATTATTATAGTTAACATAACTTTTTCAGAAAAACTCGTAGTATACCGAAAAGGAATAAAATACGGTGGGTAAAATTTTTGTATAAAGAAAATCATTCATATTGACTTTCTTCTTCTTCTTCTTCTTAGTTTCTTTAACTCCTAGTGGGGCATAGGGCGTCAAAGTATCGGGATACAAATTGTGAGTAAAATTTCTACGGTTTGTTGAGGTTTCATTTGTAGGTATAATAATTTCTAAACATGGGTCTTGCACCTCCAAATCAGATGTGCACGCTACCTGTGATGAATCACAAGTAGGTGGATTAAGCGCTGAAACGCGGCGATCACTTGGACACTCAATTTTTTGCTGGCTTAAACTCATAGTATAGAAAGTAGTATTTGAATAAGATTGCGTTCCTGTGATATGTTTACAAGCATAAGCTGGGTCTAACGAATTCAGCCATTTAGTGGTTAGATACACCATAAACAGGCCGTTCCTCTCGAAACGGACCCCTTTTATAGCCGCTCGATACGAGTTCCATATTTTTTAGGTTCACCCCGCATATTTTATTTTTGCGGTACACGACATATCTGTCGAACGTTCACCTATCCACCACCCGGGTAGGCGCCCTATGGGAGATGAATAGCAAAATTCCACAAGGGCTATTATTTTTACCGGCGCCATTTATTTTAACACAAACCGCGAAGCTATTTTGGCTTGTATGCAGAAACACCCAGGGTCTAGGCAGGAATCAAAACTGCGACCCCTCGACTAATAGTCTAGTACGCTATCTACTAGTCTTCGGTGCTCCCCTACAAGGGTTCAGAATAATAAATAAGTTGGAAATTATAATAAAACTTCTATTTATTTACATTTTTCTACCACTTTCTTGGTCATTTGTACCCTTATTATTTTTAACTCTCACTTATTTGAACTTTTTCTCTAATTCAAATTATCGAGACTTGGATTGTATATTATTTCGTGGTAACACTTATTTTGTCAAATATCTGCTCCATCTGCCCTCACCTTTAGTTAATGCAACAACAAAAATACTAAAAACGGTTATGGTACTCCAGGGAATAATATGAACTACTGAATTCTACACGAAAATATAATAATCTCCCTCTAACGAATGTAGTAGTTGGCAAATAATATTATTAACAAATAATACTCGTAAACTACTATTAAAAAGACTACATAAAGCATAATTTACATAAATAAAAAAACATACACAACATACTCTTACTTACAAAAATTAATAATAAATATGAAAATCTTTTCTTTTTTAAATTTTGTATTTTAAACTATTTTGCATTAATATTTATTAATTATAATTATATTTCAATATTTCTTTCGAAAAACAACAACAAAAACAGTTTAAACTGGAAGATGCTACAAGCGGCAACACATATCCACCGAATAATAGCACTATAATACCCAGTGCTCCAGCTGTTATAGCTGCTGCTAATTCCATGTCACAGCGAAGAATAAACACATCAAATAATACAAGTGAGTTGAAATATATATTTTATTATTTTGATGTATTTTAACTATTCATTTTTATTACAGTTTCTTCTTCCAATCAATCATTGAATTCAATTGGTCGACCCGTTTCGGCACCACCGACTAGTAATTTAAGCAATAATAGTAATACAGCTAGTTCAAACACCTCCACCACTAGTTCCAGCAGCCACTCCAACAACGAGGATAAACTTAATGATAATAGTTCCAGCAGTAGTGGTTTCGGTTCATATTCAACATCACGTCGTTCGAATACAGCTACATCAACCACATCGTTAGCGCCCGATTCGCAAACAAGTGGCACGAACACTTCGAACACAGTTAACACCTCTGCAACAAATCTTAATAGCAACCATGATGATAAAGGTAAAAAACGTTTAAAAATATCGGGTATCTTTTGTAGGCATAAAACTTTAAATGAGCAAGACTGATTCGATTTCTATGGAAGACGAATTGTTTTGAACGTAGTTTTATTTGACAGTTCATCATGAATATGCTCATTCCGGAGCAACGTTTGCAAATTGCTGAATATTATCTTGGAAAACATTTGTCCAATTCACAACATTGTGTCAAATAAAATTATTAAACTTGTGAACAGCTAGTTCATGTTGATATGCACGCAAACGTCATTAAGATAAAATCTAAGAGAGATACAATAGATTTGGATTAGAAAATAACTAAAGATACAGATCTGTCACAGAAATTATTCGGAGTGGTTTTGTTTTTCATTTCGATCGATTTTGTTTTACCTAGTAGTTTTTAATCCAAAGTGATTATTATTTTGGCTAATGTTCGTAATATATTTAGTCAGAAAGAATTGGACATGAGACAATATTCGAAAGGAACAAGGGAAAATTTTAACATCAATTAATTTCAACCTACACGGCAGAACAGAAACAACGTTGTTTTTCGGTAGTCGCTACACTCCCATCATCAGTGTTCATATGTGTTTCCATGTATCCGCCATTGTTTAGATGGCTCGGTTGAATGTGATTTTAAATTTGTATTTATACTGACTCGGAAAAGGATACGAGAGTTATTTGAATTGTGGAAGGTATTAAAACAACCTTTTTTGATTTGATTAATACTTAAGTACTATTGCTTTTTGTTTTTTTGTCAACTAGTTGAGGTTTTTGGTTTATTTGACCAATTTTAACTAGTTATGTGACAGCAAACATTGCAAGGCTCAAGCCAGTAGATAATTGTTTTTATTTAAAGTGATTATTTTTCGAACAAATTGGTTGTTAGTAGTTTTTAATTCAAAATGTTCATTATTTTGGCTAATGTTATTTTACCTTCTTCAAACAAAAATTCATCGATTTTTATTTTCTAAAGCAGCTTATTCATATTTGAAATAACTTTCGGTCGAAATTGATGTTTGTGGCAGGCCAGATACTTAAATATTATTTTTTTTAAAGACTTAAAGTTCTATTCAAGGCGTGAAATCATAAGAACAATAATACAAGAACAATAGGCATTTTTTATATTGTTTCTGTCCAAAACATTACAGAAAAGAGATACAGAAAAATATAAACCTCCTTTTTGACATTCAAAACATAAAGCGTAAGCAAGGAAAACAAATTCAGCTGTCGTAATGCTGCTACCTGGTTAATACGCTTTGGTTATATTGATTATTTAATTTTCAAACTTCAAATATCAACACTTAGTTTTTATTTTTGATATTTAAAAACACTGTAAAAAAAAGTTTTAAGTGTTGTTCAAATATTTTTTATTGAAATTACCAACAACGTTTCAAAACTTTTGTAAAATTAATATTTATACGTAATTGTTGAACTGTTTAATTAAGTATAAATATTAATTATTAAAAATGAAGGCACCCATAATAAACTCCATGTTTACATTGTCACATGTGGTTGAATACTAAGAAAGTCAACTACAAAAGATAAAAATAAAGTGAACAAAAATGGAAAACTGCTTGATCTCAGAGCCAATGACTCTGGAAAAAGCGAGAGAGTATGGAATATTTAGAATAGTTAATCATCAAAGATTGAATTTCGTACTAACCGAAATTGATATAACTTGAAAGAAATGAATAGGTTGCACTTTTCGTATTCTTATTCGTTAATACGTTTAAATAGTTGATATTCCTATTCACTAGTATACACCGTCGAAAGTGGTAAATTCGAACAAAGAACGGTGATGAGATGGTGTAGCGATCTCGAAATCAGTACTGATCCGTTCTGCTAGTCTGTTGAATAAATTGTTAAAAAAAAAGTAATCTCTTAATAAAATAATGGATTTATCCAAAAATAATTTCTTAATAATTAAGAAGAAATGGGTAAACTCAGATTTGAACTCAAGCCAAAAATTTTCATTTTGTAAAATCTGTAGATCTACAACTCCGACAACAAGTTTTGAATTAAACCATTCTTAAATTCGATAAATTAATCGCCAATCAGAGCGATTATTTCGAGAAAACATGGATAGTTTTCACAATGCGTTTACTCTAAACGATAATACGCTTGTCGTAATACCTCATACATTAAATTCACAACAAATTATTGTTCATGTGCGGGCTGGCGATGATGATGATCCGCTCAACAATTAAACTTGTGTCCTTTATGGAAAATTTTATGCAAAAATCTTGGTTTATGCTCTCACAAGATTCAACTTGTACATAAATTGAAGCTACACGATTATCATTCCCGCCCATGGTACAGTCATTACTAGGCAGGTGCAACAGAAAAAAAACATTTACATTGTTTGCTGGGAGTTTAGTTATGGCCTGCCAAAAAAAGCTCTTTTACATTGATGTTTTGATAGACTTTAAGTAAAGTCCTAGCAATTAATATGCATGATTTCTTCTGCTGCACCTACTTGGTAATAATTATACCATGGTGCCCGCCACACATTTGCGTGAATGGGCCGGAGGAAACTTTTTTATTCATCTGAAATTTGGACTGCCTGTTCGCCGATATTGCAAGAAAATTATCTTTCATATAATTACATATACATCAGAGGCGCTGCAACACTGATCTAAAAACTAACACAACGCGCAATATCAGAGTTGTTAAAAATCAAGCTTTCTCACTTTCACCATCTGTCGTCTCTCACTATCCCTTTCCCCAAGAAGGTAACACACCTACTGTTTGGTAGGCATACTAATTGCCTGAGTGTTACTTCTTTTTCTTAAAAAAGTCTCTTTGGCAGCGTCTTCTGTTTGGAATTTGTTTCATTTGAACAAATAAAAATTTATTAAGTATTTTAAATAACACCCAGTATTGTTGAAATGTTGATTATGACGATAATAAATTATGTACATAAAAGAATGGTTGCCTGAGGGTTACTTCTCTTTAAAAAAATAAAAAATGTAATAATGCAAAGGAAATGTTTCTTTCGATATCGATGAACAGGCAGTTACATTTATAAATAAACTAAGGAATTATGATGATTAGAACGATGCATTCAACTGTGATGAATAAACTGTTTCGTACTTCATTGGTGCAAACATTTGACAAACAAATGATTTCACGCAATGGATTTTTAAACCGTCTATTCCGGGCTGATTTGACGTGAATGCCATATGCGCATTGTGCACGTCGATAAAACCGTAGCAATTAAGTAGTTTGAAACAAACATTGCAATTAGAGTGCGGTTTACTGCGAATTGTGTGTGAAAACACCACCTCCAGATTGTGCCATTTACGCGCCAACCACGATGGCCACAACACGACTGGAATCATTTTCAAATATTTATATCATCAAATTGTCCTTTAAATAAAGCCAACTCCATGGATATTAAGATCATTATGCTGTGTATTAAAAATGTTATTCTTATAAAAAACACCCAATCGAATTTACGGAATTAACATATAAATACTTTTTTATTTTAATTGTTTCAGATAATGACAAAGAAAATGATAATCGCAGTGCATTGGCCACACAAGCTGCTGTTATTCAACGAAGAAGGAAACCAAAACGCCGCTCTACTGGTGTTGTACATATCGATATGGATGTAAGTAGTTTTAAAACGAGTTTTCTCAGTTTTGTTTTTATGACTTTGAAAAATGAGAACGACGGTAATCAATTCGTTTTTGTTTTCCTTGTTCTCATAGAAGACCGCCATTCATGAACTGATTTGCAATATTTTTCTTTCGTTTAGAAAGAATTGCTTCCAGATTGTCCCATTTTTTTCGTTTTTTAATCCGGATTAAATATTCGTTCTTCTGCCGGTCTGTCTGTTTGGCCCGCTATTTTTCAGTCGGTTTTTTTTTAAGAATTATTGTCAAGAAGTAAATGCTTAATTTTGAAAACCCTTGACATTGTAACTCGCAAATAGCTGACACAGCGAAAAATTCTAAGAATACTCTCGAACAAGTAACACATCTTAAAAAAAAACTTGAAAACGAATCCGAAAAAATGTATTATCAGGATCTATAAAATAAGTAATAATGTGATACCAGCCCACTTAGGTCCAAAATAATTATGGTCTACAAGAAAGGCGGACAGTAAATGGGGAGACTAAAGTGAAATCAGAAGAGTATTAGTGCAAGAGGAGTCGGAGATGAAGTTGATGAATACTACAGCCGAAAGAAAGAGGAGTATTCCGTGCAGGAGGGGTCGTATATACTACGTAGGGTCTAAAAATTTAGAGATCCAAAATAGATTCCTGAGGTACACCTGATGTAAGGGAAACTGCTGTGAAAAATTTACAAGCCAAATTCGCAAATCGCTTCTTACCAAGCGGATAGGACATCACAATCTTACTGGTGAACCTGGAGAATTGAAATATTTCCTTGAGTTTAATAATCTTAGTAGAACAACATATCGAATTGAGAGCTTTAGTTAAATCAGGGATGTAAGAACACACATTTTTTTTGGAATTCAAACAGATTCGGTTAGGTTTACTAAAAGAGAAGTTCCGGCAAAAGGCCAACTGTGAATCAATAATTTCGTTTTTATTAAATGCAAGTATTTTATATGTATAACTTTGAATTTAAAATACAATTTATGTAACTTCTTTATTTCATGATGGTTCATTAAAGACTAAATATAATTTAATGCTATGTTTTAATAAAGATCAGATGATATTTTATAATTATTCTAAAGCTTAAATTAACGTAACTCACGTAGAATAGATATTGGTGTTAAATTATCTGGACTACAAACTCTTCCAGCTTTCAAAATAGGCACAAGCCTTACTACAGTCTTACAAGTCTCAGGTTAAGCTGACGTTATTAAAATAGTGTAAACTAAATGCAAAATTATATCCGAAAAATGTTGCTAAACAAGCAGAAGAAATTAAAATTTGTTCTAGATGACTAAAGGCAGAATTACATAGTTTGTACGTTCTGTTCTGCTACGAATCAGCTGTTTTGTTTCTGTTCAATTGAAAAACTGTATGTGTGGCTTGTTGTTACTTTTTCTTTCTGTTCTGTTGCGGACTATTCTGTTGAAAATAGAATACAACGTTAAGTGACAGAGTTTGTATGTATTAGTTTTTTTTTTGGAATGAAATATTACAAATTTTGTTTTAAAAGTCAGAATATTTTATTTTAATTCAAATTATTAAAGATTTATATATTTTTGTCAAGTAAAAACATTTTGCAAACATTTACAGAATTCAATCCTATAATTATACCGTCCACATCCGAAAATTCAGACACAGAACAAGTAAGAAATATTTTCTACAGAAAAGAATGGCACAGAACGGCAACGAAAAGTAAAATCTAATGAGGCCTTTAGATTATGACTTATCAAGTTCACGAACAAAGAGAAAACGAACCTGTGGCGAGCCTAAACCACAGGCAAAAAATTCATTAATAACATCTGCACAAAAATGTTTAAATTTTAGAAAGAAATTGTACCAATTCGGAATCAAAATTATATACATATGTATGTAGATAGATAACAGCGGGTTTCACCCTTCAAAGTAAACTATCATTGTAGACCTTCATAGCTGGTATTGTGTATATAGTGAATATAAAATTGTATACAAGACGACAACAAACAACAAAAAAGTTTCAATAATTTATTACGCTGTGTTAAAATATAACGCAAAAAGCTATAGGAAACAAGTGCGTTAAATTTACCAGAACGAAACATTGACGTCATAACAAAACAAAAAACAGCTGATTCATTAATTTAAAGCATGGTTAAATAAACAGGTGGCATTACTACGCCATATGATAATTTTTTGCTCTAGCATTGTTTTTCCAATCTTATGTCAGTTTTGTTTATATTAGAGATGGGCACCGCTCACGAGATTAGCGTGAGTCATCGTAATAAGTTTTTTGTTTCAATTACGTGAGCGTGCATGATCGCGAATACAAAGAAATTGAGCGTGCATAAGTAGATTTTTGACGTGTAATCCTGCAATCTAAAAAAGTGCTAAAAATGCTAAATATTTATAAAAACATGCTAAACTAGCATTTAGCATTTTTTTAACTCTTAGTGCTAACTCAGAAAGATTAATGCTAGATCAAGCACTAAAAGTGTTAAGATGGCAAGCCTGGTCGTGAAGCAGCTATGGACGCGTAAGTGTATGCACTTAAATAAATTACTTGGCTTTAAAATATCATAACGCAGTGCAACACAAAAAAAAAATAACCATATAAGGACACCACTACGTGATAAAAGACAAAAAAAAACCCGTCCGTGTCTCCCAGTTTTGCCAAAGTCATGCACTTTTTTTATGGACCCCCAAAGGTTTGGGGCCTCGGTGTCATTTTTGCAAAATACTGATCATTTTCTCAGGCTCATATCTTGCAAATCGTTCGGAATTTTGATTTACTCTCTTAGGCAAAGTTGTTGTCATAAAGAACAAAAATTGTACATAAAATCAAAAAATCTTCATCTTCAAGATGAAAATGGCAACCGAGGCCCCAAATCTTCGGGGGCCCATAAAGAAAGTGCATGACTTTGGGCAAAACTGGGAGACACGGACGGGTCTTTTTTTTTTGTCTTTTATCACGTAGTGGTGTCCGTATATGGTTATTTTTTCATGACTTAAAAAATTACACACAGTGTAATTGATAGTCAAATTAAATAAATAAATAAATATGTTTTGTACGCCACATAGTGCACAGTGGTATTGAAAATTTAGACTCAAGAGAAATATTTCCTGATTACCTCTGGGTGGGGTTGTTCATATCTATATTTTTCCTGTACATACGTGTTTAAGCCCTGACGCTAATCATTTTTCGTTGCATCTGCCATTTTATAGTTTATATTTCTTCATGAGTCATCTAAGTGATGATTACGAATTAATTGGGCATAACATGCATCGCAAAGATAAAATTTCGAAGAGGCTTGTGTGTTTGTATGAATATTACTAGAACGTTGTTAAATATTACTTTCCCTACTTTCTAAATTCATATTAGATCAAAATCTCAGAACATCTGTTGACAGCTCGATCTCTCAATCAATGGGCTTTCGAAGAAGACAACGGCCCCAATAATTCTGCTAGTTTCGTTATTTAGATGCAATGATAACTTAATTTATCGCACCAGTAACTCTTAATCCAATAGAAATATTGACATTAATTATTTTTATTTTTTTAATTTCTTCTCTATTTTCCTCCAAACCCAAAAACCCAGGGTGTATGTAGAGTTTTTTTCTCGACAAAATTGTAACAAAAGATACATATTTTGTATATTCTGAAAAATAAAAAAAGTTTCATTTGATTTTATTACAAAGCTTACAGTACGGACGGATATTAACTTAGAAATTTTCGATATAGTAAATCTTGTTATAATAATTAATTTTTAGAGTATATTCGAAAACTCGAATTTAATATCGAAGTTATGATAAAAATTAATTTAAAATTTTTGAAAAGCAGAAAATAGCGCGTTAATTTTATTTTATACAGTTTAAAAAATTTTAAAACATCAAAAAGATTAAAACCATCTACAAATGAAAAATATGACAAGTAGAAAGAACTTTTCATATTTAAATCCAGATAAACAGATGTGCTATTGAATTAAACAAACGAGTGTATTATATGTAAAGTGTTTCGTACATCTCAAGGTATTTTTTTTTTCAAAAGTTTAAAGGGAAGCAAAAGAAAATGAATAGAAAAGTTCTAAGCATCACATTTTTCACATCACCTGCTGCATGTTTTAATAGAAACACATGTCCAGTATATTTTTTTATTCCAAAATGTTTCATTTCAATTTACAAATGACATAACATTTTGTGCTTTTAATTTCGACCTTGACTTTGGCCGTTGAAAGCGCAAATATTAAGAAAACAATTTACGATCTACAATTTTTCGTTAATTTTATTGCCGATTGTTTCACTAATTTCCATTTTCGTTACGAGTACCTACGTCACTGTAACAAATTTAATTAATTGTTATTTTAATTTTGTTGTTTTTTTATTTTTATAGGAACTAGATCCAGAAAAACAAGATTCTGCCAATGATAATGACGAGAAGGAAAAAGAGGTGAGTGGTTGTTTTGTAGTACTTTTCTTCTAATACGTTTGATACCTTTCTATATAAATGAATGCAAATTTCTTTCAACATTATTAAAAGTGTTTATTTGGTTTATTATGTCTACAGTAATACCTCGATATGCGTTGCAATATTTTTTGTTGCTTTCAACTTTGATTTACGTCGCCATTCGCTTTACGTCGCATGAGTTGCTTATATGTAAACAAAAATAGGTAAATACCTGGTTTTATTTAAAATGTTTGTTTTATGTTTTCATATGAGTACATAAAGAAATTTTAATTTGTACGTGGTTGCATTAAGGTGTAACTTCTCATACGCAACAGAGTGAAATATGATCAGCGTGAATAGAACTAATCAAGTTTTTTCACATAAAAAAAAGGAAACGAAATATAATTTCGTTAAAAACTAAAAGAGATTATTTGTTATTATGATAATTGGGAAAAATAATTTACGAAGAGGTCGGAACGAAGGATGTCGTCATGTCCTCTAAACCAGATTATTCTGACATGATGCCGTTTAAGTTTCAACTTCATCACCTTTGAATTAAGTTCTCTGATTGCGGCAAGACTATTCAAACAAATGTCGTGTGTACTAAGGTTTGAGACGTGTAATGGCAGTTTTAAGTCAAAGTTTAATTTGTCAAAATAGGCAAAATAAAATCCTTAGGTGCACCCAATGTTTCAATTTTTGTAGCAGTTAACTTTGTTTGAGGCATAAATCTCCACTCTTAATACGGTATAGAGCTGCAAAACAATCGGAAATACTATCGATAGTTCTGTTTGTAAAACTTTATAGTTTTTTACAAAATAATATAAAATTAATTGTACTTTTTTTATGTGAGGTAAAAGTAATTCAATACAAGTAAAGAGTGTGACATTGTTTAACTGATTTATTCGTGTAATAATTATAAGTTAAAATTAGCTACCTAAATCCGGGGGCAGCGAATAAGTATCGGCTACTGCCTAATAGTCTTCGTTCTCTTTCAAAACTACAGGTGGCTTGGTAAAAGGGAGAAATCTCCCGGGGAATTTTTTATTCATAATTGGGCTGATTGTATCATGCTTAAATACAAATATTCTGTTATATTCTTGATCCAATACTGAATTGATCTCAAATGAAATATGCGATTTATATTTAAAATTTATATGTATTTCAAAATATGTTGCCTAAAAGGATTTTTCTAGTTTTTTTTTGTCGATTTAAAAGGCCATACACAATCTTACACAATCTTGCACGAAGTTGTACTGGTTACCATATACAGGATTTTCAATGCCAAAGTATGGAACACATGAACGTCCATCGAATGTGTAGTACTTAACGACGTTAAATATTCGATTTTGATGTCTACCAGGAAAAGCACTCATTCTACATCTAGAATCTAAATGTGAAAATACGTTTCAGTGCAAAACTTTTATTTACAATTTATTCTTTTACATACCCATTTTAAATTTAGGCGCTGCCGAAGCAAGTGAAGCAATAATTGACATTATTATGAACAAAAAGATTTTCATTTCAAAAAAAAAATTTTTTTTTAACACTTTAAACAACATTAAAATTTTGACTGTTCTGAAATCTAATGATTAGCAGCTTATATATCAGCAGAATATGTGTAAGGCAAAGAGCCAGACACAAATATATTTGCGTTGGATTAAAAAAAATTGTTTGCTTACACGTGTTTGAAAAAATGAATAACAAGTGTTTTTTTTTAAGTACATACTTAATATTTAAACAACTTAAGGCTTAACTCAGTTTTTACTTTTCGTTGCCGTTCTGTGCCGTTCTTTTCTGTAGTTATATTTACAATATTTAGTTTATATTTACAAAATATACAAGCTTTTGTTTATTCAATTTGTGTTTATTTTTTTTATTAAAATTTTGAATAATTTTTTATAGATACTTATACATTTGTGCTTGTTTTGAGAGTACCTTCTATATGGACCTACCTTCTATATGGACCGCAAATACTTTCAAAGTAATCCACACTTAGTTGTCTTGCTCATTTGTAGCGTCCAAAAAATTCAATGGTTTCTGTTAACTTATTTAATTATTGTAATAATTTTTGACAAGGGCTTAGACTTTACACAAACAAAAATTTATTTTTTTGTTGTATTGTTGTAGCCCTAATAATGTCACCTTTTTATTTCGTCATGCCTTTACCTGTGTACTTCATACGTAATATATTAGAGTGAACCATTTCCAATAAAAGTGAACCATTTCCAATAAAAGTTTTTTTTTGGTGCACAGGCAAAATATAATACATATGTATACCTATCAAGGTGTATTTAACTAGGTGACAGCATTAGGAAAACAATTACAACAATACAAGAATAACAGGCATTTTTGTTTTTGTAGTTTCATTGCGTATGTCAAAAACCTAACCCATAAAACAAAGAAAACAGATACAGAAAAAAATTAAAAGTATTTTGTATGTATTTTGACATTCGCAACGAATAGTCAGCTGCTGTAATGTTGTCACCTGGTGACATACGCCTTGATACCTATATATAGTTTTTATTATTTTATTTTATTATTTAAATGGGTTTAAACTACATGAAAGGTTCTTTGTTGTAAAGCAACTTTTTAATTTCAAAACGTTAAGAGCCGATTTACATTAAGCATTCAGAGACGAGAACAATTTTTAAGCCGCATAAATTTTGTTCTTTTCATAACACACCCGAGACTAATTCGTCTGGCATAAAATGTATACGTATACACAGCTTTGTGTGTATTAGTGTTTTTGTATTAATTTTTTTTGCAACACCGCTAATGCGGGGTTGTACCCGGTTGAAAAATTATGCCCACCAAAAACAAAAAATGTTATGCCAGCATAATTATGCCCGTGTGTGAAAGCCCATTGAGGATGATGTCGCTGCGACAACGCCTACATTCTCTTTTGAAGTCCCTTCTTAAATCCACTCGCGTTGACTTAAAGACTTTTTTGTCGCAAGAGTCGGGAGACTTTTATAAATTTAATAGATAAATTCTTCTTATTCCGTCATACGTAGCAGTGTTGCCATAAAGGAACAATTTCTTAGTTTGTGAAATATAAAGTTAATATGCTTACGCACCAAAGCAGATTCACATCAGGTAGTCTCATCCGAATTCGCCTCGAAAATTAGTACAGACGTGTCAAAAACGGTTGACAAAATTATGAGAAATACTTAAACACAATTATTTTTTGTATAAAAGAGATTTCTTATTAAAAAAAAACCTTAAACCAGACTTCACGGGAGAACCTTACACATCTATAAATTATTTAAACCAGTTTGTTTTTGATATTTTACAGCTCATCTTAAAAAAAAAACAGCTATTGACACATTCGTTGACAGTGTCACTAGAAATACTCGTATGCTAGATATGTTGTCTGTAGCTAATTTCTACTCGTGCGTAGAAGGAAAGTTGGCGACAGTTTGACTAGTGCAATTATATTTATAAATATTTAGAAAATGTAAAATATGGAGGAAGACAGCGAGGATAGAGAGGTTGTTACCAAAAATGCACGTAAGGCATCTTCAGACGTCTGGAAATATTTTGAAACAACGAAGTAGAAAAATTATGCGAAATGCCGTTTGTGTGCAGAAATGTATAAAATCAATGGCAAGACATATGTACTCGTACTTTTTAAATAAAATTTAATTATCACCGGCTTATATTTACTAATCTATTCCTTTCACTTGAATTCTGGTATTGTTGCCAAAAGTAGCACTTAAAAAAGTTCGAAACTATCGAAACTATCGAGTGGGCGGACTATCGATAGTTTTCAGCTCTAATACGGTGTAGATCTCAGATAATCTAAATGAGTTCGAATAATTAAAATATTCAGATTTTCCATTCAATTTCTTTCCAATAATTATATTTGTATTTCTTTTGTACTTTGCATTAACCCAAATTTTTTGTCATAAGTTATAGTATTTATCTATTTTAAAGTATTCTTAATGTAGTACAGATATGTATCTTTCAAATGAGATACAAAAATAATATACGTTTTATATATTTTGTATTAAAAATAAGAAATTTAAAAAATAATTAGTTTTTAATGAAGAAAATAATTTACGTATCTTAAAATTGTTACTCATCATGAGAGAAAAGAAAGAAATATACGAGGGTTCATTGATTGATTTAGTCTTAATTACTTCATAACTTGATGAAGGGTAATTTTCTCTTCCTCTTTTTTTTTGGAAACAGCACTCAGGGGATGGCCTAACTCATTCAATATAAATGTCACGATACTAAAAATAGCCATTCGATTTGATAGGAAACACCTCTCGTGGGTGCTTACTCCTTTTCAGAATTTTGTCTGCAATTCGTTCACTGGCCAATCGACTGCAAATGAATGAGTTCTTAACGTAGAACGTGCAAACATGCAAGTATTGGGAACTAGTTTTTTTACTTCATTGTAGAACATCCGGCATTCCAGTGAACCAATAGATTTTAATACCCTATTGTTACCGTTGAGTTTCTTTGAAGTCCATTTCCCATTGGATATAGTTTGTGTGTACGAGAGCAGTTTTATAATTCCATGACTTTCTGGATAAAATAAAATTTTTTCGGCAAAAAAGCGTTTTATTTCTCAATATAGTTTTCTTTAAGTTCGATACTTTTAGTCAAGCGCTTTTCTAGTTTTTCATTTAAACCAAATAATAAGATTTCTCAAGGTACTCAATATAGGCGTTTGTTTCAATTATAACCGTTTTCGTATGACCCATTTCTCTTACCACCCAGCCATTTCTTAAAATTTGTAAACAGGAAATCGTCACAAAGCGCTAAATCCAAAGAATATGCTGGATGGGGTAGAAGTTCGTAGCTCAATTCATGGATTTTTGCCATATTAACGTGGTTGCATTTATGCTCCACTGTGAGCAATCGCGGCACCCATTCCGCTGATAACTTTTTCATATAAAAATATTCGTGCAAAATGTGATGTACCAGAACGGTTGAGGTAGGTACCTAAAGCCTCAGTCAGCCAAGGCACGCACTTTCATTCTCCGATCGTCCAATACCATTTCAATAGATTTTATAGATTTTTCTTGGCGTGACGTCCTTTTTGGGGCAACAGTACGTACGACATCATTTGTGCTGGTACGACAACAACGAAACTCCGTAGATCTCTTTTTTTTTATAATTTAAATTGGTTGTGCAGAGTCGTCCGTTGGTTTTGGTGATAAAATAATGTTTCATCTGCCCACGAAATAAACTTTTTATCATTTTCGTTTTTCGCAAAAAAGCAGCTTCCTTAAAATTCGACAGTAGTCTAGTAATAGACATCTTTTAGCGGGACTAGTGTTGGATTAAAGTGCTTTGGAAATATAAAAAGTCTCGGAATTATCAAGCTGCCCTCATATGTAGGTGACATAAATATCAAGGTTATCACACGCATTGGAATATCTCTTTCACCTTAAAAAAAAGCTTGATAATGCTGTCATTTGTCACTGTAAGAGTTTTTTGTAATTGTCGCAATCTAAACGCCAGGAGAGGTCAGCACTTAAAAAATTATAACTAATTGTAGTTAAAATATTCCCAATAAAAAAATCTCAGCAGAGGTAGTTTTGGAACCACCCTCGTACACGTTAAGCTTTTATGTTCATGGCAATATGATCAATGACTTTGATTTCAATGTAAATTTTCTTTAAAATAGTTTATCTTATTAATTGAATTATCGTACATTTCATTATAATTTCATTTAACATTCACCTAAAAAAAATTAAAAAATAAAAACAATTTAGCGATCAAATTTAAATCCAATCCTAATGTCATTGCTAATCATTAGCATTAGTTTTATTTATAATATTTTTTTATTCAAATTTGTAATAATGTTTTTAAGTTATGCCAGACAATCTGTCCGATAGACAGTCTTACGACGTAAACAAATTTGTTTAAAAATTTACAAACATTTAACAACAATTCAAAGAGAAAAAAATTAAAATGTTTATTAAAAAAAAACGAAGATGTTGTGTTCACACCGAGGGGGGTTTTTGTATTTCGCTTGAAATGAATTATGATATTTTTTTTCTTTCTGTTAAATTAAATGTTGTTGGACAGTAATGACAGAAGACAATGGGGGCCATGATCTACGGGTTTTCTCTTTTTTTCTTTGCATTTTTTTTGTTTTATTTAAACAGTGATTGACGTAAACATGTGTTCGTTTATTCAGTAGTTCAGCGTAGAAGATATTGACCATATTACGAGTTTGTGTATTTCGGTTAATTTATTAATATAAATTTATATTTTTAATTTCTTTTACTTAACATCTGTTGCAAATTTATTTTAATTGTTTCTACGTAATATTTCTCTACTTTAAAATTTATTTTGCTTGGAATTGTAGTATAATTTTTTTCTTATAGATTTAAAAGAAATTCTATTTACAAAAGTCAAAAACACGTTAACAGTGCATCATATTATTAACTACCAAAAAAAGACATGTCGCTGTTAAATTAATTTATTAATATTTCTGTCGATAAAGTTGCGAAAAATCGTTTGAGGGTGTATTCATGTTTCTAAAAATATCAAAATGGTTCACTCAAACTGTCATACATATTAAACATTTATTTCTCAACATAGTCTCCTTTTAGCTCAATACACTTAGTAAGACGATATTCCAACTTTTTTATACCATCTGAATAATACGATATTGGGAACACCTCAAAAAACGCGATAGTTTCGGTAATCACTTCTTCGTTTGAGATGAATCTTTTTCCTGCGAGCCATTTTTTCAAGTTTGGAAACAGAAAAAAGTCACTAGGAGCTAAATCTGGACTATAAGGTGGATGATCAACCAATTCGAAGTGTATTTCACGTAATTTTAGCATCGTATCTAATGCTGTGTGAACCGGTACGTTGTCTTGAAGAAAGAGCACTTTTTTCTTCTTTAAATGTGGTCGTTTTTTCTTGATTTCATCAATCAATTGATCCAATAATTCACGTTAATACTTTCCTGTGATTGTGGATCCTTTTTCAAGATAATGTGTGCATCCCAAAATACAGTGGCCATAACCTTGCCAGCCGATTTCACTGTCTTCGCCTTCTTCGGAGCACTTCCACCAGCTTTCACACATTGTTTCGATTGGTTTTTGGTTTCAGGTGTGTCGTGGTGGACCCACATTTCATCAACAGTTATTAATCGACGCCAAAAAATCAAAAGGATTACGCTTTGTCATGTCCAAACACCGCTCTGAAGGTGTCTGTCGAACTCGTTTTCGTTCGACACTGAGCAAACGCGGCACCATCTTGCCGATGTTCATGCAAAATGTTGAACACACGTTCATATGATATGTTTACCATTTCAACAATCTCACGTAACTTGACTCGGCGATCATTCATAACGATATCGAGGATTTTCTTGATATTTTCTTTAGTAACCAACTCTTTTGGCCTTCCTGTTGATGGAATTTTTGCAGTGCTTGTTCCGCCGCGTTTAAATTCAGCAATCCAATATTTTACCATGTAATCTGATGGAGCAGACTCACGGTAATGTTTATCAAGCTTTTCTTTTGTCTCTTTCGCCGTTTTCCCTTTCAAATAATTGTATTTAATCACTGCATGAAATTCACTTTTTTCTCCATTTTTCAAGAAACACAAAAGTTGCTTACTTCAAACGACTACAACAAATAAACTAATCGATAAAGTTGGGTGAAATTTTAACAGCTGACGCTTGACAGATCGCAATTTCTAAAAAACAAGTTTTTGTGTTTGTGCTGCCATCTAGCGCTAGGTAGCTTCAATATCAATCCGCCCTCGTATCTGTCTGTCATCGTAATAAGTTACTAGCTCTACCATATCCTTTTTTTGTATGGACGCCGACCCGCTCCAATACTCGTATATGTACACTTTCAATCTGCAATGAAGGGTGTAAAATGTTATTTTTGTAAAAGGACAAAAAAACTAACTAAACAATTTTCGTTCCACTTTCTACATTTCGAATTGTCAAGAATTTCTGTTAATGCTAAATATCAAAAAAAAAATCTATTCAGTGGATTTGTGTGGATTGTCTCATTCACTTTCCTTAGCCTTTTCTTTTGGTGCATGTTTTTTTTATGTTTTAGATTCATGATGCTAAAAATAGTCAAATGTTGTTTTCACTATTTCAAATAAAAAGTCCAATGAATTTATGAAACAGACGATATTAAGTTGACGCACACAAAATGTTTTACAAAATGTTGTTCTGTTGGTGGCGTTGACCTACTCAACTTTTGGCCTGCATTTATTTTTTCTTTATAGTAAATAATTTAAAAAAGAAAATTAAACGAATTTTACTATTTAATAATTGATAAAATTATAATATTCGTGTACTTTTTGCTCAATTGTTAACATTGCAACTTTATGTTTTGTCTTTCCAATTCATTTAACGGCTCGTTAAATCGTTTTCAAATGTCATAAGAAGATTTCCTTGTCATTTATTATAATTTCTAACAAGAATTTTAAAATTTTATGAAATAATTTTTTAAAGAATTAAATTTGTTTATTATTCAAAATATGACAATATACATACACAAAGCGGCCAAATTAGGGGAACAAAATAAATAGTCAATATCATATGATATTTACAATAAACAAGGTGTACCCGTTAACACAACAAAATTATTTTTATTTTCTGACTGTCAATTAAACTCCATATATAAAAAATATTTTTTATGTTTTTTTCTTATTGAGTTTAACATTCAGGAAATTAATTACTTATAAGCGATCAGCTGCTTTAACGGGCTTACTTTGTTTATTGTATTATCGTCAATATTTATTAATTTTATTATTAACTCTGCAGCCACACGTTCAAGTTTTTCTGTCAAGTTTTTCACACATACTGCTTATCAAAATTCGTGTAAATTGATAGATGTGACGTAAGCTGCACGCAATTTTATTTTTTCAAGATGTCATCGTTAAGAAAACACCCTCAAATGCTCATCGCACAAGATAATTGCACTTATTACTTTTATTCAGAAATATATGTATTTTATTATTTTATTTTAATTAGAAACTTTAAATTGATGCAGAATATTTGTAAAAAACAAACCAAAATATTATTAAAAAAAAACATAAGATATTTTTAAAACACAAATTTTTTGGTTTATTTTTGAAAGGAAGAAAAAAATTAATTTTAAATTTAACATAAAATTGCCAGATAAATGGATAGGTGAAATTGATAGCAATCTAGGTTTCAATTTAAAAAGTTTGACTGTGTTAGTAAAAAAGTGTGAGTGTATTATAAATTGAAAGGCCTCCAAGTTAAACATTTTTAAAGTATTTATTTTATATAATTTCTGAAAAGAATTAAAAAATATGAAGCCAAAATTTTTTAAAGCAACGCCCAAGGCACATAGATACCAGGTGATCGCATTAGCTAAAACAGGCATCAGCTGATTACTGTTGCCAAAAGTTGTTTTTTGTATGAAAAAAAAAAACTTAGCAATAGAACAACATCATGGTTGTTTTTGTATTGTTTTAAAGGTGGGATTACCTGGTTAATCTGCCCTGGCAATGTTATAAAAATAATTGTTTGTTGATTGTTTGGAAGGGGTTGTGAAATACAATTTTCCCTGTGATTAAACAATTTGGAGCAGATATTAAAACAAATTTATTCATTTATTATTAAATGCTTGTAAGCAGTTCTTGCGGAAATTCAGGTTCCCATAAGTTTATTAAAGAAATATCTCTTTGCTAGTACGGAATTTTTGACATTTATTGGCTATTACAGGAATGTTATAGCTATAAGTGGAGACTTTTTTTCGTAAGCTGAAGTAAAAATCAATGTTCAGACAATTGCTTGTTCGCGGAATTTTTGACATTTCTCATTTTTCGTAACTTTTAATTAATTTTTTGTGTTGTTGTGTGTTAAAAATTAGAAAAACTAGATTAATTCGTTTGTATACAAACAAAATTCTCTACACAAGTCTATACACTAACTTTGCGGTGTACAAATAAATGTAAATTTCCAAACGTAAATTTCCGTAAGAACTCTGTAACAGCCTTTAATCTAAATCAATGTTCAATTTATTTTGACAAAGTATTAATGATTATTAATTAATAATTTTTCCCCAGAAAATGAAAATATTCATAAATTTTTCAACACTTTTGTAAGTGACAGAACGAGAAATTATTGCTATATTATATTTGATTTTTCTTAAATTTAAATATTATTTTTGTTTGCCGTCAAACATTCTAAGATTGTTGATCACAATGAATGAACGATAATGATGATTTGATGCATGATGATGATTTCTTTTTTCTCACTTTTATTTTTATGCCACCATGAACTGAAATACGAACAAATTCTCTAAATTAGTGGGTGTTTTTCCGATACCGTTTTTAAAGAATTGGCAATATTTTAACATGAAATTTAAAATACACAATTTTTTTATATAAAAAGTACATTGAAAAAATAAAAATTTTAAAATTTATAGAAAAAAAACTAAAAATTGACCAAAAAAATAAAAATTTCGCTTGGGATCGATAACTATTAAAAAAATTTAAATAAATTTGAAAAAAAATATAAAAACGCAACTAACAGGTCCGTATATCCGCCTAGTTTTGATTTCATTTTAGACTTTATCGATTTTTAACCAGTTTTTTAACAAATACAAACTGCATAGTCTTCTAAAAAATTAATTAAGGCTCAGGCAGGAATCGAACCTACTACTTTCAGATTAATAGTCTAACATACTACCCACTAATCTATTACTATTCCCTAATTCTTGCGATACAAATTTTGTTGAATTTTTGTAAGTTGGTGATAATTGCTCGTCCTAATAATTGATTATGAAATAGCTTCCTCATTTGTGGACCAATTTTCAAAATGCTTTTTAATATTGAAGAGGCCTACTAAATTTTTTTTAATTTCGAAATGTGCCCGCCTAAAAAAAGACAATTTTCCAACTTTTTTTTGCATATAGAAAAGTGTCACTTAATTTTTTTGGCGTAAAATTGGGGGTGAGGTGTTGTTGCTAATTGCTCGCCCCAATAATTGATTATCAAAGAACTTCGTCATTTGTGGACCAATTTTCAAAAACGCTTTTTAGATGTGGAAGAGGTCCACTAACATTTTTTTTAAATTGGTTGAAATTTTTCTTTCGATATCGACAAACAGGCAGTTTGTCGTTTGTATACCAATTTTCAAAATTATTTTTGCATATGAAAAAGGGAATTGTGGTGAGATGCGTTGGCGCAAATTGCTTGCCCCAATAATTGGTTATAAAATAACTTCGTCATATATGAACCAAATTTTCAAAAGAGAAAATTACACATCTGAAGAACACCAAATACAACTTAGAATTGAACGATTACGAGCCTCAACCTCAAGAGCTGCAGAGACTTCAGAGCAACACAATGCATGATTAGCTATTTCAAACTTCGACCTCAAGGACTTCCGACGAAGGAACAATTATAACGGGCAAATAATATAAAGGAACAAATGTGCGGTTGCCACGCATTCCCATGATACCAACAGATTTGCCATTTGACTTCAAAAGATTTCAGTTTCCTGATCGGTCAGCGTTAGCAATGACAATCAATAAAGTTTATGGCTTAAATTTGTCAAGTCCATGTTTCTCCCACACACAGCTTCACGTTGCATGCTTCAGTGTTGGAAAACACAACGAATTGTTTGTTTATATGCTCCGCATGGACAAACTACAAATATTGTATATCATAGACCGTTACAATAGTTAATTAACGTATAATAAAATGTTTTTTTTACTACATAAACAATTTTTATTTCATTTTATAATGATGGGGGTTACCAAAGCACACCGGGTTAAGCTACTAGTGAATAATTATTTCAGCTGGTTAAAGAATGACTGGAATAAATATGCGATTTTCATTTGTTCTTTATTATTTCACATGTATTTTTGTTTTGTGTACTTAAAAAAGAGTTTCTTATAAGCGAAGTTGTATTTGTTACATATCCTTTGTACGTTATAAAGGAACTCTACCGTGTAAATAAATTTTCTTCTGTAACAAATGTTCTGATCTCCTTGTCCAGTTCAAAAACTTTAGAATTTATTTTTATGGTGTTTTCGATAATAAAAACAATATGACAAACAAACGGTTAACTTAGCCGGCTATACCTGGAGCTCAACGTCAGAGCGATCAAAAATTTCTACATTTTCTATCACTCCAGCTTTTTGAGACAAAAAATAAAAAAGGTATTGACCATTTTTCGATAACGTATCTCTCGAACCATTCAAGCGATGCAGTTTTGCAAATCCAATAATTTAAATAAATAGTGGAACTCGATTTGACAAGGCTTTCTGTAGTTATTAAAGTTTTCGTCGTGGATTTTTCTCGAGCAGATCATTCGATTATAAACAAATTTGCGGCATTCGACTTTGTTTTTTGTTTTTTGAGTTTTGATTAGATTTTATATTATATTAATGTAGTAGTTTAAATGTATTAAAAAAACACACATTTTCGAAAATTATTAAAATTGAATCGAATCGGTTCATTATCTCACGTGATCTAACACACCCAAACATACGGATATCATGGTAGAAATAGTCCGAAAATATTCCTATGACATAAAAACGTCGAGATCTGATAAAAATTGGATTTTCGGAAACTGGATTAGAATCTAAATTCATATTTTTAATAGCGGGAAGTTGAAAAATATCACTGTACGAAATTAGATCGTAAAAATGGCATTTTATGTAAAATACATAATCGTTAGATAACGATAATATAGAAAAGTCCTTAATAATTTGCTTTTCAAATTACGTTTAGGAGATTAGTGATCGAAATACATAAGAAACTCGATTTAAAAAAAAATACCTTTGGCACTCGGGGACTGCTGCGGTAAAGCTATTGCATAGCATTTTTTATCAACTTATGTAATTATAATTATTTATTTATTATTTATGCAGTATTCTTTTCTTCTTTGATATTAATTCAAGTTACACTTTTTAAACGTGGTGAATTTCATGATTCGGTCGCCGCGCTCAAAGACCGGGATAAAAGCTATGCAATAGCTTAAAAACCTACGAATTGTCTGTTTGTTTGTGTATATCATTTTTTGTCAACCACGATTGCTCGTAAGTACGCCATTTTGTGTTTTCCTACATTTAAAAATCTTTTCTGGCAATACTGTATGTTAATGAAATCAATAGCATACTTTAGGGGTTAACATACGCTAGGCGATTCAAATACTTAAAAAAACAAACAAAAAAAAAATTAAGAAACAAACTTGGTGCTAGGTTTTATTTTTGTTCAAAGCCCGCGATAAAAGCTATGCAATAGCTTAAAAATTCGTTACGTCCGTTAGCATTATGTGTATTTAAAAACGGATTTTTACGAAACACAATTATATAAAATTATAATAATATATCACGATACTACATATTGAAAGATAAGTGGACAAATTACCGTATTCAAGTTCTATTGACATTTCGTTCGATATGGAATAGTCGTAGTTTATGCCAAAGATTTTTATTCTATTATTTTCTATGAAAATATGATCTAATTTATGACACCGACAGCAGTTATGCTAACTTCTAGTTATATATCGTCAAGAAAAAACACCCTTTACTATAAATATTTTTTCGTAACAGGTGAATACAAAAAACAATGCGTTTGTATTTTATATGTACATATGTTTGTATGTATGTATGTCCGATTTTTATATTACTATTGGCGATTTTTGTTTTACATACTCGTATTTCCCACATTTTTTTTCATTGTGTTCTTTTTCAATGAAGTTTTCGAATAAAATATTGAATACGTTTTTGTAATCTACCATTTATTTGTTTAAAATAGAAAAAAAACGTGTTCAAATTAAATAAATTTTTGCATTTGCAAATAGGAGAACTTCGAATATTGTGAGGGGATTTTTAATTTAAACGTTGCCAGATGTATAGTTTTAAATAATTCCAATTTTTACCACGATTACGTGGGAAAATTTTTTTAAAATGTGTTTTGTTCACCAGTCAGCAGTTTAATATTGAAATTGAATTTAACTTAATATTAACAAAATCACCCTTATTCTAATTTTCGTAATCGTTTCATAACGACGACGTTTTTCATCGACGGCTCTAAATAATTATTCCAGTTGTCGTAATCGTTATTTATTGGTAAGTGCTTGTTAATATTTGGTATTCTATACGAAATTGCAACGGCGTTATAGTATTGAAATGACCCCGATTTTGTCATCTTAATTTTTATTAACGACTTGAAAGTGATTTCAAAGAATTATAAAGCATAATGGTAAAATTTAAAAAAAAATAAAGTGACCAATATAGTCCAGTTCCAGAAACTTGTGGATGAATTGGAAAAAATCCTTCTTTCGCAAAGGGATGGGATTTCTTAGAGCGACGATTCTCTGCAATTTCAAAGCAAATTGCAATGAAGTTAAAAGCGCTTCGTCCACGAAGACGATTAGCGGATGGGTGCATTATTTTTCCAGTAGCTGTCATATTAAATGTAATGCAAAATCTCATTTCTAGTGTGTTCAGGGTCTCAGAAAGAATTCTTGAAACAATTGGCAGTGACAGACACAGATTAAAATTATTTCCCACCCAGAGATGATATTATCCCTGGACTAAAAACCTTAATATACTCGTAGCTGCGGAGGTCCCAATTAACTTATCTAGGCATGTGACGTTCTTGGTATTTTTCCAAATTAAAAATATGTAAAGCTGTGTAATACAAATAACTTTCGTATGCTTTTTCTAGACATTATTGGGTATAAATACAAATTTGAAATCACATTGAACCGAGCCTCCTAAACAGTGGTGGATACATGGAAACACACATGAACACTGATGATGGGAGTGTAGCGGCTCCCGAAAAACAATGTTGTTTCTGTTCTGTCGTGCAAGTTGAAATTAATTGGTGTTAAAATTTTCCCTTGTTGCTTTAGAATATTGTCTCATGTCCAATTCTTTCTGACTAAAAATGTTACGAACTTTAGCCAAAAATAATAATCACTTTGGATTAAAAAAACCACTAACAACAAAATTGTTCGAAAAATAATCACATTAAACTTTCAAACCTGTTTATAAAGTAGCAAACTGTTATTTTGAAAAAGTTTGGTTTCGATACTTACTTTTCATCTGGGAAGTTGTAGATGTCGGAACTCGTTCTGAGAAGTTTTCTTCTAAGATAATTTTTTTAAAAACATTTTTTCGCAAAAACATTTTCTCGCAAAAAATTAAAATAAAATAATTCAGTTAGTTAAAATATAGAGATGTGTTATTTGATTTGTTAAAAAAAAACGATAAATTGTTGTCGTCGCAATAAGGCTTTTATAGAATGCCAAATAAATGAAGTGACGGCCACTACGACAAACAGTGACATTGAAATACAAACGATGACGAAATTTACAACGACAGCTGGAATAAGGGTGAATATTCTTTCTTTATGTGGAAAGTTTTAAAAGTGTACTTTAAAGTTTGATCACGCATCACGTGAGCGTTCATGAACTTGAGTATAAAAAAACTGAGAGTGTGTGAGCGTGCATGCCTTTATTGTAATTTTTTCATTTATTTTTTTTTAATTATTTTAAATTATTTTGTAGTTTTTTTTTTCGTGAGTATTTCGTAAGCCTGAGTGAGTGATTGTAAGTAACTTTTTTTCCACTCACGTGAGCGTGCATGAATGTGAGCCAAAGTATAAGGTTGTGCATGAGTGTGCACGAGTGAAAAGTTATTCACAAACCCATCTCTACTTGCAACATCGCTTCACACAAAGGAAGATTAACCCCCATACATTTACTATATTAGGTCTTAAAGAATTAAATTTTTTCTACACCCCAATATTATTTAGATATTTTTATCTTAATGATCTGTCTGGCATCGTCTCTGGTACTTCCGTACTCTCATATTTTTCTCGGATTTTCTTTTAAAATCTCGTTTCTCTTATAAATATGTATGTGGGGTAAAATTCTCTTATATTCATTTGCATCACATTTTTTAAAAAGAGAATTTTCTTTTTGATTTCTGTTTTCATTTACGATTTCATATTTACTTTTATTTTTTTTAATACAACTTAGGGAGATTTTATAAAAGAAATTTTAAAATGTATTATGAATTCAGTCAATTTTTAGAGCTGCAATCAAACGTTTGTTTATTTAAGAAATTAAAAATAAGCTGTTTGTTCAAAAAGTAAAAAAATAACGAAAACTACAAAATTTTATTTTTTTAACTTCGAAACAAAAAAAAAATCAAATAAATAAAAAGAAACGGGCCATTTGTTGTGGTATTTATAAAAAATAATAACAACAAAAAACGAAAAACGAAAAAAAACAACAACGCATTTTAATAAGAAAATATAAATATCACATAATTTTTTTATAGAAACCGCAAATTAATGTTTTGAATTTCTTGATGAAAATTAATATTAATATTATTTTTATGTGTTAGATGTTGAAATATGTTTAAGTAGTTTCTTCTGACATCTAGCTCGCTTTCCATTTGTGCAACAGCATGCAAATGCCGATTATATTTTGAGGCGATTTACGAATTAGGAAAGTTTGTCATAAAATCGAAAGTGTTGTTCAGCTGGAACAAGTGACTGTCTGAGAAAAAACCGTCTTGATTCAAAGGTGCATACATAATTTTACGATTCTAATTATCTTGTTCACTTTTGTGGCCAGTGCTTAATATTTAACTAATAATGTTCCTCATCACGGTTGTTGAATTTTAGCCTTCGAGTTCGACAAGTTGTACTTGATTAAAGAAGCACACAACACTATTTTTAATCTAATACACACTGTGGAGGTCGAGGACGAAAATTCCAAAAATGTAGTAAATAAAGCAGAATATTTTTTATTTATTATTGCGGCTGTGGATATTTCAGTGCTTCATTAATATGCAGGATTTCCATTTGATAAAGATCAGCGGTGTAAGCGTGCTTTGGTTAACCAGCTGGTTCGATCACATATTTTTAGGTTGAATAATGGCATTCGCTATCGAACAACCTGCTCACCTAAAATACCAGATGCAATTATTTTAGTCTGGTTGCAAAAAATTTCCTCTATTTCAATTAATCTGTATAAAAATAAAGATTTTTTTTTTGATTATTTTAAATTTTTCAAAATAATCTCAGTTTATTTCCAGCAATTTGTCCGACTTATTATTATTATTATGACGTTTTCTTTTAAAAAAAATGTAACATTTCTTTTATTTTTTATTAAAAAAATGCTATTTCAAGCTTTCTTAAGACAAAAGTTTTGCTTCGTAAGAGATGATACCATCATTTCTAATAAACTCACTGTTTCAAAAAATCATTGCATTGTAAAAAACTATTTTTTTTTTTTTTTTTTTAACTTGGACCAGCACTCAGGGGATGACCCCTACATATGCAATGCATTGTGCCGGAACTAGGAAAATTGGTTATAGGAAGGAGGATAAAGGGAGTAGTGTTTGTGGACGTTCGATTTGAACTTTCCCACACTGAAAGTAACAGGAAAGACCTCTGCAGGAAGTTTATTCCACATGCGAACTGTTCGGCTAAAGAACGAATTTTCTCTGTAATGCGTAGTGCGATCCACTGGCATATCAACCACAAATGGATGCGCTCTTAACGAAGAACGTGTTGTTCGTACAAATGAGCGGGTTTCGGGAATAAGTTCCCTGATTTCATTAGAGCACATTCCATTGTAGTAGCGATAAAACAGTGAAACACATCCCACATTGCGTCGATGCTCCAGTGAGTCAATAGAGTTGGCTACCCTACTGTCACCGATGAGCTTCTTCGCCCTCTCCTGTACCCGGTCGAGTAACTTCAAAATAGACTTTGAAGCACCGGCCCATACATGAGAGTTGTATTCCATTTTCGGTCGGATATAGGTGGTGTAAATATTAAGGAGATCAGATGGAGTGAAGTATCTCTTACACCGTCTTAGAAAGCCGAGGCACTTGAATGCTTCTTTTGAAACCTGAAAAATATGATCAGTCCATCGAACATCACATTTAATTTTCATGCCAAGAACATCAAGAGTTTCTGATTCCTCAATATCTACACCACCCATTATTACAGATGAAGCAGCATGATTGTACGTACATTTGTGTGTAAGCATACAACACTGGGTCTTGCGAGCATTAAATTCGACCCTATTCGCACGTCCCCATTCATGGATTGCTAAAAGATCATTATTTATCGAATCATTCATATTTTGCCTCATTGCCGCGATCTCCGGCAGGCTTGGTCTGTTATTGAATGAATATGAATGGCACATGCTGCTGTCATCTGCAAAAGAGTATTATGATTTATTCGACCTTTTTATTAAATAATTTATTCAAGCTTTAGGTCCAGATAAAGAACATGCAACCATTCGGAAAGATTTATTTTTACGGATTATTAAATTTTGTGTAGATGACTCTAGATATTTTCAATATGGGAATAGAATATTTTCTCAACGAAAAGGTCTTCCTATGGGATCTAAAGCTTCACCGGTTGTAGCCGACATTTTTATGGAGGAACTTCTTGATACATGCATTAAGAGATTAAATTGTAATTTAATTGTATTATTTCAGAATCTGAAATCGAAGAATTGTTAACGACTCGTATGTTTAATTCTTTTCATCCATACATTCAATTTACAATTGAAAGAGAATGTGACTATAAACTACGATTTTTAGATACTTCAATAATAATAAGTTATTAGGAGATTGGAGATTGGAGAATAATTAACTATTATTTAAAACATCCTAAACGAGTTATTATTAATACGGCAAAAAATCTCATAGATAAAGTACTGAATATTAGAGATATTTAATTTAATAGGAAGGATGTGGGGAGAATTAGAAATATATTGGAAGATAATGACCTCCCTAATCAACTTTCAAATAAATTGATTAGACAATAAAAAAGACGGAGGATAAATAGTACGACCACTGGGAATGAACCAAAAATTTATAAGTCTTTGACTTATGTACCGATAATATCTGAAAGGTTGGAGAATTCTAAAATCTACGATTTTAATAATTATAGGATGGCTCATAAGACATATAATATATTAGGAAGTTTATTCAGTAAAATGAAGGATAAGACGGAAATATTAGACAGATTTAATGTAGTTTACAAAATACCATGTAAGGGAAATAATAACGGAGGGTGTAATAAAGTATATATGGGTACCACTAAAAATAAACTAAAAACTAGATTAGCCGGACATAAATCTGATCAGAAATAGAAATACGGATCAACGCAGAAAAATGCATTGTGAATATTATGAATGTTTCACCATACAGCAGATTTTGAAAACACAACAGTTTCGAACACAGAAACAAACTACAAACATCGTTTCATGCTAGAAATGTTACAGATTATAAATACACCAACAGAACAAAGAATTAACTTTAAAATGGATACAGAAAATGTAGCTCAAAATTATAGACATTTAATTTATAAAAATAAAACAGGAAATTGAATATTTTTTTATGTTTTTGTGATAAATTTAAGTAATTTTGTCTTTTTGTGTAATTTAATTATCAATTTTTGTTTTTGACAATTTTTTATTATTTTTTCAAACAAATTTACAATAATTTTTTGTTGGTTAGTGCAAACAATAACTGTTTTTATTAATTTTTAATTAAATATGTCCCTAAAGAAACTTTCCATTGAGAAAGCGAAATATCGGATAAAATAAATCATTTATATTTATTGTCTGGACCTAAAACTTGAATAAATTATTTTATTTAATAAAATTGTATTGCAAATTTTAAATAAAAAGGTAAAAACAAATTTTACACTTTTTCTAAAAAATAAAACGCCATAAGATTACGGAAGTTGCTCAAAATGGGTTCATGCTGCAGTAATACCCTCATACATCTTGGTTTTTTTCCCGGCGTGCGTTTTCTTTAAATTTGAAAACAGGAAAAGGTCGCTTGGAGGGTAATCTTGAAAATAAGGTGGATGCGATGACAATTGATTGATACAAGATCACTTTTTTATTATCTTTATTAGCTCTATAATAATGAAGTAGTGAATGTAGGAGTTCCTAGCACATCCCAAAACATCGTAACCATAATTCTTTAGAGCAGCTACACCTTGAAAAGTCCATTGATCTGACCGTTACTTTCATGTCTGACAGAATTTTCATTTGGTCAATATTAAAATTAAAGACTTTACACTAACTGGCCCGTTGGTTAACGATTCTACAAAATTGGAAATTGATACTCATTTGCTGTGAGGTAAGACGAGTCACTTTTCGACTTCGGACAGAAGTTTTGAATGTTTCATTATTACGCCTGCACTAAAGGCAAACCAGCGCTCTCTAAAGGCTGTTTGATTTAGTTAAGAAATCGATTGAGCACAAGGACAATTTTGCATTGATAACCTTTCTAGATGTAGAAAGTGCCTTTAACAATTTGAAACCATAGATAGACTTACTGCCTGTTTTTAGAAAATGAAAACAAAATTGTAAATGAGAATTAATATTGAAAACAACAATAAAACACGAAAATTTGTTTTTGTTTTCAATATAAATTCTCAATCACAATTTTGTTTTCATTTCCCAAAAACAGGCAGTTAATATCCTTCAGCTTATTTTGAAAAGTATTGGCTAATAGGAAATAATAAAAATTTCAGAGTCCATTAACTGTAGCTCGATGTAGCCACTTTTTTCCTAGACTATGGACTTCAAACGGTAAAAAATGAGTTGCATACTGCATAAATATGATCTTGTGGTATTTTGGCTTATTCCCGTACAATGGCTTTTCTCAGCGCATCCATACTGGCATATTTGTTGCTCTCTAAAATGTTCCAGATGGAATAGTCCATCGGATATGCATTTGGAGAATTCGAAAGCGATTGTGTGGACCAAATGAAGTGTGGAACTTGGTTTTTAACCATTCTTGGTTCACACGACCTTTATGAGACGTCGCTGAGTCTTGTTGGAACATCCCTGGTTGACGACCAAAATGTTTGCGTGCCACGACTGTAAAGGCTTCATTAGTTTTTTACTTTTCGTTGCCGTTCTTTTCTGTAGAAAATATTTCTTACTTACTTGTTCTGTGTCTGAACTTGTGGATGTGGACGATGAAATTATAGGAATGCATCTTTCAAATGTTTACAAATTGTCTTTTATTTAAGAAAAATATATAAATTTTTAAAAATTTAAATTAAAATAATATTTTCTGACTTTCAATCAAAATTTGTAATATTTCACAACACAAAAAACTAAACATACACACTCTTGGCTGTCACTTAACGTTGTATTCTATTTTCTACAGAATAGTCCGCAACAGAACAGAACGAAAAAGTAACAACAAACCACACATACAGTTTTTCAATGGAACAGAAACAAAACAGCTGATTCGTAACATAATAGAACGTACAAACTAATTCTGCCTTAAAGCAGCTTCCAAAACATTTTCCCGATAATAAGTCTCATTGACTTTGACACCAGCCTCGATGAAAACGATTGGACATCGTCCATTACCGGTTCATTGCCTGAGGTAGAAAATTACTTCGACTGGCCTTTCGTAAGTTCAAATGTTCGTGAGTGCGTTCAGTTAAGTAAACACGATAATTTTGAGAGTTTATGAACTGCTCAATAGGAAATTTTTTTTCATCACAATGTTTGGAAATTCTTCACGTTTTTAATTTATTCACTTTTGTCCAAAAAGTGCAATCTGTAATATTCATATTTACCTGCTGTAAAAATTTCGCATAGTTTTGTCTACGTTTTGCTAATGAAACGCATAATTTAGAATCTATTTTTCATATATCTTTGACGTAAAATCATAAAGTATTTTGCTTTTATAGAAAATTTAAAAATTGCGAGTTAATTCCCACTTATTGATCAAGTGCGATATGGTCAATAATAACTAACTGAGTTTTTACTCGTTTTAAGGAACATCATAAAACGTTGTAAAGAAAACGCTAAAGAAATATATTAATGGGCAAAATGAAAATTCCGAAATTAGTTAATAGTAAATACTAATGAATTTTCAGCTATTTTATTTCGTTGTTAGTAACGTTTTCAGTTATAATATGATTTCATCCAATCAGTTACGTGTTGTCAACGTATGACCGTCGTTATATTAAATTATAAAAATAAATCTGTTTTTATGGCATCGTAACTCTCTGGAATGAAACAAATTTTACACTATATTAGCGATATTGCGAGTATTATAGAGTTAATTTAAAAACCCCAGCAAAAACGTGAGTTCGAAAATTATTTTAAAATCACATCTTTCTCAAACTGAATCAAATTGACAGCTATTTTTAAATTAAGAAGATTTCTCAATTCCAGCAAAAGCAAGAGATTGAAATTTTATTTTAGGAGCATTGCTTTCTCAAACGAAAATTAATTAAAAGTCGAGAAATTCACTTATTTTCAACTTATTCTCAAGCGTTTGAAATACATATGAAGCAACGTTTTACTTCCAATTCTCTTTAATCGCTTATTCAATCATTGAACATAATTTAGTAAGGCTTGTGTTCGAGTCTTGAATGTGTTAATTCAAATCACATACCAAAGAAAAAAAATTAACAATTTCAAGCCTCGAACTTAAGCTTGATAAAACTATTTTCAACTAATACAATACGTTTGGAAAAAACAAATTGCATGATAAAACACAAATTTGTTTTGTTGCTTTTATATTTTCAAATCTGACGATTTTTAGTTTATTCGAATGTAACAGAAAAATATACAATTACCATTCTAATCCGTATTTCCTATTTAATCTGTATTTCAAAAATATTCCGTAAAAACTTATCTTATTTTTCTAAACAGGAATAGTGCAGTACTGTCGGTATTTAAAAAGATTCATTGATTCTCAGCAGTTGCTTTATTTGTCTTCGAGCAAAGCATTTAAATCACTCCTAAATAATGAGAGTTTTGCTAGCTAACAATTCGTAATTTCAATTCAGAAATCCTTTAACGAAAAAAGCAAAGTTTCACACTTGATATTTACTAATATACTCACATCTCCTGCGGTGTTTGTGCGTATAAATCCATATCAATTTAGTTTTATTTCAATCTAAATTCAACTGACAGTATAATGATTTATTTTTTTTAATGTATGTAGTTTCTTTTTTTTCTCTACTGCTAGTTTGTTATTAATTTGATTTGCGTCACTTTTTGGTTTTCATTTTGTCTGCTAAAACATAAATTAATTCGCCAGATCATTTACACAGATTCTATTTGAAACCATATTTGGTTTCCGAAAAAAACAAAAAAACGTTGCTGAAAACCATATTTGTTAGAATTGCAATAATTCTAATAAGTGTTCTTTGTTATTGCGATTTGTTAATAAATATTTCGCTTGTGGCTTCATTTTGTTGCATGCTTCTGCCACTACTTGTGTGACAGAGAAGGTAAGGTGTATTAAGTTGCTTACCCAGTTCGTGCAGATGAAAAATATAAAGATACTTTAAGCAGTTTGAAATGAAAAAAAAATTAATTTATTAATCCAAAGTATTTTGACATGAGACAATATCCCCAAGAACAAGGTGAAAGATAAGAACATCCGCTCATTCAGTGCTCATATGTATTTCATCACTTTTTCTATGTAAATTTCCAAATCATTAAAAAAAAAATACGAGTATTATCTATCTATATAATTAACAGCTATGCAGCTTATGATCACATTATACAGTCGATTTAGACTTATACCATTTTAAAGGTTTTAGCATACAGATATGCACAATCAATAATTTATTAAGATCGGTTCAGTATTTTGGGAGCTATACGCATTTAAAGTTGGCACTAATAAATGCACACTTATTACAAACGTATACGTATAAGCGTCAAGTTGGAAAAAACATGAATGTGTGTTTGTCCAATCTGTTTGTGCAAAGAATTGAGAACTACAATTAGACAGAACTTTTTCTCTACTTTGGATTTGTAGAATTGTGGGAAAGCAGTAGTAAACAAAAGGTAGTTCATTCATATCAAGTAGTTTACTTTTGAAGTTTTTTGTTTATGGATTTTATCGCATGTGCGTAACTGTTTAGTGTTTTACTAATTATAATTAGAAGACTGCCGTGGGCTATAGATGTCCCCTTCGACTAGTAGAAAGTGCGCTAAACTATTACACGCAGGTTCAATTCTTGTTTATATCCTCCATTTTTCTGCAGACAAGCCAAATAAAAAGGGTTCGAGTTTGTTAAAAAATAAAAGTATAAGCTCTAACTTACCATTCGTGACTATCGGTTCGAATAACCGTTTTTTTTTTGTTAATTAGAGAATTACGGTATAAATTAATCTTAAATGATTTTTTTTTATCCAAACGAAAAATATTAAAATGTCTTTAAATTAATTATGTTCATAACATATTCATTATTTTAGATAAAAATTACACAGAATTTCAGAATCAAAGGAAATGATATCTCTTAATAAATTCTATTTTTTTTTATTTTATTTGTCTGATTATCAAACACAATTTCTTATTAATGAATACATAAACATTTTTTATGAATGGTATTTGATAATCAGACTGATAGTAAATTGGCTTGAATTCGCCCATTCATGTAGTCATTAAATTGCCTTGTTATGGACATTCAACATGAAATGATAACACGCAGAGCTGTCTATTATCTGATTAGTAAAAGTCATCGCATAAAATTAAAAAAAAAAATTAAAATTAAAACCAAAAATATTCGTTTATGTCGAATAATTATAGACGAAAATCTCGGTTTGTCGAATAACTCGAAAACCGTAATTTTATAAAAAATGGTTTTAAAAAGAAACGATTTAAAAAATCGAAAGTTAAAAATACCGGTTTTTCGAATAATTTGAAAATTAATTTAAGAACTCTACTCAAGAGCATTCGACAAAAATTAAAAAAAAATTGGACCAAAAATTTTCTTCTAAAAACAACAATAAAATTTTGGAACTATTTTTCCCATTTCTTATTTTTTTGTTTGTAATAATTTTTCCTATATAAAGAATTAAAAAAGAAATCTTAATTTAAGGAAGTCGGTATTCGAAATATGAATTGCTCCGGCCGAAAGCAGCCTTTGCAAAAAAACCTTTATTCAAAGCGGGTGTTCGAAATATCGTAGAGAAGAAAACCTGGATTTGTTTAATAAATATTTTCTAAATAACCGACTTTCAACCGGTCACAAGGATTTCCCCTTAGCGATTTTTCGAATTTTACCTGCGCTTAATAAAGAAGGAATGTCTGCCCAGCCGGCCTTCGAATTTTTACCTCTACGGTATTCCGAGCAGCAGCTTCGCTATATAACGATTTTCAGCTTGGGAAAAAGTTGCTTCAATGATAATGCTTGCCCCAAATTTAAAAATAAGTGGCTGAAAATATTTTTTGTTAGTGCCATTTTCCCTTTTTAATTCGGTGTAATTTTTAATACATTTTTCTTTTTTTCCTGGACATTCCACATTTTCCAGTTTGGCACTATTTTTGAATAAAGGAAAAATTACCCCCAAAAATTAAAAATGGTCTAAAAATTTAGAAAAAATCACTTGAAATTTAAAAAAAAATGTCCCCAAAAACAGGGAAAATGACACCAAAAATTTATGTTGTTTTTAATAGAAAATTTTGGGCCTTTTTTTCATTTTTAGTTTGAGGCCATTTTTCATGGAGCCGAATTTTTATAATCCAAAATTTTCATAATTTTATTATTATCTATAATATGCAAGTTTTTGTTTTAAGAAAAAAGCTTTATCGCAATTTAATTTAGCATTTATTTTTGCTTTTGTTGAATATTTTAGCATCATTTTCAGACATGTGCGATTTGCAATACTTTTGCATTACCATTAACTTAAACATAAAAGTATTTTAGTGCAAAAATTATTGAATTATCAGAAACTTTTAAAACTGTTATGCACCGAATTAATTTTTTTTGTCAAAGTAATGCCTTGATATTTTTATATCACTTAAATGTATGACAAGTAAAGCATTACTTTTGCATTATCACTAAAACATATCGTGCAATAATGCACTATTCTTGCAGTATCACTCCGATTTTCGCTACTCTTCTATTTTAGTAGAAATAAGAAAAACCTGCATGTCAGAACATTCTCTTACTTCTGACAATACTGATTATCCTTAAAACCCGCCTTTTGTAGTTTTTGCTATTTTTATTAAATGCATTAAATTGGTTTTATTTCTTATAGGGCATTCTTAAATCGAGTTGTCTGGAATTATCATCAATTTTGTTTGTTTATGCTGTACCAAATTTGAAATGATGTAATTTTATTTTGGATAATTTTGTTTTCTCATTAAATTTTTTAGTGCTTTAAGTTTTTTATTTAAAGCTTTTGCTCATTTAACAATATAAAGTTGTTTAGTTAAAACGTGTGCTACTTAATACCAATTGTGTTGAGATTATTTATATAATAAATTAAATTCGTTTTTGTTTTAATTTAAAAAAAATTTTGCGTGATCTTGTTGTTCTACTCATGTTTTTCTTTGACACAAATTGTATTTATTATTTCTTACGGTGACGAAATGAAATTTATTTTTAATATTCAGAACACACCGGTAGAATTTTTTTTCGTGAAAGACAAAAAAAATAAACAACGAACTGTTTTAAGTTTGTCATGTATTTTAATTTTCGCCGAAAAATATATATTAAAAAAAAAACAAAATGACAAATTTAGCGAATAAAACAATTGTATAATATATATATATTTTTTTGTTTTAAATAGTTTTTTTTTTAAGGAATTTAGGTGTTAAACAAAATTATTATTCTGTGTTAAAACAAAGTCATTTGTTATAAATAAATATAAATTATTTAAAAAAAAAAACATTAAAAGTTCTTTTATAGTTTTGCCAATTTGTTTCAAATCTTAACATCTGTCTTGTAAAATGTTTTACCACATAAAAAAAATTGCAAAAATGTTTCAAAATATGCGACTTTTTTATTTAAATAAATTTTTTGTTAATGATAAATTGGAAATTTTATTTGAATGAGTTCAAGTGCAAACTTTTATTCAATTTATATAGACGTTCTACTCCACTTTAGCCCATTAAAATAGTATAGAAGATCAATGGTTCTCAATGTGATACGAGTATAATTTACTCGCGCAATACCTTTCCATTCGGTAAATTGTTTGCACATTCCATCTTACAAAATTAAAGTTATGGGTGCAAATGCTTTATAACTTATTTATTTAAAATTTGTTTATTTATTTTCTTTAAGATTTGTGCAAAGAAGACTTGTGAAATTTAAAATGGAACAGTACTCAGTAAAATAACGACCTAAAATAATTGAATTTTGTTTTTATTTGATTTTTCTGATTTTTGAAGCAGCATCGTCGACATTTTAATGTGTGATGTGGATCCTTAGTGTCCACTATGAATCGGCTGGTTGCCACTTTTCGTCACTGCAGCTCGGTAAGAAGTCTCTCTGGTGCCTGAAGATTACGTACGTTGCACAATGCGGTTAATATTCAATGTGTACGCGAGACTGTGGACAAAAATTCAGAAACATCAAGAGCTGTTCCATCTTAAATTTCTTTACTGTTGCACTTTAAATATTCCAAGTCGTAATTCTACAAATCTTAAAATTAAGAAAGATTCAAAAATTTATAAAGCATTTACATCATTCCGTTAATTTTGAGCACTTGTTATATGTCAGATGAATGTTTGTCCTTTTTGATTATGATATTGACATTACAGTCCAATTTCAACTGGTATTACGGGCAAAACCCACGTAAAGAAAAGGTGACGATTACATCGTGTTTCAGTATTTCCTTTTTTTTAAAGAAAAGTTACTACACGCCCATTAATTTACCGATAAAATGCATTTTTGGTTTTCAATTTCCCAATCTTCTGTTCTTTTTGGAGGACCTTATTTTTTTTAAGAATGCTTATTTAAAAAATTTTTTTGCTTATTAAAATGTAATATTTTTTAGCAATGGTGGTATGAAATAAAAGGGAACGCTGCAGAACTTCATAAAGATATATACTTGAACAAAAGAAAAATCTCTTCTTAAAAATACAGTAGACTCGAGGTAATTCGTGCAAGGACTATTCCCTCAACCCAGACTTTCTCCATTAAATGAGATTGAATATAAGAATATTGAAAATTAAAAAAGTGTATTAATTCGACGGTATGCACAAGTAGTATACCCAGTTATTGTATTTATTTTGTTTATTTTAAATATAAATATTATTTTAAGAAATCCAACATATTAGATAGTTTTTTCTTAAGCTCTGTATGTAGACGGCTGTTTGATCTGACAATGTTGGCAATGAACTGACAATGAGAAATTGCCATCACAAGATATATTGCCAGTTCACACGTTTGTAAGACATTTGTCAGAAAAGCTCACATTTTCATTGCTTTCAACTATCAGTCTTGCAATGGACTGACAATGCTTTTTCCTGACAAAGTTGTCAGACAATGTTTAAATTGTTGTTACACATTTTTAGCAGATTTTACTGACACTATTATATGATCTGACAACCGTCTGTACAGAGCTTTGTACGAGTATATGTGCCTTTTGCTCCTCTGGGTAGCTTTAGGTTTAGCTTCCAGTAAGTTTTGCTCAGCAATATATCTGAGAGCAGTGACACACTCGATCGTGTTAGTGTTGTTCTGAGTCCAATAGATTTCTTTATCGAAAATTTTAATGACTTCAGTTGCTTAATTGTACATCTTTTATCGCTTGTTTCGTCATAAAACGAAAAGAGACAGCAGAAATGGATTTCATTTAATGTGAATACGAACATGAATTTCCCCTTCTCTTTGTACTTATTTTTCTTTATTATGTTCATGGCACAAAAACTGCCAAGTTCTCTCTGCATAGAATTTTCCCTCTATAAAGTATTTAATAAAATTAATTTTTCTTGTCGGCTCCATCGATTAGTTCTCTCAATCCTGTTTTCCCTCCGCCCAGGCTATAGTGTATATTTTTCCATATCCTTGGATGAGATCAAATTCTAAAATTTTAAGGTCTTATAGAGTTCACTTAAGACTACAATATATAATTTTTAAACCATTTTATGATGAAAACTTTCAAGGAAGGATATACTTTTAAAGGAATTTGTTTTTAGGTGAGCCGAAAAATATACTTTTTTTCCTTTCCTGTTATTTGGCACCGGCGTTTCTAAAAAATATTACTCTTTAATAAACAAAATAATAATAGAAAAATATTAAAGGATTTCATAGCAAATTTAAACACTCCTGTTTGTTTTTTCATTATAGCATTTTTAGTTTTTACATGATTTCGGTGCGTAATGACTTAAAACTTTTGTGAAACCAATGCAATGTTGTAATAATCGATAGTTAAATATTATTGGCCTTATTCATAAACGATTAATAAAGTTAATGTGTGCATTAAAACCGTTTTTCCCATATAAAAATCCAACATCGTTTGTGAATAAGGCCATATATTTTAAATCTAACTCATTTCTAAAGAAAGAAGTTTAATTTATGTTAAATATTATTGATCACGAAATCATTTTTAGAAATTTTTCTAAGCACTACGACTTCATCCTATCTTGAGGGTTATTATGTATTTCGATTCGAAACGAAAATCATTCGAACTTGTATAGATTATAGATTGTGTTTCGAAAATGTTTTCATAAAAACAAATAAACAAGGCGAGTGTTGTGTCCCGTTGCCGAAGCTTTTTTCTTCGCTCTGCACTGGCTCAAAACCTGACGCTAATCTTATTGCGATATGAGTTTTTTTTTTGTTCACATCTGGTCTAAAACTTAATTCATATTTTTTTATGACTTTTTCGCCACAAGTGGTTTTTGTTTTATTTGAAGTGTGATGGTGTAAACAAAATCTAAGAAAAACTCGAGACTTGTATTATAGTGAGAAATTGGCCGAAATAATCTCAATTCATTTTAAAAGGGGATTCTTTGCCTAAACTTAATTTATTTTTTAAACCTACATTTCTGAGCGAGATACCTAAAGTGAAAGAAACGTAATAAAAGTAAAAAAAAGCAAAATCAAGTTGCAGTTATAAAAATGCAATCCAAAATATAAAAAATAACCTGTTGCAAAAATCAGGTGGTTGTGGATATTGCCTTCGCTCTATATTTAATGAAATTTTAAATCTGGATGTTGTTACATAAACATAAATAGTCACCCTTGTACACTAACTAAAGGGTCTTTCACACTATCACACAAGTCTTAAGATTTTCATTGGATTTTGTGTGAAAGAAATCTAACGAGATTTGTTGCGATCTCAAGTAAAATGAAATATATGTTTCATGTAGTTTCATGTATCCGGCGGACGCGCCGGCCTTTTCAAATGTTTTGCACTTAAAGTATATCGTCATATGATTTCAATAAAGCCCGAAGTTACAAAAAATTCAAAACCGACTTCTTGGTAGATTTCGATCCACCATATCAAAATGCGTGTCCGTGGAAATTTTTATTTATTAAAATTATACTAATTCGTCAATAAGAAATAAGCTTAAACTAAAAAAATTTTGAAAAATGTTGCTTAAGTTTTCATATTAGAGAGTTTTTTGCTTGCCCTCTAAAATTTTTTCAATGTAACTTAGGGCTTTTATGAATTTATATGACGATATATACACTATATATCAAAGTACAACATCAAATAACAAAAAATTTCATTAATTTTGAGACATGGTGTGATACACATTCCAATTTTTGAGCCTGTGTATGACAAAAAAAAAAAACAAATCAGAGACGGCACGCTATCGGCGGCGAAACAATCGATTGTTCAATTATGAAAATTCAACCCTGATCAAATGAAAAATCTTATAATTTAGAAAAATTTCTAAAAATGCCAAAGTCTTATGGTATGTCGTATTATTTGTCATTTTAATAACATTTTGCTTTCACACTATCACACTTGTACGTATTATTACAGTTTTTGACAAGTCTTAATACAAAGTATTATAGTGTGGAAGGCCCTTAAGCAACATTCGAAAGTGATTAAAAATCAAAAAACTTTTTGTGATCCCTTTAACACCTAGAAAAACGAGAAAACAAGACGTAGCATTTGTAAATATAAAAATAATAATAAATTAAATGCAATTATGCATTTTAAGAACATGAAAATTTCATAGACCAATTCCCTTAATTATTGGTTTATTTTTAGTCTGAAATATAACAAATATTTTCATTTCGTTTGTGTGTTCCCTGTTTTTGTCTTACAAGGCGTGGGTGACTCAGCAAGCACGAGAAATTTTTAATAAAATTAAAAAAAAGTAATTAAAAACTCATTCACTTTTGTGTGTTTTTTAATTTATATTGCATCTGAAGGAAGACAATTATAAACGTGAACCTATTTTGGTCTATAAAGAACAAAACCATTAATTTTTATTGATATTGAAATTGTTCCAAATTATTTACTTCGCCGCTGCTATTCTGGCTGGCACGAAACAACACTTTGACGTCAGTTGGGTTTTTTTTATATCTGATCTTTAGTTTGGAACTTCTTTATTTAAAATATTTTTCTCTAAATTATTTGAAATGCTTTTAGATGTTTTTTCTTTCTTGTTTGTTTGTTTTTTAATTTAATTATTTGAAGACGCTTGCACCTTTGAAATCGAATGGATATTTATTATCGAAATAATACAAATAAAAACATTGTTTAATATTTTGCTTTCCTTATTTTTGTATGTTGAACAAATAGATCTTTTGAACATTTCGCATTTTGGTTCTTATATTCTTTGAGAATACAGTGAACACGAAATAAATGTTAACATTTTGCATAATTATTATATTTATATTATATTATATATATTATAAAAATTATATTCGGCATGAATAATTATTTACTGAAACAACATAAGTCAAAAAATGTAAATTTTGAGTTTAGAAAGCAGAATTATTCCTCGGGTTTACTCAGTAATCACTCATATCTACTCACCCATTGAATAGAATTTTGTTTTATTTTTCCATTTAAGTGCTTGTACAGGCTGATCAAAATACAAGTATATTTAAATTGTAGAAATGTAAATATGTATTCCCTTCTGCTGGTGGCGCGAAAGCATGTTCGAAATATATTTCTTTAAACCTCGGTTACACTCAGTTACACCTCACGTAATTTTCGTGAGTCATGCATGATCGTGATTAATTGTTTCTCTCAATTATGAAAAATATAAGGTCGTGTAATATAAAATTTTTCTATAGTGAGTGCATGAACGTGAGTGAAAAATTGTGAACGATCACATCAACAACATTGTTTCAATATTGTTTTAAAATTTGAGACACTGAATGCTTCTATCCTGAATGCGCACAGTGGGACATTTTGCGAGAAGCCAGTCAAAAGTCTATAACTTTTGATAGAATTATAATTTTTGTAAATAATATCTTATGTATTATATAAATACTTCTACAAATCATTTGTGGAAAAAGAATACAAGAATTATTCTTATATTAACAAGATTAAAAAGATCTACAAGGGTACTTTACTAGCAAGAGTGAAAATCGCTATTAATGTTAAGTTAAAATTTGTTGGCCAAACCAAAAAATTATATGGGACTGCTCCGTAGATCAGTGGATAGTATGAGTGTCGCAGGTTCGAGACTTTTCAAGACCCTGGGTGTTGCTGCAGACAACCCAAAAAGGTGTTTGCTTCCATGTGACCAAAAGCCAGCGACTCGATTTCTCGTAAAATGTGTCACAGTGCGACGAGAGCAATGTTGTGCAGCACTGTAAATATAATAAAAGATAATTGCTGTATATAATGATTTAGAAAAAATTAAACAGTCATAGTTTTTCTTTCTTCATAATCATTAATTTGCTTTTGGTTTCCTTATTATCTCAAGTAATTAAAATAAATGTTATAAATTTAATTAAATTAAAATAAAATGCGTTGTTTTAAATAAATAAAAAATAAAAAAGAAGAAATGAAACCACAGATTATTCTTTCTTCTTATCTAGAATCTGCTAAAGAATTTCAAAGAAATAAATTAAAAAGAATTTGTCAGAGCGTAACATGTCTTTTCGTTCACGCTCACGTCCTACACAACCCTTGGCTTCGCGTAGACGTTCTTTGTCCAGTTCTCGTGCCCAAAGCTCGGGAGCTTATAACTACAATGGCTCATCCTACAATAGTGGTGCAACAAATAGCTATTCATCGAGCAGTTCCAGGCCCTTAAGTACCGGCTACTATCCGAATGGCAACAGTTCGTCATCTTATTATCAGAGTCCTTATAATAGTAACTATTCGTCAAGGGATAATCTTTATGGTTCGGGCTCTTTAGCTCGTAATAGTTCCGGAAATAGTTATTATAGCAATGGTAATAAATCGACATCATCATCATCAGCTTCATCGAATTATCGCCATGATTATAAAGCTGCTTGCTCTAAGGAAAGTAATACTACTACTAGCAATGCTGGCTGTGCTGCTTCTACTACTACTTCTTTGAATAAATTAAAAAACTCCTCTTCAACAACATCTTCATTGAATCACCAACATGTTCATCATCATTCGATAACCATTTCCTTAACGCCTTCTGGCAACAACTCCAATATCAACAACAGCAACTATACTAGTGCTTATCATAATTCCAACAATAATTATAAATCATCACCTTTGAAATCCTTTAAGTCCTACATGCGTTCACCACATGCTTCCTCACCCTTACCCTCATCGTCGAAATCTTCATCACCCTTATCTACCTCTTCATCTGCCACTTCTTATGCTTCTAAAGCTTCGGGCATCCATTCTACTAGCAACAGCACTTCCACCGCCGTTTACGAAGGCAATGGCAAATATCAAACTTCCAACAATAGCATTTTCTCCTCTACTTTAGCTTCAAATGGTTACGATGGCTCACGTTACTCATCGAATCCCTACAGCAGCAGCAACAGTGATCGCTATATCAGCCCCTATACATCATCGTATGACAAAGGCATAACAACAGCCTCACTTAGTTTCAATATGGGTCCTGCCAGTTCGTCAAAGGGTTCAAATTCTTATTTGAATAAATCATCAGCCCCGAATGCTGCCTCCTCTAGATCTCTCAGCAAAACAAAATCATTATCAAATTCGAATAGCAGCTTAAATTCATATCCCGTATCATCATCATCATCTGCCAGCAATAGTGCCAATACGGCAAATGCCGCCGCCATGGCAGCCATAGTGTCACGCAGCAGTTCGTTGAGGGAACAAGAGCGCAAATCGCGAACACGTTCACGTTCTCGTACAGCGGCTAACCGTTCGCTTAGTGCTTCGTCGGAGAAGAGTGAAGGTTATGAAGTACGTAGGAGCATAGAAACATTCAATTACACATCAAATTCTATTGAATGTTTTTCTTTCTTTTTTTTTAATATGAAACCTTAATTTTTGTTTTAGCCCTTTCGTCATGACTGACGGGATCTTTTTATGGAAAAGTTTAACATCAAATTCAATTAAAACAGTTAAATTAAATTCAAACATTTTTCGTAGTCTTCAAATAAAAATATCGTTACCTTAATATAGAAAGGCCCTAACTAATTTTTTTTCAAATTGAGTTTTTTTTTTGCATATTTCAATAAATTCAAAGATCTCTTATCGAAATAAGTTAACCACTCGATTTTAAAAAAAAAATACTGAGGTCCTTTTATATACATACATACTTGTTTTAAAAGGCACTTTTATAAAAAATAACTTCTAATGCTACTTGACCTCTCGTCTTGACTGACAATAAATATATTGGCAATAAAGCTGTCCTATGGGAAATCGTAATTATGTTAACAAACAATTTACAAAATTTCAAACAGAAAGGTTCGGTAGTAAAGAAGAAGAAACTGAAAGACTTTTTAAATTTTCATCTGAAAAACTTATCGTGAAATAAGAAATTTTGCATTTTTATGTATTTTTAATATCTTAATAATTTATTAAATTTTTTTTTTGCATCAAATTTCTTTTTTTTGTTTTATTGTGCGTCTTTTTTTCTTTTATTTGGAAATGTCAAACTGTTTATGACGTTTTATGCTCGCAATAATTGTCAACGAAAAACTGTTGGCAATTATTGCCGCAATTATTGTCAAGTATGAAAAAGATGCGTCTTCACTGGACATAACATAATTTTGACATTTGCTGCAATATATGTCAATGAATTTATTGCCTGTTAAGAAGGGGGGGTAAGGAATGTTCAAATATTATGTAACGTAATTTTGGGCGTTCTTTTATAAAATTTTGAAAGGAACTTTATTTTAAAACGTACTTTTTTTGTAAGATATATTGTAAAAAGTAATTTTTAAAGGTACTTATTTGAAAACGTACTTTAAAAAAAAGGTATTCCTTTACAAGGTACTTTTTGCAAATGTATTGTTTTAAAAGATACTTTTTCTTAAAGGTACTTTCTTTTAAAGGTATTTTTTCTTAAAGGTACTTGTTTTTTAAAAGTGTTTTTCTGAAATTTTAATTTTTAAGAGGTACGTTTTCAAAGGTATTGTTTTATAAGGAACTTTTTCAAAAGTATTCTTTAAAAAGGTCTTTTTTTATTTTATTTATCTTTTAAGGTATTTTTTTAAATGATAATTTTCTAAAAGGTTTTTATCATTTAGATACAAAAATATTGCTTTAATGAAAATTTAGTTAAGAATGGTAGTCATAATTGCATTAGACACACTAATGGCGTTTTGCAATTTGTAACAGCTGTTATAATTGTGTTCTGTAATACAGTGGGCTTTTTACGCACTTCAAGAAATGTGTTGGACCTAAAATAGATTGTATAAAATGATTAAAATCTGTCCGATGCGTCAAAAAAATTGTATAATTTTTTTTTTGTTTTATGAAATTTTGTTGAACTCTTCCATAAAATTTTCTTGTACTGTTCGACTTAAATAGAGGATATTACTTAATTTCTTAAAAACTAAAAGTATATGACAAAAGTTCGTGAACGATTTTGAAAGAAATTTGCATTGAATTATTTACACAAAAATAACTAAAAATTCATACAACTAAATAAAAACTATAAAAATATTAACAACATTTTTATTTTGTTTAACGCATTATTTCATTTAGAGCGGTAGCGAAACACGTCCTAGCCGTTCACGTGTTGGTAGCACAGCTAGTTCTGTTTCGGTCTCAACATCCACCTCGGCCACAGACGACCGCAAAACACGTGATAAAACCGAAAACAGTGGTGATAATATTGACTATAAGGCTCTATGGGAAGCTGTTAAGTAAGTTAAACTGTGCCAAGTTGCAAGAGCGAAAGAAACTCCAAACGGACTCTTGTGCCTTCAATTTTTTTTTATTGTATTCTAAACACAAAAAAATTAATTAAATTTTGTTTAAAAACATTTTACAGATTGGAAAATGATAAACTTAAACAACAACTAAAGAAAAAAGATGATGAAGTTGTTCAAACTAGAGCCACCCTCGAAAGATTTGCTAATGCTGTAAGTAATTTATTTAAATATGTTTAATACTATACAAGCGTTTAAAAAAGTCTAAAAGATTGAGCACTGTTCACATAGTATGTTGTTTGTTATATGTATGTGACAATTTGTAGACGGCCGCACAATGGGAACGATATGAAAAATAATGATGAAAATATATATATTTTGCACACAACTCATGGGACTGCGATATGAATCAAACAAAAATCACAGAAAGCGTCAAAGCCAGTCTCAACAAGGGCTTAATTTTTTCACAGCTTGTAGCGTTTACAACTATGTAGCAATTGCTTTAAGTTATATTCTACAGTAGTGGTCAAAATAATGACAACCATATATATAGGGTCTTTTACTAATAGGTTTTATTTGGATATATGAAAAAACGAGTATTTTTAAACGAAATCATTGAAAGTTTACTTAATTGGAATGCCATCAATAATGGAAAACAATATCAACCGAATTTCCGCCTGGTTGCGATTGCAGGAACATATTCTTTTCATGAAATTTTCCATCACCAATTCGTACATTTGCAAATGCATGTAATTAATAACTTTACGAATTCCATTCTATTTAGATTTTAAGTTTTTGTTTTTTTGATTTTGACATTGTTTTTTTTCGCAAATATCTTCTGCATTATTTATGCAAACAATGATTTAAATTTTTTTTCTTATCTTCAATAAATTCTGGAATAATATGTTAACAACTTCTTTTAATTCTCTCAATTCAAATAGAAATGACAATTATTCAACGACAAGCTTCTTAATAAAAGAGTTCGAAAAATGCAAACCAAAAACAAAAAATTCCCAATTCAGACTTAATTAGCTTTTAAACTGCAGGAGATAAATTTTATAAAGATGAATCTGAAGTCTTGTGTATTTTCTTTACTTGATAAGAAAAAATTAAAGAACAATTAAGTATTCGTAATCGGTCACTAAAAGTTTATTATCATTATTTTTGCGATCAGTCCCACTGTCTGTCGTTTGAACCGATCCTTTAGAAGTATTGAATGATTATTTTCCATATGAATGCAATTTTTTTCAATGAAAGCGTCAACAACAGTTTAAACTATTTTCTTCTTAAGTGTGTAGAAAACTAAAAAATCTGATTTTGACATGCAGATGAAATTATGTACATATGGATCGCAAAAGTGACATATCATATGATAAATGCACAACGTGTGAACTTTGCATTACGCAGAAAAACAATCCTATCTATTCCAATAAGTACTTGTCAATGTCACGTCAAGTCGACAGCTTGTGGGTGGCATTTGCTTACACGTTGTTAACGTAAGACAACTACTACTTACTAACTATTTTCTAACGGCGTAAAATTCGCAAGTTTTAGAGTAAATAGTGTTCAATTGTAATCGAAAACGAGTACGTAAATGTCAATTTAATTTGCTCAACGTGGCGTGATATCGAAAAAGACTTACATGATAGGGTATATACACATATATGTAAATATAAATACATATGTTGTAAAATACCACTACACTTGGTTTTGAAATGAAACATTTGCAAATATTTTCTACAAAAAAAAGCAAATTTTTTTCGGTTTGCTATATTAAGTAAGGGGTCTTTCTTTTAAATACAGCTGTTTATGGAAATATGTATTTTATTTAGGAAAATCTATTTTAAATCTATTGTATAAAGAATAAACAATACTCTCACTTAACTCTCCGAAAAAAATATATAACTTTTGTTAATACAAAAAACAGCGCTTTTCTTTCTCTCCCCGTTAAAATCACACATGATGATGTTCCTTAAAATATCTAATAATTTTAATAAAGGATAATCTATTATACACTAAAAAACAAATACTTCCTAAGTAACCGGGATCCAAGAGTCTCCAATACCTTTTTAATTTTTTATTTTGTAAAATTAATCCCACCACTACTGCTGCACCCTTAAAAATTTGTGAAAGTATTATAACACTTTTAATTTTGTTTGCACCGTTAATTTGAAAACAATCGATCAAAAAATCAAACCAAAAAATTTTTTTTTTGCAAATTAATAACTTTTGCAGACCACTAAAAATTCTCTGTCAGAGATTGAAAAGCGCGAAAGGAGAGCTATGGAACGAAAACTTTCCGAATTGGAAGAAGAGCTGAAGGTAAATAGCTTTAAACAAAATTTCTTTTTAATATCCTTATTTTTTTACCTCTCACACAAATAAAATAATGCTGAGTTAAAATTTTGTTTTAACACTTTTTTCAATAACCTTTGCCAGATTGAAACAAAACAGCCCTTTTATGTTTTCTTTTGTTGTTGTTGTTGTTGTTTTATAAATACACCAAGATATTTTTTTTAATATAATTTTTGGTTTTGATTATACGCTTTTCTATTTACACCATTAATATTTAAACAAAATTAATTTGGCTTTTAGCTTATTAATAATTTTTCTTAAAATTTTATTGTTTATTTGTATTATTTTTTATTTTATTTTAGCCAAAATAACAAAAAAATTGTGCATATTCATAGTCGCTTTTAGTTCCAACTTAATAAGTCTGATCTATTTATAGTTGGTGCTAAAGTTATTCACAGTCGGCTTAGTTTCGACTTATCTGTTTAGTTGCAACTAATTTCAAAAAACTTAAAAAGAAAGAAATTAATAAATTGTGAAAGTATTGAAAAGTAGACGGTGACTTTTATGCACGATACAGATTTGATAATAATAAAGAACAATTCACTATTAATACAATTTCACAGTTATTAACAGGTTTTTAAATAAGAAATAAACTAGAGATAGGATTTTTCTATACGATATTTATAAGCACTTTTCCTCAGAAAATTTTGATAAAAAATAAAGTCAAATTTCTTTCGCTTAATACATTTAAAACACCGAAAAGATATTAACTCAAAATAAAATTTGATTTTATTAGCATCCATCACGTAAACCGGGTATCGATATTTCTATACAGAATTTTAAATTTTGCCATGTCTAGCAGGGCTGGTTTTCTTTTATAGTACGAAAGTGTACAAGAATTCGACTATGAATAGAAGTGAATTATAAGTTGGTAGCTAAGTTTAAGTTGTAACTTAACAAGTTTCAAATTAGAAGAGTAACTATGAATATGCCTCATCACCTTTATATTTATTTTTTGTTTATAACTTGTAAACATAAAACTTCTTGCTCCTGTTATGTGTAAAAAAAAAGTTTGTTGTTTAATAATTGCACTTGGTGTTTTAATATGGCTTGTCGCACAACATTTTCCCAGTAGTGCACAGTGCAATACTACTCTGAATACGTGGTACTAAAGCACCTCTGGAATAATACAGTTGTCTTTCATTAGATGATCTGTTGTGGTTTTAACAGTAGTACATGAGTACTAAAGTTGAAAGGACGATTTCCTTTAAAAATGTACTTATTTTTTGACCTGCTCATATCAGTGGCTAATAAAGAACTTAGTCTATTTGATATCAATTTTTTAAATATTATTTTGGACGACACACAGTATTTATCCCCGTGTAACGAATGGGAACAATTTGTGTAGCTCTCCTGGAGTTATGAAATTTGTTACGCACAGTTTTAGATTGACACAATTAAAAAAACTGAAGTTTGAAAAATATCAGAACAAGGATTCGCATAACTCCCATATATCATAATGTTGCACAAACGTCTTGAAACTTTATCACAATTCTTTTTATGATATTGGGAATTTATTCTAAAAAGTTTTCTTAAACCGGAGCAAGGACACTTGCAGCTCTATCGTATATTCTTTTTATTAACAACTTATAGCACTGAAATTTATTAAATTTTAAATTGATATCAGCTGTAAGTTTGCATTAAAACAGGGGGGCGCAGAATGAGATATATAACTCAAATTTTTTATAACTTTTTATTTATGCGATTACTATTATTAATTATTTTATATACCGCATATTATTGGGTAAATTTTTTTTGGTGAGCTATGAAAAATTATATCGTGTAAGTGGTGGACATTTTCTGGATTTCGGTATGTGATGAAAATCTATCGATTTCAAAAATCAAATTCTACTAAAAGCAAATTATCTGATTATTATTTATTGTTTTCAACGTTTAGAATATTTTATTAGAACTTGAAGTCTATTCCACTAGATCGTCCGATTTACAGCACACGTATTTGACAATGATTCATTTTGGCAAATCGAGTGATTTGAAATCGATCGATTTCCATCACTTGCCTGAATGCGTTCTTTAATTATTTGCCATACCAAAGCCATTGAAGCAGCTGCTGTATGGGCTGCGGCTCCATCTTGTTGAGATCAAAAGGTTGGATGGTTTTCCACAAAAATTTCCAACATCGTCCTACATACACCACCGTTCACAGAGATTTAAACATCAATGCCATTTTCCAAAAAATATCGGCCAATTACCGTTTCGGACGATACATTGCACCAATCAGCACACAGTGAGTGTATTTGTCACTGATTCTACGTAGCCAAAATCCTGTGGTTGTGCTTGTTGACTTAGCCATTTAATAGTAAATGGGCTTCCCTTCATCGCTCATTATCGAATTGTGAATAAAGTCTGTATTTTCATCTGCTTTATCGCGGAAACGTTTTGGTACATTGTTCGAGTGTGTAGTTATTCATTTAAATTCCCCAGGGGGCAAATTACGGCATTCGATATCGAACGAAATTTCCATACAAATTCAAAAAATTTTGTATGGGATTTCGTTCGATATCTAATGCCGTAATTTGTCCCCAAGGTCTTCTTCACAAAAGGCTGATAAAAACGAAGAAAACATCATAATAAATAGCTCATTCTGCGCTAAATGTTTGCTAAATTTGACACAGAAATGGAAAAGTCTTTGAAAATAGCAAATTTTCCTATAAAGAAAAAATAGTAAGGGGACTCACAATAGTTGGTGCTAACGGCCAAATGTTAGCGATAATGCAAATAAAAAATTTAAACGAAGAACGATATTTTTTCAAGTCACAGTGTTCAGCTTGTGAATGGTTAGTGCTAGATCCCCACAATTGTTTGTCATAAAACAGACCGATCTATAATTTGAAGCACATACAGGGTGGTCAAAATACAAGTACTTTTTAAATCATATGTTATTTTGACGCTGATAGAGTTTTAATGTCTGTAATATTGACTAGCATTCACACTTTCGCGGACAAAAATGAGTCGCTTTACAACTGAACAATGTTGTAAAAAATATTCCAAAATTATTATCGGTCAACGAATTTGGTCGCATAATCTTGTTATCAGTCGTCTTGACGATGTAATGCCATGCGCATAATCCAGATACAATCCACAATCTCAAGGCTAATATTGTCAGAGACATTCGTGGGATAGAATTAAAAACCATCAACAATTCATGGAAAATTTTACTGTCAGACTAAGCTACGGCGAAGCCAGCCGCCGCGCCGCAGTCACATGAATGCAATTGTGTTTCATATCTAATAAAAAAATATACAAAATAATATGCAAAAAAGAAATTAAGTTTAATTTACTTTGTTTAATTTTCATTAATATACTTGTACTTGGACCTCCCGGTATATATGTATGTATTTATGCATGTTGACTGATTTAAGATGCTTCCCAACTTTGTTTTTTTCACGTCTGTTGTGAGTGATTGACTTTCATTCAGTCACTGATTCTAGATATGGTCAGCTGTGGCATTCGCATTAAAAGTATGCCCATCTTTTTCCCTCAGTCTCGCGGCACCCAGGGCTGGGCATTTGCCCTCAGCACTTGCCGCCGTCTCATCCTTCTCATTTTCCATCTTTATCAAATGATATATAAAGTTTGCATGTCCTATCGCTAACGCAGTTATTCTGCATATCAATTTAATTGTCATTGAATCTTTCAATGAATTGATTCTTGGCCACACACTTTATAGACTGAATTGAAAGATTTTCATTTTATTTTTCTAATCCGGACTTTTTATTTTCCAAAGTGCTGGATTTTCTTCGAGCAATTGAAATGAAATTAAAGACACTTTTAAAAATACTTAACTTTTTCTTTGCAAAAGGAAACTACAAACATAAATTTTGACAGCTGATCAAGAGACTTGAACACAAGATATATTTAAAACCGGTAGTCTTAAGTGATGAGGTGATTATATGTGTTGTCTCCCAGAGCTGTCAACATTTGTTTACTTTTAATACAAAATTGTTAAAATAATTTTCGTTTTTTGTGTTTACTGTTTTTGACATCCCTAGACAGTTTTTCCAAAATGTTGTTGTACTATCGAGTATACCTGTTTTTAATATATCTTGCTTGAACACACACAGCACAATCGAATTGAAAGACTTAGGACTACTAGCCAACTTGAAAAATCAAAATCTTTTGATTTTTCTTCAACCAACTCGACAACTGCCAAACTAATCAGTTGACAGAGAAATACACGCCTTGATTTGGACAACAATTGACTCAGTTGCCAATTGGATTGAAACGTGTATGGGGTGCTTTAGTACCTTTTTCAAAGGGCCCTGCGGCACCATGCCATATTTCTAGGATTATGAGTCGAATCCATGTAATAAGATCTTAGTTTTAGTCACTCCAATCTTCAACACCACATAAATGCCAAAAGTTTATCTCTCAAGCTGTGGAGCACGAACAGTGGAGTGAAATAATTTTTTTATAATTTTATTTTTCATGCCATCAGTCGATTAGACATAATAAAACTTAAGTGTGTTTCTTGAACACAAAATCAAGTACATACCTAAATTTTTACAGCAACCGCGAATCCATGGGAGGGGATTAATTATATCGCCCCTTTCCCATCAAACTAATACATAAATCATTTTCCATTGCTACTGCTCCCGGATCCGTGTCAAACCAAATGAAGAAGTACATACACATATCTACATGAATGAGATTAACATGCATCTCATTCAGCACATCTTTTGTTTTAAAACATGATTGCTTCCATTTTTTTATTGGAATTGCTTCGCTGAATTGCAATAAATACTGCACTGCCATGAGTTGTTAATTCGAATTGTTTAATTTTTTCTTTAATTTGTTTAATTGTTGTTTGCTTTACAAAATACTAAAATATTAAATAATTTTTAAAAAGAACAAAACTTTCGTTAATTTTTATGTGTTTTCTTTTTAAATAAATAAAAAATAAGCCAAAAATAATTTATACGTTTTACAATAAAATAACATTTACACTTAAATAACACAATTATGTATACAGAGAAAAATCATTAATCAACGAAGTTTGTTTGAGAAATTCTCGGCGCGAGCTAAGAAATAAACAAAATTAAAATTGTTGATTTAAAAGCAAATAGACAATTGGCGGGGTAGGGATTTATTTTTCATATTTATTTGCAAAATTGTTATTATTTATTTACAAGAACTTATTGGTCGAATAAAGATAGCAATTAAACTTCAGTTGCATTGCCAGTTGCTGAAAAGGATATTATAGATGGCAACAGGCAATTGGAGTTATTGGCAATTCGGTTGCTATTTAACAACCACAGATTTTAAGTTACCGAATGAAGTTTGGTTGCTATCCATAATCGACCTACATATAAGTAAATAAATAATAAAAAATTTTACAAATATTCCTCCTCATTGGAGTTACCCGTTTTAAAGTGGTATCGTGATTTTCTGAAACGCTATGAAGTACTTCCTGACGACATTCTGAAGACCCACAATACTACTTTTTGGAACGCCAATCGCGAATTGAATTGAAATGAAAGAAAATTAGAAATTATTGAAGTTATTAATCTGACTAGAGTTCTTTGATAGACTTTGGAAATACAGTGAGCGATCGGTATGCGCGACTACCCATTATCGTGACGGTCCATTTATTGCGACAGCTTAATTTTTAACAGTGAAGGTTCTGTAACTCCAACAGTTTTTTCATGAGCCTTTTTGGAGAATTTTGTTGTTTTATTTTATAATTTATTTTACTGGATTGGATCAGTTTATTCGTTTGTAGTAGATAGCATACTAGACTATTAGTCTGGAAGTCGCAGGTTCGATTCCTGCCTTGACCCTGGTTGTTTCTGCAGACAAGCCAAAAATGGCTTCGCGGTTTGTGTTCGTTCTTAAAAAAATATATGGCAAAAGTTCAAAGCTTAAAGGACTAAATTCATGAAAAATTGGAGGTTCTGAAAAGAATTTTAAATTGGAGAATCTATTAAATAAATTTGCGTAAACTAAAAAAATCTTTGGTTTACCGCACTAATGAACAAAAAAATTTTCCTAAATATTTCGTGCGTTCAACCGAAACTGGTCCAGGCAAAAGTTGCACTTTAAAGATAGCAGTATACCCGAAAATGGAAAATATGTTTTACAAAGACAGCTTTTCTAAGCGCAAAGTTTATTTTGACAAAGTGTTTTACATTTTCTTTTAAACTTTGTTCTACTTCTCCACACGCAAAGTTTACTTTGAAAAATTTTCTGTTCCTTTGTTGGATGAACTTGCAAGCCAAACAAACACATGCAAACAAATACAAGTATGTGTAAACAACGAACGAAGTAGAAAGCAACTTTGCGAATACATCCAAGTCTGTACTCACCTCCATTTTTCTTTCCCTTCTCAACGTTTCAAATATTTATCTTACAATTCTGATATAAGCTTTCGAAGAGACCATTGATCAAAATTCAACTTTAACGCCATAAATATGTCAAAACTTAAAACGTCTTAACACATTTGTATCCTTAACTAATTTTTGGCTTTTGAGTTAAATTTTCAACTTTCGACAAACAATTTTGTGGGACCTTTTAACCACGCAAACCAAATAGGGCCAGACGTATACTTTTTGAAGACCGATACGCGTACTCTGTGTTAGAATAAGTTGTCAGAACCTTGTTATTTTCAAAATTCAGTCCCCGAACTCGAGCCAGATTAATAATATTCAATTAAGTCAGTTCGAAAAAAATTATGTAAAATAAACTAAAAGAAGTCATAAAACTTTTCCAGAAGACACAAAATATTTTTTTGCTTTTGCTGCAATCTTTCGAAAATGTTAACTCTCAAAAATTTATTTTAATACACTTTTTTAGTCAAGAATTTCGTTATCAGACCAACTTCGCTTATTTACAAACTTTATTTATTTACAAACATTCGACACAATTTTCCTTGTCTTTATGTGAGTGTATTTATGATTTTATTTTGTGTCATCTTCATTAAACATTTCATCGTTTCATGTCATAATACAAACTATATTTAAAATACATCTAATTGTTGTTGCGTTAAAGTTATTATTTAATCATTTTTTTACATCAATGTCATGGCACTCATTATTTCATGTGTACGTTTAAAATAATTTTGTTATTTATGTCCCACCTTTATGCCGCGTATCTCATACATACAATCAGTCAAATTGTTTTTTACCTTATGAAAAGTTTACTTTTTTATTATTAATATTTAAAAAAATTATTGATTTTTTTTATTATATACCAGCACGTTCAAATTTGATTTATATATTTTGTAAATTGTGTGGCCTACTTTTAGGTGTTCTTAAGGAGTATTTGTAAATTTCCATTTTGAAAACACCATAAAAGTATGCAAAGATTTTGTTTGGCCTTTAGCCAGGCCAACTAAAGGCCTCGGCCCTTAGTTTTACATCTTTTGAGTTTTCACTTCCTATTCTCTTTTAATTTGTTAATCGTTTTCACCTTAATTTTGTTCAAAAAAAACTCCAATCAACAATTTCAATTACCATTTATCGTTTAATAATCAAATTAATCCCCATTGATCAAATTGTTTGTGTCTTGCATTCATTACATTCTCTTCTTTTTAATATTTTTTCTCTCTCTACGTTTCTACAAATTTTATTCCTGTAATTATAGCTACTACAGAAGCTAAAGAATGAGAACGAACGTTTACGTGCGGAAAATCGTGCTCTTACCCGTGTTGTCTCTAAGTTGACCTCGTCAGCCCAGAGTCAATTGTCGAAAGCCAAACAATAAGAGAAATTAAAAAAAAAATTAATAACTAAAAAATTAGAACATAAATCAAAAGTTTATATACTCTATATATATCATAATAGATCTAGGAACAATTAAAAATTTAAATTGAATTACAATTTACACTTTTTACATACATCCTTCCCAAAATGTAGTTAAAATAAATTTTTATCTAAAATATTTATTGTTTTCTTATAAAAAAAAAAACGATTTGGATTTAATATTTATTTATTTTTATTAAAATTTAAGTGATAAGAAATTGTTTTCAAAGGGTAATTTGACGTTGCAATTGATATTTTGCATTAAGACGTAAATATTTTGTTTAAATAATTAAAAGTTCTTACAATTCAATAGATAAAATATAATTAGGTTTTATAAAATTTGTTAAATATAATGAATTTTTGATAAATTCGAAATTTGCACAGTAATGCTGGTAAAATCTTTTATAATCAACAATATATATAAATAATAATTACATAATAAATAATTACTATATATTAATCATTTTATTTAAAAAAATATATAATAAACACAAATTGGACATACTCGTACTTCCAAAAAAAACACAAAATGGATACGTGGAGAACTTAATCCATTTCAGTAGTAACGCCTCTTTAAAAACAGGTATATGCCAATGGGACCACCTCTCAACAGTATAAACTCTCAAATGAAATAATAATCGGTCTACAATTCACTAAAAAGTCTGTGAAGATACATAAAAATATAAACATACATACGCACAGTCGAACATACATGCATACATATCGCACATGTTCTACAATTGTGTATTATCTCGAAATTTGTACTTTTTCACTTTTTAGGAAAATCAAAATGAAAGACATAAAAATCATTTTTCATATATCTTCAATGTAAATTCAAAAAGTATTTCTCTTCTATTGAAAATTTTTTAATATAAAATTTTGAATTCATACATATTGTTAAATAAGTGCGATTGTACATATGTACAGGGCGTTCGCCGGGAAGTTATACAACTTTATATTGCCGCCATTTTGGTAAACTTTAGTCTTGATATCTCGCATTTGGCAGTCGTGAAGTAGACACGTGGCAAATTTATTATGGAAAAATATTCGATAAACCAACGTGTTTTAATCGTTAAAACATTTTATCAAAATTAATCATCGATTACTGTGACGATGAGAAAGTTACGTGAAATTTTTTGGAGAAACAACTTGCCAAAAAACGCACTATTTATCGTGTAGTGAATGATTTCGAAGAAAGAGGGCCTGTAGGTGATAGGCTCAATCATGGACCACAACGTACTGCAAGATCGGCTGAAAACCTTACTGCTGCTCAAGAAAGTGTTCAAAACAATCCATCAACCTCAATTCGACGCCGTGCTCAAGAGCTTGGTGTTCAAAGAACAACTTTTGCCACAATTTTGCACAAGTATTTGCATTTGTTTCTATTTAAGATTCAGTTGACACAAGGGCTTCTTCCACAAGACAATTTACGCCGCCGTATATATGCCAATAGTATGTTACAGCTCGCCCATGACAACCCCGATTTTCATGAAAAAATCATAATGAGTGACGAGACACATTTTCATTTGAATGATATGTGAATAAACAGAATAGTCGGTTCTGGGTAATGGAAAAACCTCGAATTTCTCTGCATCCATTAAAAGCGACAGTCTGGTGTGCAATTTGGTCAGGAGGAATCATTGGACCTCACTTCATTGAAAATGTGAATGGGGAGCGATATCGTGATATGATTGAAAACTTTTTAACGCCACAACTGCATGCATTGGACTTGAGTAACATGTGGTATCAACCAGACGGTGCCACATCGTATACAGCCAGGATTACAATAGAATTACTGCGAGACCTCTTTCCACAACAAGTTATTTCAAGAAATGGTGATGTTGATTGGCCTCCACGGTCGCGTGATCTGACTGCTCCGGCCTTCTTTTTGTGGGGATATCTGAAAAGCTAGGCTTATGCAAACAAACCAGAATGGATTGAGCAACTCAAACAAAATACTCGTGATGAAATTAATGAAATACCGCGTGAAAAGTTTGAATAATCGGAAATCCGAAATATTTTTCCTTAAAAAGTATCTCTCAAAAAAGTACATAAAAATATCTTCCCATAAAGTAAACGTTTAATTTTTATATAAATTTTTAAACACTTGTGACCAGTAAAATAGGTACCCTGATATAACTATTAGAGTATCTCCGTTTTTTTTCTAAAAATAATTTTTATTTTTAAATTGACAGCTTAATTGTCAACACTATTTTATTTTAGCTGACGAAATTTCTTTATACATATTAACTTGTTTTAGCGTTCAGAGAAAAATTCATTAAAAATAAGGAAATTGGAACTGGACATTTTTATTTTATTGCTTAATTCTAATACGGTAATAATCGAATATCAATATCAACATTAATGATAGATGGATTAAGATCCTGAACCCTCGAAACAAACCAGAATGTCGTGTTGAAAAATAAGCCCAATTACCGATAGATACGGACATAGTAATGCTGGCGATAAGAAGACATTTAATGCGATTGCAGCTGAAGTAAATAATTAAAATTCAACCAAAAAAACTGTGGGCGTCGTCTATATGATTTAATCTTTCGGAACGAATAGTTCAAGAACTCCATTGCTCAAAAAAAAAATTGATTTACAGAAGAGCAAGGATTTCTTCAATCGCCATAAGAAAGGCGTGGCCTAGAGGGAACTATAAAATGGCATAATATACTCTAGAACGAAGAAACTAAAATTTAATTATTTGGGAGGGAATCTGAATAAAGTGTAAGAAGATTGTGGAATTAGGAATTCAGCCCACGTTATATTAAAAAAACAACTGGAACAACTGGTGTAATTTTTCATATTTATAAAGGTGGTACCTATTTTAATGACCAGATGTGTATGTACTAGGGTGATCGATTATTCGACATTTTCCAGAAACCGGTTTTCCAATAGCTAGAATATTTTAAATTTTGAAAAACGCTGTTACGGTTTTTAAAATTCAGAAAAAACCGGTCAGCCGGTTTTGATTTTTTTTGCTTTATTAAAAAAAAAGTTAACAGTTCATGTAAATACTATAAAATAATATAAAAATTAAAGGTTATGCATAAAAATTAGCTTCACATCGTTCATATCATAGAGTTTTTGATTGATTATGGTTCGTCAAACTACATGTTCACGGAAAATTTTAGACCCCTACGGATCAAAAACAGAACCTTTATTACAGAAATTCAAACGGGAGTAAATACAAGTGCATGTATTTTTTACACTTGCAAAAAAGTATTGAGTTGTCTTGTTAAAAGTAAATAAGTCTCATTAATATAAAAATTAAAGAATTGCAAGGAATACTCTATTATCATTGATTTTATAATGTGTTTAGCTTCTCCTTTAAAATAAGTAAAAGTTTAGTTACGTCGTTATTCGGCATATTCCTTTGTTTCATTTATAAAAGATTAGTTAATAAAATTCTCGCTTTTGGTGAATTGTCCAGTTCTGAGATATATTATTAAGCTATTCAAACCTGTTAGGTGGCGTTCATTTATTCGTTTTTGGTCTGCAATAGATGTCTAACTCTTTATAAAATATGAAGCAAAAAGTAAACAAAACTATATAACGATTTTCAAATATGCAGTTTGATATCCATGGCACGCAACAAGGCCAATTTAATTCGCCCCGGCTACCACCTCATAAGATTATTTCGCCATAGTCAAAAAACACCTAGAACTTTTACATTGAAAATAAAAATACTTGGATAATCAACAGAAAACGTTCGTCTCAGTTTTAATATAGTAAAAAGTAATTTTAATTGAAAAATATACACATTGAAAAGTATTCGACTGAGCCGGTTTTTTAATTATAAAAAAAAACAGACTATTCGACATTCGAAAAATTAACATTTTGAAAAAACCGACAAACGTATTGTAGAAAATCCGTTTTTAAAAGCGGTTGAAAACCCGAGTCCGGCACCCTATTATGTACATAATTTAAAAATGCCCTTTTTAAGAATTTAATTTCTTAATTATTAATAATTTTAGCCGATAAAACAAATGAACGATTATTTGATGGCCCCGAAACTCATTAAATTGAATTTCTTAATACTAATAAATCTAATTCAATTCAATCTATTATACTCGCGCATATATATGTATGTCGCCTACTATTTTCTAATTCACAAGCGAGTATCTGACAATAGAAGTCAATTGTTGTCGACATCAAACACACACATGCCGATGCGTGACGCCTACATAGACTTAATTGAAAGAGTGGAATAGAAATATCATAACTAAAAATAAATAAAAAATACAGCACTGTGTAAATTTCGAAAAATTTTTTAAACAAATTTAGTTCATATGTTAAAAGAAATAAATTATCAAAATTTATAAACCATCTACATTTAAAAAAATTATATATATATACATATACGAGTAGAATAAAACAATTGAAAATATTTATAGCTAGTAGTAAATTTTTTTTGCTCACTGTAATCAAAAAATCATTCATTATCTTTGCATATTAAACAAAACAAAAAATATCAAATTAGATACATAAAGAAACGTATAAATGCCCAAACAACCCACCACCATCAATCAGTCACTCTTTAGAAATATTCACCACACACTTTATAGTATAATCTTCCAAATTATTTAAACACATTTAATAAGACTTCATTCTCATGGGAACCACAAAGGAATAAGAAGATATAGAACAGGCTTCGCTTTCGAATTCACGTTAAGAGAGCGACAAACAAATTCCATTCATTATTTCAAACTAAACTCTGGAATATTTCGAAACCGATTTAAAGTGCTACCGATTGCTACACGTCTGCGTAACTGGTCCATAAAACGATTTTCAACTAAAGATGATGATGATCGTTTTGAAGATGATGATGACGATGATGAGTATGAATGTTTTCTTCTTCGTTTTGTACAAAAGTTTTATCATAATTTAAATTGTGTTATTGTTGTCCACTGTCTTTATACATAATTGAAATTTCCTAATCATTATTGTTTTCCTCATTTTCAATTTTCTCCCTTATTTTGGCCTTTCAATTGTCCCCAACTATTTGTTTTAGTATTAAATACGAAAAATAATGAAATCCTGTTTTAGTTTCTTTTGGACTTTTACTTTAATTTATAAGAAAAGATAATATAAATAAAATTTTATTTAAATAAATGTTATTTAATAATTTTTCTTTTGATGGTTTGTTGTTTTTCTTATTTCACGTTTCTATTTTAACTCGATAATTTTTTTTTTGTTATTTAACCAAATTTATAAATTTTTTTGGAATGAATTAGTTTTTTAACTTTATTTTCAAGTTTGTTTTTTTGCTTAAATTTAAAATTTCTTATTGTTTGAATTGGCTTTGTAAGAATTCATGTAAAATTATATTTTTCACAACTGTTTTGAAATTGGAATAATGTGTATTATAAATAAAATGCAGACATTTTTAATAATATAAAATATAAATAATATAAGTATTCAGTAAATTTATAGTTCGAGTTATGCCTCCTCGGTGACTTATTTTAAAAAGTGTTTTATTTGTTGTGTTATATAGACTAGCTCAACCCACAACAAATAAAAATTTTATTTTATTAAGATATCCAATTCGGCTAAAATTAATTAAAAGTAAAACTTTTTGAATATATCGCTACGATATTCATATATTCTTGACCCAGGATCGGTAAAAAATATCAACAAACAAAACATTTGTTTATAATAAATTTTGTCTCACATCTGGGTAGAAAGGAGACTAATTAAAAATTAATAATAATCGTTTATACAATTTTAACACTTCTAAAAACTAACAGAGAATAAACAATTAAAATAGAATGAGAGAGATAATCATGTCGTACAAAACAAAATAATTATAATTATTAATACTTTTTATTTGAAATGTATTGTGTGAAGCACATGAACATTTGCTGGGATTTAGTTGGAATTTAACTGGGAAATTGCAACAACAATAATAACATTTATCTCCTACAGTTTTTTGTATCGTACATACCGACCGGTTAGTCAATAGGAAACGCTTGAATGTTAAAATACGAAAAGGCATAATAACTAGAAGAATTTATGGTGATTAATGAAAGAAGAAAGTTTGCAAGTGGCATATAAACCTTCCTCATGGGATGTTAGTTTAAATAGTAATGTTGTTTGTGTCAAGTCTGTCCAAGTACATGACTTGAGGTGTTTGTAATATTGTTGTGGCACCCAAAACGTGCGTCAATGGCAATCCAAAGGTCAGCTAAGTCTACAAACAGAGACCGTAATTTGGCAGGCAAAGTCTTCAGTGATATGCATGTAAAGTTGCATACAGTATTGTTCCCCAATTATTCAGTATTTTTCAAATACAGTCTCTTTGGTCTGCATACCAAAGGCTAGTGGCATATACAGAATGGACTCAATATAAGTATCTTTTTGAATCATATGTTATGATAGATACTGATCGATTTTTTTTCTGTACGAAATATTGACGTATCATCAGTCAGTAGATTATTTCCGCGAACCAAAATTAGTCGCTTTTTTTTGAACAGCTGTTAAAAGTGAACAGCTTTGGCGTATATTGCTAACTTATTTCTAAAGTTAGCACTGTGTTGGCTAAACTATGCGTTTGCTTTACGTACCAATAAGAATGTGGCTGCTGCGACCGTCCACTCGCCATCGATCTCAATAATTCGACGTAGCACGCTTGTTATTTACCGTACTCCGTAACTATTTGTCAACGTCACACGAGGCATCGCCAAAAAATAATCTCTTGCCTACTCGCTGTCGGCAATTATTTACTACTATCACCTCTTACCGTTCTCTTAAGGTCTAGAAAATAGCAAGAGAACGTTCAAAGTAGTCAGCTGTTCTCGACAGCGAGTGGAGAAAAGAGAATAATTAAAAAGTTTGATTAATCTCATATTCGTAGTATTTTTTCTTGAAAAGTATCTCTCAAAAAAGTATTTAAAGAATAAAAACAGGAGAAGTTTTGGTGTTACCTTGATGTGATGGTGACAAATAGTTATGAAACAAGAGGGATTATTATTCAATTGACTCAGCAATTAAAGGCAAACGACCAGAAACATCCACCATTGGGCCTTACAGAAAGCTACAATATTTTATGGTTTGGCCGAAAAGTAATATTTTCGAATGAGATGCATTTTCATGTCGGAGGCTATCTTCGCAAACAAAGTTGCCGCATCTGGGGATCGGAAGATCAGCACGTCATTGTCGAGAAGCCAATGAACCCACAGAGAGGTCCATTTTTTTGTCAATAGTTCATCTGGAAACACCTTTTCCGTCAAATTGCCGCCACGGCGCAAGCCCCAGAACCATTACGGACTTGATGGGCCGAAGTGAAAACGTCATGTCACATATCTCATCAAACAATCGGTTTTTACGTACTAAATTCGGTATCATGTTATCAACCGTCTTGGTGATGGCAATTGCCCGCCTCGAAGTTGCGATTTGTCCCTTTTTGACTTTTTCTTGTCGGCTGCCGTTAAAGACTGATGCCATGCGCATAATCAAGAAATTATCCACACTCTTAAGACTAATATTGTCCGAGGTATTCGTGGGATAGAAACAGAAACTGTCAACAAAGTCTTGCCGAAGCCAGCCGCTTGAGTCACATCAATGAAATCGTTTCCCATAAACAAAAGAACACTCACTTGGAACACGTGAGGTCTTATGCAAAGTAGGATCTACTAGTCTTAATATCATAATACTGATAATATTGACCCATGCAACCCTGGTTTGTTCACCGAAAACTAAAAAGATCACCGCCAAGGCTATTCTTGTCATTAAAGTGTTGAACACAGGGGCTAGGAAGATTTATTTCGAACATCCCGCGGGTGTTGTTCTTTCATATCCGTAATGAAACCTGGAAATCTAGTGCGACACTTGAAGCTACTCGACCTATTTCCATATGAGCCTTATATAAGGATGTCAGATTATATTCAAACAACTCTGGTGTTGCACAAGCATTTTGATGTCCTTTTTCCCGACAGGGATCGATGTGGTAATCAAATCTGGTGGCACAGAGAGATTAAATAAATCTTATAGCCTGATGGTTGCAAGCAGGAAAATGGTGACACTTGAGATGGTATCTTTACTTTTAACGATCTTTTAGTTAGAAGTTTGTCATCCTCCTTTATGCCAGGAAAAGTTTAAAGAGACCTAAAAGGAGATATAAAAAAATACATCTGGTGTCGTAGAGCCAATAATTCCTCAATGTCTTTTGAGATAAGGTCGGGGCTAATGATGGGCTGTGTGACATCTTTGAATGAACTTGGCATCCATAACAAGCCGAATTTATACTGGGTGCTTGGTCATGATGTCCATATTGTCAACGAACGGGCTGACTGTTCAATTAACACAGATGATTCCGACATAAATTCTTTGGTATAATTAGTGGTTATAGAAAATATAAGACTGATTGCTGGGTTAATTCTGAGCTTCTACGCCGTTGGGAAACAATAATAACGCTCAGGCTAAGCTCTTTATTAGGCACATTATAAAAGCTGCTGTCGCTGACTAAGAGCAACCCAAGATGACATACGGGATAGTTTACCGAACACTGCACTCACAGATACCAGCATGTATTTTTGAATGTCCTATTTTGGGATGTCGTATTGCACATTTCCTTTGGAGGCTATTCGTTGTACATGATCTCTCACAGAACAGAGTAATTGGCTTCGTTCGTACGCCAGAGCTGGAACAGTGAATATAAAGGGTGAACATAATAATGAATAGCAAAGGCTTCGTAAAATTAAATAAACTCAGTTACATTCTTTTAGCGAATAAGTAAAAGAGCAAAAATACATAAATTAATTAATTAAAATATTATTTGGATTAATGTTTATTGTTTTTAACCAACTAAATATTAAGTAGTTACCCAGTAAAAATAGTGATTGTGTATTCGGGAAAGTTTATAAGAGGGCGAAGCAGTATTTACTAACCTGCTTAGAAGAGGCCTGATTTGAACTGAAAGCACTAGAATTTTAAAATTAATTTTGGTGTTTAACGATTTGAAAGTTCTTGCAATAAAACGTGCCAGAGGTTTCAGCAAAAAAAAAAAAAAAAATACAATAATTCCTTGCATAAGTGCTTCCTTTGGTTATCTACTTCGAAAATCCCAACTTTTGTTTACTGTTTCTTATCTTTCATCTTTAAATTCGAATATTCGTCTAAGTTTTCAATCATCATACTCAAATAACCGCAAATTGTCAAACATTTATTATGACCACATTTGGATTCATAAAAATAAATTTTTACATAAAACACGATTTTTTTTAATCTGAAATAATCAATCATGATGCATTTGAATCAAACACTTTCACTCTTGTTTTGTAATATGTACAAGTTCAAGTAACTTTTCGTTCACGAAAGAAATTAATTAATAGCGGTGCATATTCTGTATTAAATTATTTGTGAAACAAGTAATTTTAACTACTTCGTAATAAAGACATTGCACAGTAGAGTCGATTTCAATAAGAAAACAAGTCAATATGTATGAATAAACCTTTTAAACGAATTGAAACTTAAAGCATCAATAGAGCCAGCCTTGCCAAAGACTCATGAAAATGGTCCAAATCATCTAAGTCGCCGGCCAGTGAAGAAATAGACAACTATAAAATACAAAATGCTACGAAAAAATAAAAAAAAATTTACACAAAAAATGATTGTATATTCAAAAAAGTTGAGATTTTTCAATTTTATAACTCAACTAGGATGTCATTGATAAATACAGTGCGGTTATGTGCTGGTCTTTTATTTTATTTAACACAAAATACTGCATATTTTTTAAACATAGGCAAAAAATAAAACCACAGAGTATGCAAATATTTTTTTAAATTTCCCTTTCGGCCAAAATAAAGCATATATGTATATATATGTAGTTCCCCTTTCTGTCACCTTTATATGCTTTGTGCACTAGCGGAATATTCAGCCTATTTGTAGCTCTCATTGGCAACATTTTCACAGCAAATCTTCCGGCTGGCATTCATAATATCCGTGTTTCCGATTGAAACAAAACCAAATTGGAAAATTTCCATTCGGAAAGGAAATTAAGATTGCATGATTTGAAATTCAGAGACCCTTAATTTACGGCCTTGACAGCTGGAATATTTTTGTTCGTTCCCATTTTGTAATTGCTTAAGATAAAACAATTGTAAATCATACAGTCAAGAAGAAAAATCAAATAATTCGTACTTAAATATCTGTCATATCAGCAAAGTTGGTCGATATAAACGAGAGCCTTTTACTAATAGTAGTTAAATCATACGATACATTTACTGCAATATGTTTTTATACCTGAACTTGTGATACTTGCCGATGTCCAGCGATGTCTAATTGTATAAAGGTTGCAAATAAAATAAAATGGATTCATATCAAGGCGAATTCATAACAGGTGAACTTAATCCTACAAAAAGTACAACACTACAACAACCACAAGCATTTTGTTTTTGTAAAATCAAAGTACATTTTCAAAAATATTTTACTGAGACGAAGAAATAAAATATGGAAAATTATTCAAGCGAATTCATAACTGATTATTTTTTGCTCCTTGCATCTCCTTGTATTTTGATTTGTTTTGTTTGTCAAAATTTCTTTATGTTTGATTTATATATAGTGTTTGACGTTAATTTTAACAAAGAAAGCAGATATTTTTCAAAGCGAATTGAGGCGAGTCTACCTGTTATGAATTTGCCTTGATAATTTGTTTGTTAGAATTTTTGAATAAGTTTCAAAGCCTACTATGCTTATACCTTTGTTATTTTTGAAATTCTCATTGGTTTTTTGAAAGTTTTTATATAAGATAAGAGGTTTGAAACTTTTCAAAAATATGATTTAAGGTCTACCGATGATTTGGCATAAGCACCAATGAAATGCATGTATATAGACTAGCTAAAAAATCCTGAGCAAACAAAACCTTTTGAAATCCTTTGAATAAATGAAATATAAAGCATTTACTGCACCCTGTAAGTAAGTGACTTAACCAGACAAAAAGGACTTTCTCTTGCTGGAGCTAAAACATTGACGAAGTTACGACATCTTGGATTTTTTTTGTTCCAAAATGACAGAGATAAAACTATCACAAATCAAAACAAAAATTTAAATTTGATATATAAGTACATATTGAAACGATTAATTTTGGCTCAAGTTCAAACCCGAGTTTACCCATTTATTTATTCTAAATTTTTTATTTAATTTTTATTTAAAAATTTTTTTATTAAGAGAGTACATACTATATATAGAACAATTTTTTTTATTATTCATCAGAATAGCAGAAGGGAACCGAAATTGATTTAACATGTAAAAAAGAATAAATTCGTATTTTAATTTGTTAAATAATACAGTTAAATAGTTGATATTTCTGATCACTAGTATACACCGTCAAAAGTTGTAAAATTTAACAAAGAACGCTGATGAGATGGTGTAGCGACCTCGAAATCAGTACTGATCCGTTCTGCTAGTCTGATGAGTACTCTCTTAATAAAACTAGCAAATTTATCCAAAAAATTTTCTAATAAAAATTAGAATAAATAAATGGGTAAACTCGGGTTTGAACTTGACCCAAAATTAAAGTAGATTTTGAGATATATAGGCTAGCGTTTGGACTCAAAACCCGTAAAAATTAAATCTTTACTTAAACTCATGTTTTGTCCGTTTTGTTACGTTGCGTCACATATTTATTTTTTGTTCACTATTTAAGGTACTCAAAGATACAAATTGCTTGTATTTACATTAAACCGGACAAAAATTGTAGTTTTTACTTTCTGTGTACGTTTAATTCCTAATCATTCGTTCCTGAACATTAATAGTAAAAATGTTCCATTTTGTTAGAGAATTGATAAATTGACACTAAAAAATTGTATTTAATTAGATTTAAAAAATATATAATAGAGTGGATTATAATTATTTATGAAAATCACATGCAGCGAACGAGCTGGCTGGCTAAGTGGGTGAAACTGCAGTTCCGTATGTGTTCAAACCACAAAGCATACAGAGGAGACAGAAAGGAAATGAAAAAGTTCTTTGCATTCTCTTTGATATTATTTTTCGAGTACATTTGAAAAGTATGTAATATTTTGTATTTAAAAGACTATAAATTTATCAATGACTTCTTAGTTCAGTAAAACTTAAAAAATCTCAACTTTCTTGAATATACGAGTATAACCATTTTTCCTGTACAAATTTTGTACTATTTTTTTGTTTACATCCTTTTATTCGTAGCATTTTGTACTTTATAGTTGTCTCTTTCTTCATCGACCAGCGATTTAGCTGATTTGGACCATTTGCAAATGTCATTTTTTACATGTCTGTTAGTAGTTTGTGGTTCAAACCGTACAGCTGCGCAGACAATATTCCGAAAGTCTTGACTCTTTCTCTATTTATGTTTAGAAAATCTGTTCATAAACTTAGAAGTTATACGTTTATTACCACTTATCTTGCGATCGACTCTACTGTGCAATGGTTGACAAAAGATTTCATTTCATAATTCAATTTCTTTTACAGAACAGAAAAGAAATATAAAATTTTGAAAACTTCTATTTTATCTTTTTCATTTCTATTTTATTTTTGCATGTAAAATAGCATGAATTTCTTTTTTTGTTTAACTTATTATTAGTTCAATTGATGTATGTATAGACAGTATTACTTTGAATGTGATGTGACACGATGAAAAAATAAAAATGCAATAATTTACTATTTTAACCACGTTTTATTTTTTATTCTAATTGTTTCGATGTTTAAAATATTGTTTGTTAATCTATGAAAATGTACTTTTTTTTCAATGAAAGTTTTATACGTTATTTACATGCATACTTTATGTGATAAAATAAGTTCTGAACTTTGAAAGGCTGACATTTTAATTGTATATTAAAGATAAACACCCAGAGGTATTAAAATTACACAAATTGTGATGCTTTTCTGCAGAAACACGAGCGTCTTGGTGGGAACCGCACAATAATAGTCTGCACAGTGGCGCAAGCAGATTTAAAAAAAAAAACTCCCTCATGTTGACTACACACAAAAAATCCCTACATTTTCCTTACTTTAAAAATTCATTGATTTTAGAAAAAATAACATTTCATTTCCATTCTTTAAATTTTTCTCTTTATATCGCCAGCTATAAAATTTATTTAAAAAAAAAAACAAATGTTTAATTTTGCTGACAAAGGACTGGGACTGTACCAAATTTTATTTCTTAAATTGTTTAATTTTTAAAGAAAACTCTTTGAATTTCTTCCAAAGCTTTTATATCCAACTAAAATTGTGAAGCCTCATTCTTATTTTATGATTATTAAGGGCTTATTTGACAAATATTGCAATTAATTTATTAAACATAAAATATTTGTTTTTAATGAGGGATCTAAAGTTTAGGGTTTATCTGCTGGGCGCATTCATTGCTAATATAGATTTTTAAAATTTTTTAAATAAGGATGTGGAGATCATACAAGTCAATCAAATATTAATTTTGATGCCTTAATAAAATCGTGGTCAGGCTTAAACAAAAATTGACTTTGAATGGAAAGAATGAACCAAAGGCTTTTTTGCTTGGACGAGAGCATTTAAAATTATTTAATATATACGGGCATGTTCTACAAAAGTAGTGAAATTGAAATTTGAAAAGTAAACTTTTCATTTTTGATGTTCTGGAAAAATATAGTTGTTCAATTCACAAGCTCAGTCAGTCGTATTTGTTTATGTGCTTGTGAACAGACAAATTTGTTGTATCGTCGTTTCATTTGTGAGTAAATGATTTATGTCGAACAACAAATTTCTTTTTGTCAAATAAAAAAACATAAAAAGTGAAGAATTTGCTTCCATTTGTATTATACAATTCTTATTTATTTACGGGAAATTTTTTATTTCTTAAATTTTGTTTTCATTAAAATCTTCTTCCACAATAGTCGACACTCAATTGATACCATGAAATTAAACCAGATATGGGAATTCTAATTTTACGCGAAATAGTTAATAACTTTTACGCGACAAAAAATTTTGATTAAAATGGTTTGCAAATTAGATTGAAATGAATCAATTATATATTTATCATTAATAAGAATGTATTTTCTGGGTTTACTTATCAGATATTTAAAAGATTTTTACAAATTAATCTAACAAATAGTGTTTTTCCATACCTGGCCTCAATACAACCATTTATAAAACATATAAAATTCAAACTTATAATTATAACACACTTTTGTATGAAAATTAACAACAACATAAATATAATATTGTATAATTAAACTATTACACAACACATACGACGTTAATAAGAGTTTGTGAATTGAACAAGTATATTTGTATTGAATATTAAAATTCAAATCTAATAAAAAAAGAAAGCAGAACATAAAAAATTTCAACTGAAGTGATTTCAATTGAATTTAACTTCAAAGTAGAATATAGAAAATACCCGATAGTCTATTTTTGAGAAGTGCTAATTTATATGGAAAGCAAAACAAAAATTTTTTTTAAGTGTCAAAATTTTTTTTCATACAAATTCAAATCAGAAGAAAACGCATAAAAAATCAAGGCTATTTGTTGTATTTCTGTATCAAAATTATGTAACATTAGGATTTTTATTAAAAGCAATAACAACTTTTTCAAATTGAAAATTGTTTTCTTTTATTGAATAAAAACACACATACAAACCTTTTATTTTGGCAAAATTTTTTTCGTACTTTTTTTCGTATGTTTGATGATATACAAACCTGTACATCAAATTTATCCAAAGTTCGGTGTTCGGCGAAAATTTCTCCGAACGGTAAACACCAATCAAACGTGGAAATTTTTGAAGCTCCGACACCGGCAATTTTATGAATTGAGACTTGTTTAGTGCCACTATCCTGGGAAAAAATCGTTTGCATAATCACAATAGTATTTAGTCAAATTGATCATATTTAGAGTTATCAAATATATTCGACATATAGAAATAAACCGCGTTTCGAACAATTCGAAAAGGCGCAATTTTAAAAAATCGCTTTTTTACCAACAAAAGTCTATATAAATCTAAGCGTTTATTTTTCCGTTTAGAATATAATACAAAATTTCAAACATGAAATTCGGACAGAAATGCGTACTATGCTTACGCCCGTATTCATCATCTTCGGTAGAATATTTGTTAAAAAAATTAACTAACTGCTGGTTTGGCTAACTGGTACTATTTAATCAACGGTTACCGATTTTCACTTCACCATCCTTTAGTTAGTCCCCTTTCACATAACGGCAATTGAAAGACATACAGACGAATTTTGTAGAAGAAGGGGCGAAGATGCAGAGTGTGTAGTACACGACCCTCTGTACCGGACATTTTTTTGTTTCTCTTGTTATTTTTGCAATTTTCACCTTGTTGCTTTATATCATATTTCTCAAGGCCAAGTCGTCTTCTTCGGGAGAATCTTCTAATGCCAATTTTGTGCAATAAACTAGTTTTTTCTTTTTTTTTAATCAAATTTTCTGTCTATAAAAAATAGTTTTTTTTGGTGATTTAAGTAAACCACAGATAAAATAAATATGTAATAAAAAGTAAACAAACCGCGAAAATGTGTGAAAAGCGAATATGAAAAAATTTCAGTCTCTCTATTAATTTAAAATATGTAAAAGCTTCAGGCAAGAACAAAAGGGAATTAAAAAAAATGCCCGGCAAGAAATGTCACATATGTATTAACAAAAGAATTTGATGACAGTCGTAAAGCAGCTCTGGGCGAGTAAACAACACGCGTCGTTGGCAATTATTTTTTAAGTGCAACCAGGCCACTGTTAGTTTATTGGCCTTCGAGAGTTTTGCGTCTCACTCTCGCACGTGTTAATGGTCTACCTCGACTAACTGTATCGCGCTACGGTTCTTTGTGGAATTTTCATTACCGCGTGCAATCGTTTTTAACTATACTGGTGGAGACCATAAAAACTCTAGGAGTGGATCTTAGGAATTCCACTTTCTATACGAAGGTATAGGTCGCTTGGCAGTTCCTAAGGAAAGCACCTATTCGTGGGATACCCTGGCAATTTGCGTACTGCTATGCTTTTTTTATTTTTTTTTTCAAATCAATCAATCAATCAGAATTTGATGAAAAGCTGGGAATACATAAAAAATTTTATAAAAAAAAGGCGGTATTTTGTACATTTTTAATGGGAAACTTTGTGCTAATAGAAAAACGCATGCGAGTAATCATTAAAACATTCTTATACTTGAATATACATACATATATGTACATGTACAATATCTGTATGTATATTTGATACTCTTTATCTCTCCCTGAATTCTTCATCAGTTTCTTGTATGCGAAGGAATTGTTTAATTGAAAAATATTACAAAAACGTAAATGCTGATTCTTATTTCTATCCATTTTATTTGTTTTACATTCCGATTAAAACGCTAGCCGCCAGATTTCATTCAGTTAAATTTAGCATCAACTTTTTTGTTAAATTGTGTCTGTTAAAACTTAATCTAATCATACATTGTGTAATACAATTTAGACAAACTTTCGGTTAAAGTTATGATTATTTTTTAATCGAAGATGGTGAAAACGAGCGTTAATGGTTGAAATAGGATTATTTTAAAATTGCATAAAATTGTGTTAACTAATCAGAGTTAAGATTAGATTGTCTTGCACGATCGCCATACTAATTTTAAAATTTTTAAAAATCTGTTTTAGGAGTGAATGCGAAGAATTATTGAAGTTTTTTTCCGCAACAATCTAAACTTCATAACTTTAGTTCTTATAACATCTCTTGCAGAAATTCATAGAAGACTTCCTTGAAAAATTATTTTATAAAGTAATTTGGTACAGTAGATTGAGAGCTAAGATGGCGCAAAGCCAGATATTGGGAGTTATTAAAATTTTAAATTTATATTTCTTTTAAATAAATTTTATTACCTGACAATATAAAATTACAAAGTCTTAAAAAGTGAATAAAATGTTATTTTTTTTTCTAAAGTCAATGAATTTTTTTTAAGAATAGGAGAAAATGTAGGGAATTATTTTAACCTCTGACCTAAAATAAGGGTTATTCATAAGATTGAAATATGTTTCTGTGTGTCTATTTGTTGCATCGCAGAGCCAAAACGGCTGAACCAGGTTTTAAAAAGGTGACTTGATCGAGAGTGTGCTGAGCTATGTTTGAATATAATCGGTGAAACCATTCAGAAGTTATCACCTCTTTTCTAGCTGTACCCGCTCAAATCTGTAATTTTTTTTTAGTTTTTTTTTTTATTATTTGTAATCGTACGTTTATTCCCAAAATTAATATTTTATTTATGGCCTTATTCACAAACGGTTAATAAAGTTAGTGTGTGCATTAAAACCGGTTTTCCCATATAAAAATCCAACATTAAAACTATTATAACTTTATTAATCGTATTAGTATTTTACATATGTATTTAGTAAAATATTAATTGTATTTTTTTCTTTTGAAATGTGAATTCAATCAGCCTTAATTTTGGCGCGGATAAAGAAGTGGAAATTTTATTAAGCCATGTAGGAATTCAAAGAAAAAATTGTTGGCATCACTGGCTTAGTATCGTTGTTGAAAGAAAAATAATAGAAAATGGAAAGAAATAATGAGCAAAGTTTAGTGAAATAAATATGTTTTTGTGTGAAATTGAATATAACATTAACATAAATCATAAATTATTCAGAATTTTTTAAAATCCTCGACAGGACTAGGATTAATTAAAACTAAACTCTTGGTGTTGTAAACACATTGAAGGGCGCAACGCAGAGCTAAGCGTTGTAAATTTCATATGCAATTTTTTTAATTTCTTTACTCGTAGCTTTGCGTTTTACAAAATAAGTCCCTAAATGTCTCCGATTTCAACAACTCTTCTTTCTTTACATACGAGTTTTTTCCTAACAAATATAGACAAAATTGCCATACTTTCACTTTCCAGTGTATGCTTTTGTGAAGTAACCGAAGGATGGTGAAACATAATTCGGTATCTGTTGGTTAAACGGTGAATGTTTTTTTTTTTTTTTTTTTTTTTTTTTTTTTTTTTTTTTAAAGAAGTAACACTCAGGCAATTAGTATGCCTACCAACCCGTAGGTGTGTTACCTTCTTTGGGAAAGGGATAGTGAGAGAGGACAGATGGTGAAAGAGAGAAAGCTTAATTTTTACAACTCTGATATTGCGCGTTTTTTTTAGATCAGTGTTGCAGCGCCTCTGATGTCAAGTAGGCGCATTAAATGTGTTTTAAGCTGTTGTAGCCATTTTATTAGTTATTTTACTTCGCCGGCGATTTTGCTACAATACCGACGAAGGAGGGCGCTGTGATGTCCGCTAGCATACACCAGTATCAATTGCTGCCAGAACTGTTCAGTGACCAGTGTGCTATGCCTTCATCACTTAAACAGTCCGACAACAACAAATACAAACGCATACTAATGCACATCTGAAAAATGCTGGATGTTATGACTTGTCTGAAGCTGGGCTCGAACCCACGTTCTTAGACATTATTTGCTTTGTAGTCAACGCGCTTACTACTTCAGCCAACAGCACCCTCCGGCCGCTAGTTATTTTCTCTTAGAAATAAAATAGTCAGACATTGTGAAAAGGGGCTGTTAATTGCAAACTGGCAAAGAAATAATTCGAACAATTTTGTTCACTACAGGGTAGGTTAGGTTAGGATGCACAGGCTGCCGATTGCAAGCAACCGGCCCACTTGGGTCCAGAAAAATAGGTCCCTTTGTGATGCCCGATATGGAGAGTGAAGTAAAAATTATTGACTATCCTATATTGTAGTCATTGTTGAACCAATCGGTTTTTCGAATAAACTTGTTTGTCCCTTCAGATTGCATTCCGTAAGGTCTGCGAGTTCGGGTAAAGTCGAATTGTCCGCAATTATGTTACCAGACACGTCTGCGTGTCCTGGTACCCAGATTAGCTCAAGGTTGGAATGTGACGCCATCTCGTTTAAGGATATCCGGCATTCCTTTACCAGTTCAGATGTTGTATAAACTACCGATAGTTCAATGCAGCCTTACTATCGGTACATATACGAATATCCTGCCAATATATCCTATTGTACCTTAATAGGGTAGGAAATTTAAGTACTTTTTTACTACTTTTTTTTAGTACTCCAGCTTCTACTTCAAAAAGTGTATATGCATGCAAAAGCTTCTTACTCCTTAAAACGTACATGTAACAAATACGTGTTTAAGCCGCAACTCCCGAAAGTCTTTGCATTTATACCATATTCACCTAAAACAGAAATTTAAAAATAAATCCGTTGGTAGATTGTGAAACTGATAAGCAATATAAAGTCTTTGGGCAGTTCTTACAGGATAAGTAAGGGTTAAAGACTTCATTATCTCTTGCTTAAAGCTTTCCTTAGACATAACATATTTTTAAAATCAAAACTTCAACGGGAAATAATTCTAAATTTTACCAATCAGCTGTGAGTTTCTTGTTCTTCAACACATATTACAAACTTAACCAAAACGGACGTTCAATTGCACAAATTTGCAATCTCAAATGCACAAGATTGTGAATTGTGTGCTAATATATTTATTTAAATAATTGATTTGTGCACATCCGCGGGATTAACATTCAATCGTTTTATCTTTTTTTTTATTTAAAAAAATTAATAGAAGCACTTTTTTGATCTCTTGGGTAGAGTTCCTTACAAAAATTATTGACGAAATTCTTAAAGAGGTCTGAAGCGATTAAATAACACTGAGAAAAATATTATTTTGCATATTTTTGGTTGCCCCGGCTATAAAGGTAATATATGCTTATACACTTTTAAAAGCTTTATAACTTCGGTTACAGTATGACGTGGTAGCCCCTTTATATCTACACCGAAAAAAGTAAATCATCCTTATTACAGTTGTCGACATCGAAGTCACTTCAATACAATACCAAAAAATTGGGGCTTGTCTACTCGTTGTTGAAAACAACTGACTACAGGTTCATGTTATTTTATAGACCTTATAGAACAGAAGTACACTTTCATTACCACGAAATTTTTCTCAAGAGCGAGTAGACAAACTAAAATTTTTTGGTATTGTGTTGACGTGACGTCAATGTCGCCAACTGTAATAAGGGGGAATATTTAGCAACCGTATTGATTGAAAATAGAAATGATGTCGAATGAGGTCTTCGTTGCTTTGTCAATAATACAATTTTTTAAAAATTCATTAGGAAAACATAAAAATATTTGCAACAACTGCACATGCAATTTTGCTTATCAAAAATACTAAATGCATTAACACAGAAAAATTTTAAATTTTGATTTAATGAATCAAAACTTTTTGTGAACATTTGACTAAAACAGTCACAGAAAATTTGAGAGTTTTTGTTCTGTGTTTCCTCACGGTATTCGAGAACTCATATGTTTTCATTTAAATTTGTTTCTTTTACATTTTAGGGTCCTACAATTGCTTCTCCTTTGTTTTTAATTATTTTTTTATTTTTATTAAAATGTCAGCAAATAAGTTTATGAACTTAAGATTCACGCGATCATTGTCTATATTGTTAAATAATTAATATACTACAATTATTTTTAGCGAATTTGTTTAAAAAAAGAATCTGTCTTTTGAAATAAATAATAACAATTAAATATTTTGGAATGAATTGAGTTTTATTTAAAAAAAAAACTTAAAACGAAAACTGTATTAACTATTTTAATTGTGTTTTCTTTTCTTATTTCTTTGAATTCAGCAATTGGATGCTTACAAAGCGGAAAACTTGCGCCTTAAAGAGGAGAATGGAGCGCTTATAAGAGTAATAAGTAAATTAAGTAAATGAAATTCACTTAATTAATTACATAATTTTAAATAAACAGCTGAAAATGAAATACACACACGTACACACACACACATACATATAAACATAAATACATATAATTAAATAATACTAACTTAAAACAACTGATAATAAAAGAGAAATCCATTAAAAAAAACAAAAACAAGAAATTTATTAATGAATTTTTTTTAGAAAAGGAAAAAATCTTGATATAACTATATGTATGTTTAAATCTTTTTTATTATTATTATTTTAAATCAATTTATAAAATGATTATTAATTATAAAATAATTAAAAAGGAAATTATAAAAAACAAAAATTTAAACAAACAAAAGTTTAGAAATTTTATATAAGTTGGTGTTAAACATTAAAATTAAATTACTTTTTAAGTAAATAAACAATTAAACAATAAAGTATAACTTATTTAAAATTAAATGATTTATAAAATTATATATATTATAATAAATTTAAATTTAATATAAAACAAACAAAAAAAATCAATCATTATATTTATATACATCCATACAAAATACAACCTTAACGTACATTAAGGCATACATATATTTATATTTATATCTCTTTATATAGACATACATACATACACACAGAATTTGGTTTTGTTTTAATTTATAAAAAAAGGAACTTGAAAAAATACATGTATTTTGTTATTATTATTATCAATTTACAAACAAATAAATAAATATTTGCATTGTGTTTTTAAACATATTTAATACAGACACACACACACATATACACTCTTTAGATACATGAACAGTGTAACTTATTTTATTTAAAGTTTTTATTTTTTTAAATTTGAAAAAGAAATTGTAATGTTTTATCAAAAACAAATTTTACATTTAATTACCTTATAAGAGAAAGTTTTACGTTAGAAGGAACTATTTTGAAAACAAAATTTCGTTTATATTTTTCAAAGTTTGTATAAAAAATAATCGTTATGCCTGGACTTTGTTTAATCGATTAATTGAAAATCGTTTTGTTTTTAACACACTATAATTGAATTCACTAGCAGGTCTGTTTGACTGAAATCAAATCTTTGTAAGCTAATTTCCAACACGAAACTAAGACTGACTTCCAAAACGTCTGCAGTATACACTTTTGCTACTGCATTTAAATCATGTATGCCAAGTTCCTAATAAATGCAACCATGTGCTTGGCTTATGTTAACGTTATGAAATTAGGTGATGCGATGGATTATATTTATTGTTTAGAAAACTAAAAATGTTTTGTGTTAATACTTTGCCATAAATAAATTAACTTTCGCTTGTGAGTCGTCCATTTCCTTTTCGTTATACCGCGTCAACAATAAAATACCAAAGCATAAATTTTAAAACCGAAGTCCTGATTGCTTTTTACTGCGTTACTACTTTTTACGAAAACAAAGCAATTGACGTTTTGAAAAGCAGCCTAATATTCTACTATCTAATTCATTATATTTCGCTATGCAGAAATTAGCATTATTAGCTTGATGCCAAATATTGTATGTGGGCGTTTCCATGTTTTGGCCATTTATCTTCCAATTTATTTTTGACCTGTCTACAGTAAACATCAACAGTAAAGATCCTTTTTGACAGATATTTTTTAGAACAGATTCATAAAAAAAATATATATATTTTTTAATTGAAATAAATGAAAACATATTGAACTTTAAATACAGTGACTTATGGCCAGTTTATGACTTCATATTTAAATATGCATTTAGTTAATTTTCATTTAAATTTATGTTGCATTTAAATACAGTTTCAGTTTTTCAGTGATAAATAATTGATTGTATTTAATTACGATAAAAATGTGGCAGCATCACGAAATTCTCTAAATTTTTTTGAAGAAACAGCTGTTGAACAAAATTAAAGAAAAATTTCTAATGTGAATTCTTTTTCAGGCTGAAAATAACCACAGTAATAGGTTGCTGCAATGTTTTAAAAGTGTAAAACAATTAAGAAAGACGATATAATAGAATAATATTAATAAAAGAAGTCCAAATTGCACCCCAAAAGATGTTGATTTTTCAATGGCCTAAATTTTTTTTGTTTACTTTGTTGCGCCGAAACAACAACAAGGTAGCAAAACACAACAAATATGCATGTGTGCACAACTTAAATAGAACTTAAATCAGCAAGGTTGGTCATTTAAATATTATTTAAGTTTCATTTAAGTTTGTACTGCAAAACTTAATTTCGTATATAAATAGAACTTAAATATAAATACCATTTAAATACGAAGTCATAAACTGGCCTTTAAGCAAGCAATACAAGTTTCTTTGCAAACTATCGAAAAACATTTGCCATAAACAGTCGCAATATTTATTTAGAAAAAAATACTATACACTGCAAATTATTCAGCCTCCTTTTGAAATTATTAATATAATTATTAAAAATCCTGCCAAGACAATTTCTGATTAAACTTCTCTCAATTTTGAAAGGCTTTAGCTTTTTCTAGCTTAAAACTTTTACTTGTTAGTATTTCATTAGAAAATTGATTTTTTTGATTTTAATTTTTGAAATTCATTTATAAATAATTATTTTTTTTTTATTTTATTCATATTTAAGTTTTTAGCCATTATATTCATTATTATAATTTAATGTTAAAAAATGATTTCTTTTTTATGTTAATCATACATTGTATGTATTACAGCAATAAATATTTAAATTACTTATTATCTTCTCTTTAATATTGAATAAAGTTATTAATTTTTAATATAAACTTATTTGTATAGTTTAGTTAAGTGCACTTTTATTTTCCTCTAAGTTTAATTTATAGTTTATTTTGATTCAAAACTTTTAATTTTAATTTCCAATACGTTGGCTTAAAATAAAATTTTGTTAGTTTTAATTTATTTGTAAAAAAGAATGAAAAACAATATCAACATGAAACCCCTATAATAATCAATGTGAGTTATAAATGTGCTTTTGTTAAAATTAAAAAGAATATATAAAATGATTTTATTATAAAGAAAGAAAAAAAAAATTAATAAAAATAAATAAAAAAGTAAAACACAAAAATCGGGTTTTTTAAAACTATACTGGATGGCATCCTTAATAAGTTTTTACTCATTGTAGTCCACGAGCAAAAATAGGTTAAATTAATGAAGTTAGTGTATTAATTGCAACATTGACGAACGAAACGAAAAATTGTAATAAATTAACAGAAAGGCATGAGATAAATAGGCTACCAAAGTGTTTATTAGAAGATAAACAATCAACTTGAGCAGAAAATATGTATGGAAACCACTCGAATAAATGAGTGGTTTTCATACAAATTGTTTAATAATTTTCAAATGTGTTCAGATAAAACGGCGTATGTATGCAACGCTGTGTTTTTTTAATAATGATATTTTTCCGAAACCCAATGTTTGTCAACATCACATTAGTGTTGAAATTTATTCGAAAAAATGTAGAAGCAGTTTCAGAAAGAAAAGTGATATGCATAGGTCCATATTAAAAAAAAATTTACCTTTATAAAAAACATCTAAATGTAACAATTTGGTTCCATTAACTCGAAATAAGAAAAATTGACCATATGCTGTTATTCACGAAAATCGCAGAAATGTCACATAATAGTCTTATTTTAATTGCATAAAAAGAGTCCAATAAAAATTTTATAAATCTATAGTTTTACGAAGACTATTAATAAATTTACAATTTGCAATTCCCGCTAATTTTATTATTCGCCATTTGAAAAATTATCTATATTATTTATTGTTTGCCGTTTTAAATATTAAAGAAAAATCAACAAAGTTTAAAAAATGTATTAATTAGTTTTCATAGCTTCTTCCCCCTCTTCTATATACCGTCTGAAATCAAACATTTGGAATTGTCAAAGCATTGTTTTATAAATATATACATATCTTTATCGGGATATTATGACCATTTTTTATAGAATAAATGTATTAAACTAAGTTTTAAAAAAATATATTTATAATTAATGCGTAAAGTCTGTATACATCCGGATTTCGAATTAATAGATTACGATTTCCTTAATATAAATAAATTTCAACCAAGGCAGGCTGAATGAAGGTTTGGTCATCATATAGCCAGCTCTCAAACATTCATTAGTGAAACATTCATTTAAATATCACAAACCGTTTGTAAAGATAAAATCATGTAAAAAAGCTTTAAATAGTAAAATTTTTATACCAAAAATATTTTATTGCCTAATTTTAGGAAGCAATATTTTTACAACTAAATTTCAAGACAACTTTTTTGCAAATTATTCTATGGTCGCATGTGTCTTAAGTCTTTTACGCCTAGCGTATAAAAACCCACATATGTTTTCATTAAAGACTTAAGCCACAAACACAAAAATTTGGAATTTTTGCTATTTTAATGTTTTTTGCATTTATCTCCGTAATTGCCGGGCGGAATTGGCCGGTGGACACTATAACTGGGTTTTTCGACCGCTGAATCCGAAAATGATAATTAAATTTTGATACGACCAAGATTTCTCAAAATTGGCATATTTTTCGTGTTCGTGTCTTAAGTCTTTTAAAATACGTCTACCGCGAGGTTTACAAGAGGGGCTTAAAAGACTTAAGACACATACATGAAAAGTGTTGTATATCTATAAAAACGGCATTTGGCAGAATTTTCGAGCACATTTTCGGATTCTGCGCGATGAAATACCCTAACAGGCCCAATTCCAACCAAAAAAGTTTAATAATTACCGAAATAATAGTATAATTATATTTTCTGTATAAATTTTAACAATCATATTTTCAAAGTATAGTTTAAGAAGGAGCATGTATTTTTGCGCATAGATTTTTTAACAACTTCATAAACAGTTGTAATAATACTGTATGTGTCCTAAGTCTTTAACGCCTAGCGTATAAAAAAAGCCCATATGTTATTATTAAAGACTTAAGACATAAACACAAAAATTTGTGATTTTCGCAATTTTAATGTTTTTGGCATTTATCTCCGTAATTACCGGGCGGAATTGGCCGGTGGACACTATAACTGGGTTTTTCGACCGCTGAATCCGAAAATGATAATTAAATTTTGATACGACCAAGATTTCTCAAAATTGGCACATTTTTCGTGTTCGTGTCTTAAGTCTTTTGTAATACGTCTACAGCAAAGTAGTAATAATGAGTCATAAAAGACTTAAGACACATACATGAAAAGTGCAATTTTTCTATAAAAACGACATTTATGTCCGTTTTCACCATCTTCGATTAAAAAATAACCATAACTTTAACCGAAAGTTTGGCTAAATTGTATTACACAATGTATGATTGAATCTTAACTGACACATTTTAACAAAAAAGTTTATGTTAAATTTAACCGAAGCAAATTTGTCGGTTAGCACTTTAATCGGAAAGTAAAACAAATAAAATGGATAGAAATATGAATCAGCATTTACATTTCTGTAATATTTTTCAATTAAAAAATTCGTTTCGCGAAAAATATAATGACACCACTCTAATATAACGGATGAACTCACACAGAAATACATATAAAGTATCAAAGTCGTCTGAGAACATACTGAAAACAAAAAATTACTTTATTTATTATTCGTACAAATAATGTACATGTACATACATATGTATATGTATGTATACTCATGTATAAGAATTTTTTAATCATTACTTGCATGCATTTTTCTATTGGCACAAAGTTTCGCTTTAGAAATATACAAATACCACCTATTTCTAGTTTTTTATGTAAACAAACTGGTGATATTGCCACATTTTCATCAAATTCTTTTGTTAACTAACTGAAGGATGGTGAAACGAAAATCGGTAACCGTTGATTAAATAGTGCCAGCTAGCCAAACCAGCAGTTTTACCGAAGATGGTGAAATCGGATGTTAAAGTTTAAAATAGCTTCTGAGAATAAAATAACAAATTGAGCACAAAACAGTGGAGGCTATCCACTAAATAAATGAGCGAACTATTTCATATCAGTGACCCTACAAGAAATGGATGACCGAAACTAATACGTACACAATTTCCATACTAATACATTTATAGGAATTTAAAATTAGAACAAACATATGGCTGTCATTGGTGACAAAAAATCCGTCAACGTTGACCAATTATGTTGCATTTTTCACATAATTTGGGATTATTACAGTAAAAGTTTAAAATACTCATAATTTTTGTAAAAAAAAGTGTCGAAGCTAAAATTTTGTGATATATTTATTTCCAGCAAAAATATAAGTACATATGTATTTAATTAAAAAGTGGTTTTCACACCGCAGCACTTTAAATAATAGTTATTATTAATTTTTAGTTGAAGATGGCCATATGCTGGATTATAATATAATCAATTATCTGCCGGACGAAGGTGAAGATAGCTCTGATCGCAAGAACATCAATATCAATGCTGATTCAGATGATATTATGGTAAGAAAAGTAGAGTGCCTCTTCAATATTTGCTATCGCTACTTACTGCAGCTATTACTTAAACTACACAAATAAGTTTTTTAAGCTATAAACAAAATTAATGTTCTCCTAACTTTAATACACTTTCAGTCTCTTCCCGTAATTTCCTCGACGCGTGAGAAGCAAAGCAAACAAACTGAAATTTAAATTGCATGCTGGTGTTCAAGTTATGGCTTTTATCCTCATGGCACTAAAGTGGAATGCATTTTATTTATTTTCACATTTAAATTTGAATTTTTACAAACGCTACTATTGTACTACTAAACGTATTATTTTCTTATAAATATAATTATAATGTAACAACTGAACCGAAAAAAATCGCGTTTTATTTCAACAGAAATGCCCATCAAGAGTGGTGAATGAATTTATATAGTTTGACAAGTCAGCGGTGACCCATATGTACATCAAGGTTGATTAGTCAAATGTGATTACTATTTGTATCAGCGCTGACCATTAAAAACATAAGAGTGAGCAGTTCAGGCATATGTTCTGTGTACGATAAAATTTGGTAGTTAGAAAGGGATGAAAGATCACACGTACACAAAAGTTTCGGTAATTTTTTTCATATTGGTCTTAAGAAAATGATAGAAACTTTGTTCTACGTGATGACCGGTATTTCATTCAGCAATGCCAGTCATATTACAAGTCAAATGACCGTCACTGTTCTTGTAGGGGAGTTGAGCTTAAAGAAGCACTCACTTAACTGAGCTGAAAATTCTAACTCTAAATTACATCAGCTGTATGACAGGATTTCTATCAGTTCAACACTATCCTCCCCTTGATTTCACCAGTTTTTTTCGACTATACACCCTAAAGGACATCGAATTTCACTTATTTCAACATTTCACGTCAAAAAATATCAATTTTGTTCTTCAGAGCATCCCATCATCATATCATTATCAAAAAGTAATTTTAGCAATTTAAACGAGTTTCGACATTGAGCTATGCAGCGCTACCGTTGAAAAAAAAAAATGTGGCACAGAAAAGGTATTTTAAGAAAAAAAGGGGAGTTATTTTAAGAACATTAAAAAAGCTAACAGGTTTGTTTTATTTTTAAAAATTGCACCTTGTCTACAGATATTAGAAAAAGACAATACATTAAAAAAGGTCAAACTTTATATGGAACAATTGTATTGTTAATGTAGACGTGAGGTAAAGTATAACCAACGTAGCAGAATATTAAAGGTATAGTTTTGTCATTCATTTTGCTTTATTTGAAAAAAGTATCATAACCCACACTTGTGGTTAAAAGAAATTTAAACATGTACAAACTCTGAAGCAAACTGCATTTAAGATAAAATCGCTCTTACTGCATTTCGGTAGCGATACACTTTGAAACTTGATGCGAAAGATCGTAAATAATCGATTTTCATCAAAAAACGAAAATAGAGTATCATGTCGCTTTGATTTTTCTTGCGATCATATTAGTAATATAAAATTTTGTTCAGTTTTGCTAACAACAATATGTTAATGTTTTACTAAATAAGTAAAATATTAATTTTGGGAAAAAGTGCGAATAAAAAATTTAAAACACTAAAATTTGAAAGATTCCCATAAAAAGCACCAACAAAATTGTATTTAGTTGGTAGATATTATTGAGATTTAATGACCCGACTATATATTATTCAAATTCAAATCGGTTCAGTATTAAAGGAATAAATGGCTCCTAAGATTGACACCACTGAAAATGCTAAAAATACACAAGTATATTTGCTTGTGTAAGTATTGGTTCGAGTAAAAACATAAGCAAAGCAATTAGAGTGCTAGAATAATAAGAATTTTCCTCTTCAACAGAGTAAAGTTGAAGAAGAAAAAGAGAACAGAATTAAAAGAGATGAGAATTAAATATGCACGGTTCACACTATGAAGTTTTTCTTTCTGAAATTGTTTGTTTGTGGGTGTACGGGGAAAGAAGATTGGGAAGATGTACACTTTTTCATGTACTTTGAAATTCTCTTGTGTTTTGTTATTCGTAACTGTAAACCTGAAAATGGCTGCAGCTTTATTTTTATTTTATTTTATTATTATTGTGTGTACAAAAAAAGGATGTGAAGATAAACATGCAAAAATCTTGAACTTCATTACAAATAAATTTCAATGTGTAGACATTAATGAAAATTCAAAAGAGAATTAGAGAAAGAAAACTTTCATAGTCTGAACAGGGACTATGGATGTACATACATGTTCATTATGTATGCATGTTTAAGCTTCAAGCAAAAACTTAACAAAATAAATGTGCGTGTAAGCATGCAATTTTATTTTGTTTATTCTTTTTTCCATGGGAAAGGGAATGAACAATTAGGTATTTTTTTCTCCTTAAATGGAATCAACTACAATAGGCATACGTTTAAACTGGTGGTCGAATATCGACCACTAGGCATACTCGAGGTACTATGAAATTGAAAACGGCCAAAATTAGAAGCAAATAATGCACACATCTATATGCGAAGTAAAAACAAAACCTGTTTGCTTTAAATCAGAAATGTATAGTATTAAAATGAAAATAAAAATGAGTATTAAATGATGCTTAGTGCAAAAATACAAACAAAAATTTAACTTTTTCAAAAAGGTACACAATATCAAAAGAGGGGACATGAAATGAGTCAAGGATCTCAAAAAGGCACAATTTTACAACGGTAACGCTGGTGCTGTGCTCCAGTACCCCGACCTATTAAGTCCACATTAGTGCTGTTTTATACAAATTACATTTAATTTACGAGGTAAACAACATCATTCAACTGGCGTTTTTAACGAACGTTATTAAAATTAAAAATCTGAGGTAAATATTTGTTTAAATAATTGCAAAAGTATGCTCGCTCTGCATTATTTAATTAATTAATATAAAATATTTACTTAAGAACGTTTTTGCCAAATAACCGCGTAAAAGTTAATGAAAAAACTTGCAAAATTTTTATCTTTATTAAATTTAAATAAACAAAAGAATTTTAAGCATTGTTTGGCAATAATTCTTTAAATTTAAATAAATATAATTCATAAGTGGAATTAGGTGAAACATTTGCTTGGCGAGTTATTAAATTTAAAAAAATATATAAAATATGCATTTACCGCATTGCTAAGAAAATATTCAAACGAAAGAAATCGTTGCAGTAAAGCAGTCAAATGTTGAAAACAATTATAGTGCGTAAATATTATTGATAAAAATTTGCAAAGTAAAAAATAATATCCATTTTTTTCACCATAACTTAGATTCTTCTGATGTTTTCAAAAGTAAGTGTTTCGAGTTTAGTCGGCCGTTGCAATGAGTGTTTCGCTGACAGTAAAGTTGCCTGTGTGAATAGGACACATTTTTCTATTTGTTATCAAGGTACGCCGATCGCAACGTTTACTAAATGTCCTGACAATCGCTTTTGCACGGACGATGTGCATATTTGTCATTCGGCAGTTGAGGGTTATACGCCTATTTGTTACAATAGTAATTGTGGCGATTGTGAGATTACTAATGGCGTATTTGCGTGCTTAGACCAGACTACTTATGGCTATTGTTTTGGTGGTAAAACTGCCCAGAAACATACTTTTCGTTCATGTCCTCATGGATATGTTTGCAATTATGATTCTCAAAATATTTGCGTGCCGGAGGAAGAAAACGAGGTAAGTCGGAGTAAATACTTCGATTGTCAATTATTCCTGATTTTTATTTGTTCGAATAAAATTTCATGATCCAAAGTAATTATTATTTTGGCTTATGTTTGTAACATTTTTTAGTCAGAAAGAATTGGACATGAGACAATATTCCAAAGGAACAAGGGAAAATTTTAACACTAATTAATTTCAACTTACACGGCAGAACAGAAACAACGTTGTTTTTCAGGAGCCGCTACACTCCCATCATCAGTGTTCATGTGTGTTACCATGTATCCGCCACTGTTTAGGTGGCTCGGTTGAATGTGATTTCAAATTTGTATTTATACAAATAATGTCCAGAAAAAGCATACGAGAGTTATTTGTATTATTGGTTGTTTTTACGGTAAACACAACTTCACCACTATCAATATTCAAATTTTACCATCAGTAATTAACGTTAAATTAACCCATTGCTACACGTTGGCGGATACATGGAAACACACATGAACACTGATGGTGGGAGTGTAGCGGCTCCCGAAAAACAAAGTTGTTTCTCTTCTGCCGTGTAAAGCTTGAAATTAATTGATTTTTAAAGTTTCCCTTGTTCCTTTGGAATATTGTCCTCATGTCCAATTCTTTCTGACTAAATATGTTACAAACTTTAGCCAAAATTATAATCACTTTGGATGAAAAACTACTAACAACCAATTTGTTCGAAAAATAATCACTTTAAAATAAAAATTTCATGATATTTTTTTTTGTTCGAATAAACGAATAATTTTGAAATTTTGTTCGAATAATTCGAACGAACAAAGAATAAAAAATTTGCGATAGAAACACCATAAAAGAGCATATGAAGTTTGTTTATTATTTTCTTTGATTTTTCTAAATAGTTCAGATAATCATCAATACTGTTAACGATTTTTGCGTTAGTACAATTTCTTACTTTATTTATAGACTTTTTCAGAGCAGTTAATAAAACGTTATCAGTTATCTCAGAAACGTAATTTAATTCTTCATCGTATATCGTACATATTTTTATCACAAAATAATCCTGAAAAGTATTTGTGTACTCCTTTGCTTCGCTTTTTGTGGCATATTGTAAAAAACTAATATTGGATGGGAAATTCATAGAATTCAGAAATACGATTAAAATATTTAATGATTTTATACGTCGTTCATCAATTATTCGAATGTTCGTTTATTCGGAAAATGTTATTCGATAATTCTTTATTCGAAATTGAAAAATGTTTGCTCGTTCGAACAAAAATTATAAACATTTTTCGTATTATTCGAGTGAAATTTATTCGAACTACAACCCTAGTAAATACTAACAGCGAAGCAGATTTTTCTATTCTGAATATAAATGCTACACTATGATTAAAACATCATATTCTCAAGGGAACGAAAATAGCTTGAAATTTTGCAGATCTTGTGATTTGAATCCTTGTGATTTTACAGAAATTGGGGTGGGTGTGTTTGCTCTGTAATCCGAATCGGTAGAAAATGCTTTCGAATTACAATGTAAACAACATAAAAATTCGAACGGTGTTCTATTCGAATCAAATTACAAAGTAATAACACATATCTGCTAATTTTTGTGTACAATTAATTTTTATTTTATTTTCCCTTATTTTTGAAGCCATCATGTGGTATTAGAAAATCAAATACAACAGACAGCAGCATCATGCCAACTAAAACTACAATCGACGGTACAACTTTAACTATAACAACAACTATAAAAGACCAAACAAACGCAACTACAAAAATGACAACAGAAACCACAACGACAACTCAGGAAATTGCACCTTCAACGGAAACAACAACTCAGGACACTGCACTCACAACGGAAACAACAACTCAGAAAACTACGAGTACATCCATACCAGAAACAACAACTGAAATGATAACGTCAACTTCTACCAAGAACGAGCCGCGTGATGCTAATACCATTTGCAGATCAAATGCAAAAACTGGATATTTCAAATCTGACGATCTCACCTGTCACCAGTAAGTAAAATGTAGATGTGTTGTTTACATTAAAAAAATATATACATATACTTTTTTATTAATTCATTTCAGATACGTCTTTTGTTATTACTTATCTGGCCAATATTTGGGTTGGTTCTATAATTGCGAATTTTATTTCAATGGCGTTACAAATATGTGCCAAATCGAAAGACCTCACGATTGTGTTGCATATTAAAATGTTATTGGAATTTAAGAATATGTATCTGGCTTCCGATTAGTGCAAATTTTATGCGAACTCTCGCAGCAGTGTCCAGTCCAGCTAATCGTTCATAAAATAGCATACAAAAAATCTAAAAAAACCAAATAAAATGTTTATGATAAGCATGTGTTAAATTATTTTTTATTAATTTTCCATATAAAATATTAGAGGAATCTATTTTTGTTTTACAAAATTTTGGAAATTATCTCTATATCGATGCAAAAAAAAGAAAAAAAAATAAGCATTTTTACTAGGGAAGTGCGATTAATAAATTAAATAAACTTTTTGATTAACCAATTAATTGACTAATTAAGAGTTCTGACTAATCAAAATGCTGATCAATCAAATATTTTTAAAATTGATCAAATTTAAATACAGTATGACCTCGGTTACTGCAACCCTCGATGAGCGCAACTCCTCTATTATTGCAACAACTAAAATATTGACCCTTTAGTATTTAGGGTGCGACATATTATTTATTATGTAAAAGTTTGTTAGTTAGCTCCTTAGTTTGATGAGTGACTTCTATTTCGTTTTACTTCTTATACCTTAACCTAAGTACGAGTACAATTTAATTTGTCGTAAAACCAGTATTATTAACACGTTGTACATATCGTCATATGATTTCAATAAAGCCCTAAGTTACAAAAAATGTAAAAACAACTTCTTGGTAGATTTCGATCCAGCGTATCAAAATGCATGTCGATGGAAAATTGTATTTATTAAAATTTTACTAATTCGTCAATAATAAATAAACTTAAACTAAAAAAATGTTGAAAAATGTTGCTTTAAATTTTTTTGCTTGTCCTCTAAAATTTTTGTCAATGTAACTTAGGGCTTTTATGAATTCATATGACGATGTGTAGGTTTGTCACCTTTAGGTTTAACGGAATTATTACTTGACAAAAAGTAAATCAATCAGTAATTGTAACCAGGGCTGGACAGTATTTGAAATACGTATTTAAAATACAAATACGTATTTTGTATTTGTATTTCAAATACATAACGTGCAAGTATTTTGTATTTTAAATACATGTCCTGGAAGTATTTTCTATTTTGGATTTTAAAGACATACTTACAATAAATAGAAGTAGTTTGTATTTTGTATTTCAAATAATATTCATAGAATTTAATACAAGTTTGTGCTCATCAGGACCTGTAGAAGGATTATTTTCTTCAGCAGGTTTTATTTATTCTCCAACAAGAAACAGTTTGTCTGATGCTACATTCAAAAATCTGATATTTATGAAAGGATAATTACATTTTGCACTTAAATAAATACTCTACAATGATCAAAATAAATTTATTAATAAAAAAATGTAAGAATAAATTTGTTTGATTAATCGGAATGTATGATGAATAATTGATTAATCATATTTGAGTAATTCAATTTCAGATTAAACAAATTTTCATGTTCACCGTAAAATTTAGCGAATAGGTGGGGGTGGTACGCAAAAACTATGGGAATCGGGTTGAGATTTCATTTAAAAGGTCATAAATATTGTTTTGTGACATATACAAATTTTTGTTTTCTGGATAAGAAATGAAAATTCATCGAATTCAATACTAATCGGCTGAACAAGGGGACAGTTCAATTACTTACTTCTCTAATTTTTACTAATATTTTTCGAGTTAGGTAATTTGTTTGCGCTATTTTTTAATCGTTGTTTGTAATTCCATCTCGGATTATGTACATATATAGAAAAAAATTACTAAAAATTATGCAATATCGATTAAAGAATTGTACCAATAGTACTTATTAAATTGTTTAATCAAATTAATTGAATTTATTTTCAATCAAAGTTTTGATATTAATAATTTTAATTTTGATAATTACATAAATTCGCTTACTAGAAGCGAATGTAAATTAATTCAAAAGCTGATGGCCTTTGTAGCTAGTGCTCTATATGCTAACTTTATAATAATTATTTATTAGTAGTTTTTAATCCAAAGTGATTATTATTTTTGGCTAATGTTCGTAACATTTTTAGTCAGAAAGAATTGGACATGAGACAATATTCCAAAGGAACAAGGGAAAATTTTAACACTAATTAATTTCAACTTACACGGCAGAACAGAAACAACGTTGTTTTTCAGGAGCCGCTACACTCCCAACATCAGTGTTCATGTGTGTTTCCATGTATCCGCCACTGTTTAGGTGGCTCGGTTGAATGTGATTTCAAATTTGTATTTATACAACTAATGTCCAGAAAAAGCATACGAGAATTATTTGTGTTATTAGTTGTTTTTACAGTAAACACTGCTTTACCACTATCAATATTCAAATTTTACCATCAGTAATTAACGTTAAATTAACCCATTGCTACACGTTGGTTTTATCACATGTACCATTTTTTTTCTAATTTTTGTTTTTACTTAAGACAAAATTTTATGGTTTGATTAATACTTAAGTATTTTTGTTTTTTGTTTTTTTGCCAACTAGTTGAGTTTTTTGATTTATTTGATCAATTTTAACTAGTTATGTGACAGCAAACATTGCAAGGCTCAAGCCAGTAGCTAGCTAATTGTTTTTATTTAAAGTGATTATTTTTCAAACAAATCGGTTGTTAGTAATTATTACTAAGTTATTAAATAAATAATAAATTAATTCAAATAGTTTGTAGTTTGTGTGGAAAAGTATGCTTTTCTCAATAGAATTTATCCTGAGCTGCTAAACCTTTTTATAATCTAAACAGTCATATGCTGCAAATTAACAGCAAATCCCTCTACCAGCATACTCAACATGTTAGGCCTCTACACGATATGCTGAAAGTAACAAATTTTTAAGGGTCAACATATGCCAGCAAATGATATGTCAACATGTGAGTTAGTATACAATTTGAGTGTCTAAACGATATGTAGAATTTCGTATGATGACATGTTTGTTGGGTCGTGTGAGCATATGTTTAAAAATGTCAAAGTGCATCCATTTCTTTATATGCTTATGCCTGTAAATAAAACGAGCAGTTTTTATTATAAGGAATAGTAATACTGATAATATGTATATATGTATATGAATAACAACTCACCAACTACAAATATGTTCCAACAAATGAACTTAAATTTTCACTATAATTTTTATTTTTTTTTAATAATGTAATATTTTTGTTATTTAAACAAAATGTCTACCGCTTTTTTAAGCCGTGGTGCCTCAGGTGTAAAATTTTGTAAATTGACAAATCTAACTGAAAATATTTTAAATCCGGCAACACAGATAAATGAAATATCAATTCTGTATGCTATCAAATTTGCCGTATGCTGAAAAGCTTGCATATGCTTTTCAACAAATAACTTATCTGTTAGCATACGTTTTAAATTTGTTGAAAAATAAAAATATGGTGTCTACACAATATGGTATAATTGTGAACATACGTTTGTTGGTATCGTTAACAAATGCCCATCAATGTGGTTCAACATAAGTATGTTGAAAAAATTTTGTGTCTACACGATAACAAAATTTTCGCCAGAAATATGCTGACTCAACATGTCGTCTAGACTAAGCTTCACGTTTCTTTGATAAATATTTATGAACGTTTTAATTTTTTTTGTGAAATTTTGATCTTGTCGAATTCGCTTGTGAACTTTCCTTTTTTGTAACATTTCAGTTTTTTATATATTTGAATTTTATTTTTAAATTAATTTTTTTTAATTAAAATTTTTGTGAAATTTTAGTTTCTTTTTTGTGATGTTTTTATGAATATAAACAAACTCTTATGTTGCAATAGCATTTTTTATGAAGTGTGGATTCATTGGTCAAAATTGAATTTATTATTATAATTTTGTTTTAAATATCTATTTCTTCTTTTTCATGAAATTTTACTGGCTTCGTTTTTATGGAGAATATTTGACTTTTGTCTGAATATTTAATTTTTCGATGAATATATTTTTATTCTATAATTTATTTAATATTTTTGGACATATTACGATTCTTGATAATTTTTTTTAGGGAAATGATTTTCTATGGAGGTGGACTTTTTGCCGATTTTTTTAATATAGAGTTTTTGGTAAAACTCAAAATTGTTGGTGCTTTTCGCTTTCTATTTTTAAAATCTGTATTTTTTTAAATTTCCAATTTTGGGGTGAATCATATTAAAATTTTTTCCTAATTCCTTATTTATTTGTGAGTTTAAAAATACCAAAAAAAGGTAATTTAATTCACAATAAATATATTTCGGGCTGTTTATATTCACTGGTTATGTTTGCTTTAATAAAATTTCAGAGTCAGATATCGTGGGAATAAAAAAATTGCCACCTCAAGGAATTTTTACTTGTAGATAAAGTTAAAATTTTATACTTACTTAGTTTAGGCTTTATCACATTCATAGGGAATGGTGTATACTCGCTGGCCACAGAGCTTTTCAAAGCCACCACAATCTGCTTATTTTGCCAAAGCTTTTGCTTCTCGTTGACAGACAGTGAGCAATATTAGACCCTTAAATACAGAAATAAATATCCTTTAGTAAAAAAGAACTTTTTAAACTTTTCCTAAATGAGGTGAAGGAACTCTATTAAAAACTGCGAATAGGTACAAATGTTTTTAATTTAAGGAAATAAACTAATTGATATATTCGTAGATAAATTTGACATGGACACGATTACCAAAATAGCTTGATGAATATTAAAAGATGTAAGCAGGTGTATATGTATGTGAGGTTTCATTGTTTTTTTTAGCTTTATAATTTAATCATATCTGGCAAAAACAAATTTTATTGCTAATATGTAGTTTTTTATGGCAAATGTATTATTCCCAAATTCTTAAGAAAGATAACTATTTGTTAAGATTCGAGAAAATTTAACACAGCAAAATATGTTCGTTAGAATTGAAGCGTATTTAGAACTGAAACGAAAATTTTATTTATTAGTTTTTATTCAACCCCCATCATAATAAAATAAAATAAAATATTTTTACAAAAATATTTTCATTTATTAAACTATGTATTTACATATTTATTAACTTACTAATTAAATTGTGCAGTTTTTTATTTATTGTACCTACAGTTAAAAGTTAATTTGATATGTATAATACAAAGATAATCATTATTTTTATTCAAAATTTGTATGCTCTTCTTTATGTGAAAGCCACATATACCTCTCTTAAAATAACAATGACTGCGCCAACAGCTCTGCTTTATGTGAAAAAACAACAAATTTGTAACTGCGAAGCAACAAATTGTAAACACACACATCCACAAATATTTCAATTTCTTCATGAAACACGAAATAAAAAATTTTCTTTAACTGGGAATTGATTTGTTTCTAATAAGATTTTACAAAGTACGCAAATCGAAAAACATTCAAGAAAGTGAAAAAAGAGGAAAAGGAAATAATAATAAAGAGGGAGAGAGAGAGTATCAGCGAGAGTGGAATAGTGATAAGCAGAATTTAACATTATTGGAGCTGCCAGATAAAATTGAAAGCAACCGTCAATTCTACGATTGATATAAAAAACGACGATAAAAAAGGATTTGTTTTTTGTGTTAACTTAATTCAAAAACTTATTTTAAGAACTTGGCCAGCTAGCATTTTCAATCATGAAAGAGCCTACTGGGAATCTCACGAAGAATGTTTTTGATCGTCGACGAGCGCATTTTTTAATCGTTGATGATTCCTTGCACGGGAGAAACTGTTACACGAACTGATTCTTCTGTGAGATTCTTCCATAACACAGCGAAAAACATTTAATCGTTTGAGATTTGGCGAGGGATTCGTTTGAGATTTGTATAGTTAAAAAAAGGGTAACATTGTTATTTTCGTACTCTTCAAATAACCATTAAAAGATTTTTTTACGACTTGCATATTAAACATTCCAAGATTAAAAGACGAGCGTGTCAGAAAATATGTAAAAAAAAAATAATAATCAAGAGAAAAAAATAGATGTTTTTGTTATTGTTATTTGTCAGATCATCATCAGAAGATTCTTTTAGGAGTCGTATATCAAACACAATCGTCTTACAAACATCCTGTGCTAGCTGGGTGCTATAAATAAAACTTCAAGCTTTTTTACCGTCAAACTCACGTGTTTGCGGTAAATTATTGCTCACGATCATGTGTGGCTCACGCCACTCGCATATAATATGGTACAATCACATGAATATGAAAACTTAAATGTATCAGCGTATATTCATAGTCGCTTTTAGTTCTAACTTAAGACTAATCTATTTACAGTTGCTGCTAAAGTTATTCGTAGTCTGTATGGTTGCAACCAAAGAAATAGTTTCAGCTGAAACTGAAATATAGTTGAAACTTACGTCACTTAAAAAAATAGACTCAAAAATTTTGTGATTAGAAAACAACTATAAAAATGTTGATGTAATAAAAAGGTATTAGATTTAAAAGTGAAAACTTAATACTTTAAAATAATAGACGATGCATATTATGCATAATAAAAATTAAATAAATATACTGAAAAATTCGTAATTGACACAATTTTTCAAATAAGCAAAACAACAAACTAGAAATGTGATTTTTTACAATACGATATTGATGAAAGCGATACTGATTAGAATGTAAAGAAGAAACATTTAATTTGCTGATTAGAATGCAAAGAAGAAACATATAATTTGCTTAATACATTCAAAAGACCAAAAATACATTATATTTATATTATATAAATTAAATTTAATATTATCTTTTTTCTACACACAATTTTCTTTTTTCCTATGCCTAGCTGGGCTGTTTTTTTCTTTTCATAAAAATTTAGTAGAAACTATTGACATCTGTCAAGAGAAGTGAATTAATTATAAATTCGCAACTAAATTTTAGTTGTATTTTAACTAGTTTCAAATTAAAAGTGCGGTTATGTTTTTAGTTCGTTTTTAACAAGTTATAAAACAACAATTGTAAACTTAAAAAAACTGAAGTACTATTACTATTTTTTTTTGGGAGTCTAAGATATCATTCCAATTTCGCTATTCATGTTTCTGTATAGCAAAAATACTCTGCAGCACACAGTTAGAAACAGTCGGCTTAGCTACCAAAAATTTTTCTCCCTAAAGTTTTTAAGGATTAGAAAACGGCCCCTGTTCATATTTGTTTTATTTTAGTAGAAACAATTAAAAATAAATTCTTAGCTAATCTTAGATAATATTACATTGTGTAACAAAACTAATTTTTTTTTTAAATAAAAAGGTTCTGACAATAGCTTCTGGCAGAGGCGACAAAACATATGTATATACACTAGTGTATGTTTATTTCAAATGGGTTCGAGGTTGACCTTAAAGCATAAGGAACCATGTGATCTTCACATTTTAGGTATATGATGTATCCAGCAAATTGTTTTTTTAGTGAAACAAAGCTCAAAATTTGTTTATATCAAAGTAAATTTAAAAATTTAAATTTCAAGTGTATGCATCTCTAAAACAACACGTATGTATGTAATACATCATCGCCTGTTTGTCAAACCCCATAAAAAATAAACAACATTTTTTATATATGTATGGAATTTGGTTTACATTCAGACTAATAAATAAATTTACTCTAAAAATCTGACGTATTTAATAAGAAATTTATTTTTTAGCAAAAAAAAATAGATTAAATTTTCAGCAGCATAGATATCAATCTGCATTTGGCAACACGAAGAAACTAGTCGGTGCCAGTATTGTCAGATATAGCGATTAATCGCCAAACGTGGCGATAAAAATTTGTTTTTGGCGTTGAAAATTTTGAAATGGCGATTATATGCTTGTCTATATCTTTATGATGTCAATAGTATTAAAAATAATAATGTTAAATATTAATGTTATATAATAATGTTAAAAATATTGAATTTTTTTATGTAAGGAATATTTTCTACAACACAAACTAGTTAGTGCAAATGGTGCTAAGTGTGTTATTAAAATATTTCCGTGATTAAATCGACTTTAAGGCTGCTTTGTTATATTTACGTCTGATTAAAAAAGTATGTGATTCGGCGAATTAAAGCAAATTCAATTTTACAGTCATGCGTATCCACACCTTATTGATCTGCCTTGCGTATTAATATGAGCTTCTCAATTCTCTTCTTATAATAGTATGACATATGAATGTAAATAACATATGTTGCATAAAATTCGTTCCAACAAAAAATGTATCGCAGTATGGATACAAACATTCATATTGATACTGAAAATAATGAGTACGAAAATTTAGATTCAATAATCGATATAAGTACCTACATACACGTTTAAGTAAAAGTTAATTCTATTTTATTACAAGATCTAAATTGCAATTTTGATCTCCATGTTCCAGTTAATTTTATCCTGCTCAGATTGATCTTTTGGAAAAAGTTATTTCTGAGTATTTTTTATCCAGCAGTATTTATATCTCATAGCAAACCAATTTACCTTTTATAAATGAACTATTGGTAATGTAAACACTTTTCTTAATTTTTCATAAACAATATAATTTTTATGTTTTACGATAGCCATTACTTACTGAATTTCAAATTTAACAATATTTGTAATACAATTACAAAATAAAAATATTTTTTATAGCTCATATATAATGTTTTATTGTTATTGGGCTCATTTGGCGATATTCGACAAGTTATTTGGCTGGGAGGCTAAAAGAAAATCTGACAACACTGGTCGTTGCAGGTTTTCAATGTTGTTTCCTTTTCCTCTTCTTTTCAGTTTCTTGAAAGTTTTGTGTTGCTCGTACGTCTTTTATAAGGTCTCATAAAAAATTAAGTTCTCAATTAAATGAATTCATTAATCAAAAATAATCATTTATATAAATAGTAAATAAATGTTATTTAATTCATATCTTATGGGTAAACTAAAGTAATTGTGCCAATAAAGTGTTTTTTTGTTAGTTAGTTCGTTAGTATGTTGAATTCTTTTAGTTTTCTCACCACCCACCGGCAAAATTAGTCGGCGCAGGTGTTTAACGCTAGTTCATTTTACTCTTCTTTTCAGTTTTCTTGTTATTTTTGTGGTGCGCGTACATCTTTGGTAAAAAATTATTAAAATAAGTTAAGTTCTTAGTTAAAAGTGTTAGATAATTATTTATTGAAATAAACAAGTAATATTTAATTCATATTTAATAAGCAAATTGAAATATTTGCGTAAATAATTCGTTTATTTCGTAGTTAAAATGTGTTCGTTGTTTCGCATACAGAAGAGCTGTTGGCAGCGCAGTCTGTGTTGGTGTATTGTTGTTGTTTAAAGTGTTTTCTTTCGTCTGCTGCTGCAGTGTTTTTTATGAATGGCAAAAGAGAAGAAAATAAAACCAAGTCCAAGAATTAAATGTTTTAAAGTGTTAATAAATGTGAAAAAATCATTGATTTATATAAGTAAATATATGTAATTAATAGAAAATACATGTTTGCATAAATATTGCATTGTATGGTAAATAAACACATGGTCTTTTTAGGGATTCGTACATAAAGAAACCCTTTTGTTTTCGCTACAATATCTGTCCGTTTGTCACAGGTATGTCTCGTGAACCGTAATAGGCAGATATGTAATTGAACTTTCCATAAGATACATATGCATACATATGTATGTAAAGAAGTTAAAAATTAAATTGATTGATACAAAAATCTGTAAGAATCTGTCGAAAAAAACAGTGTTCGCAGCCGATACCGGTGTTATTACCGTTACCGATTTGATAGATTGCTGTATAAAAATATCACGTACGTTCAGAATACAAATGAGATTACATTTTTATTAGTGTCGTTTTTTGCTTAAATTTCTTATTGTTTGGCTTGTTTGTAACAAGTTGAGTATCCATTTATTTGACTTTTGATTTTGTTATTCGATAAATCGAATAACTCGAATAATACAAATAATTAAAAATTCAAATAATTGTATCGAATCGAAGAAATATATAAAATAAATAAATAAAACAAAAAGGTAATTAAAATAAGCAATAAAATAACAATTCATTCGTAGTACACATAAAGTTCTAAAACTTTTAAAAATAATAGTAGGTACATATATCAAAAATTATATTTAAAGAAAAGTTGTACTGTTAACGAGAGTCGAATCACATTTTTTAAAATAGTATCTTAAAAATGGTAAATAGCTTGGATGTTTTATTAAAAACAAATTGAAATCGATTATTGAGGGCTAGTTCCTATGCACATTTCACTCCTGCCAATGCAGATCATCAGGGAACATTTACCCAAATATTTCTTAGAACAACTACATTTGTTATATTAAAACTTCATTAAAGCAGCAATAAAAATTTTAAACAATATCAAAGTTGTACCATTATACTATGTATGTATGTAATATTAGCTGACTATTTGATTTCAACTCTCATTGTTGTTGTAAAAAGTGTGTTGAAAATAAATGTAAGAACAACAGCAACAATAAATGTAAGAACAAATGTAAGAGTACAGAGTGATGCCACCCACAAAAGTGCTTTTTTCACCGCGTGCCGTCAAGTTAATAATTAATGCTTTTGATGGGAATTGATAAAAAAATATATATTTTTTTCAATTATTTATTTTGTTTTTCTAATTAGTTGTAATAAGTTTTACGTGAGCGATTTTGGTAACGTTATTGTATTTTTCTTATTTTTTTGAAAGCTGACCTGGTCGGTGATATTCTTAACTGAAATTCAATAAAATCTGCTCACTCGTTTTTCTAGTTAATACCATATCTTTCAAGTTTAATGGAGTCAAAATTTGGCATGCTATTGAAGATAGGAATATGCTGCTCAATGCAGAAGATTTAAAAAGTTTTTAAGTCTACCTTATGCACATATTTTAATTGAATGTTTTATTTTCGAAATACATAGTTAGATGTGTCGTAAAGGATTGAAAACAACTTAAGGAAATTGCAAGCAATCGGCTTCTAACATTTACTAATCTAAAACATATTAACATTATTTTCTAAGTTCTTGAAAATAGGTGAAAAGAGTTAATTGCGTTTAAAAACGTATATCTTTTTCTTGGTCGGCAATAACAGTTTTACGATTTTGTAAGGCCGCCGTACTCAAAGAACGCCAAACAAACCTTATTACTTTCTTTATAGATTCTTCCTGCCTGTCAAGTAATTTTTATATTTTATTGCCGTTTCTAATAAAAACTGCCAAAAGTAAACTTTTTAAACAATGCTTTTCCGGTTTTTTATGAAAAGGCAATTTCGTGTGAGATTATATTTTGAAAGCAAAATAAAATCTTCATCTTAATATTAGATTATAAAAACGTTACGAACTTTAGCATATTAATAATCACTTTGGGTTAATTATACTTCTTTTCTGTAGCTGTTTTAATTTTTAATTGAATAGTATTTGCTGTTAAAGTAACTAATGTAATATTATCTTATAAAAATGTATATTTCCGAGCGAAAACAAAAGGAGTTTCTTTGTCACACTTCTAAACTTCAAGTATAGTAGCTTTTCTCAATAACTAAAATCTCAAATGTAAAACGCAGCTGGTAATCTTTTTTGATTTGCGCCGACAAAAATTCGTCGACGTAGGTCTTTATATACGATTTCCTCTTCCTGTTCCTTTAGGTTCTTGAAATTTTTGCTGTGCGCGTACGTCTTCTGTACAATCTTACGAAATTGAATATAATTCCCGGTTAAAAGTGTTAGAAAATTATTTATTTGAATAAATAAATGCAATTTAATGCAAATTTCATGAGTAAATTAAAATATCTGTGCAAATAATAATTTATTTTTGCATGCAGTTAATGATGTGTTGATTTCTTTTTTACATAAAGCTGAGCTGTTGGCAGCGCAGTCTCTGTCGGTGTCTTATTATTGTTTGCTGGCGCAATGTTTTTTATGAACGGCAAAAGAAAAGGAAATGTAAATTGTAAATAGAAAAAGAAAAGTGAAAAGAATATACATAATATGTATATTTTATCATAAAGAAAAAGATGGTAATTAACCACAAAATATGGCCTGTTTTAAATAAAAATGTGAAAAAGTGCTGTTAAGTATAAAAATAAATTGCAATAAGAATTTAAGATATGGATTTCATAGATAATTATAAGGTGAGTGCTTTCTTTATAGATTTTATAATAAGGTATAATTTTTCATTTATCGTTTTGATAAGTAAAATTAAACTTAACAACGATTTAAACAAAATAACGAATTTTGATCGATCGATTTATAAATGAACTATTATTAATGTAAACACTTTTCTAAATTTTTCATGAACAATCTATTTTTTTATGTTTTACGATAGTCATTACATACTGAATTTCAAATTTAACAACATTTGTAATGAAATTACAAAATAAAATTTTTTTTATAGCTCAAATTTAATGCCAGGCCCAATATGTCGATCGAATTCTGTCTTTCGTACAATTACATTAAAAACAAAAACAAATTCTAAAATTTTGTTTTTGTTTTAAATGTAATTGCACTAAAGAACGAATATGTGTGATATAGTGGGCCTGGCAGTTATTGTTTTATTATAATGGCAATATTTGGGCAACATACGATAATTTCGCGCACATGGGTCGATATGTTAAATTGGGTTTTGGGTTTTCGGAACTTTCCTACTTCAAAAAAATAACCCTTTTATTTAATTATGTAAACTTACCTATTTAAAAAATATAAATGTGTAAATTTTTAGATTTTAAAAAAATTTTTTGATTTTTGAAAAATATATATTTTTCAAATAATTTTTTTTTCTTTAAATAATGTGCGGAATTTTTAGTACTTAGTTAAAGCAATGTTAACTTAACAGCGGTGGTACAAACGGAGCTAACTGACGGAGCTAACTTGTTTTTAAGTGAACTTTCATTTATTTTAAATTATAATTTTAGTTAATTTTATGTGCAGAATAATTTGAGTGTACACATTCAGTGAGAGTCTTTTACGATTCAGTAGATACAAGCTCTATTTGAAAATAATACTTTTTACCAATACACCCTTTACTCTTTAATTTAGTTCGAGATTTCATATAAATATGTTATTAAATGGCCTGTAGAAATTTTCAAAATTTTCTTCCATTAAAAAAATAACACTTCTTGTCTACAAACCTTTACATTTTTAACTGAGTTCTTTTGTTTATTAAAGCCGCAATAGTAATATACGCCTTCTAACAATTTCTATTGTCTATTACGGTCTATAATATAGAGTTACTTGTATTTAAAAAATGACACTTCTTGTGTGATTTTATTTGATTTCTATACAAGGAAATTTATTGAAATGTGTTACAAGCAGCGATACGTAACACTGTACAACAAAATAAATTTATTTCTTTCAAATAATAAGGTTCTAACGACTGATTATGGTAGCGGGAACAAACAAAAACAAAAATACATGTTCATGTAAGCTAACATCTGGGATTCATTTGAGGGGGAGCTAGAGGATAATTAAATAAACATTAAAATATTTTCAATTTGGGCTATTTTTAAAATAAATATTTGAATATTTTTTTTCGACATTTCTTAAATATAAGTATACCATGTTTGATCATTATTTATTTATATTTTTGATCTTAAAGGCACATATCAGATTTTTTGTCTGAACAATACGATGCGCCGGGTGCAAAATATTGTCCTGACGGACATGATCTCTTCATACCGGCTAATGAGTTTCCGGAATAATAGCATATAATAAATCTGTAAAGATATTAAACATAATATGATTGTAGCATTCATGATGCAGTCCCGCATTGTATACTTACTCAGTACAAGCTGGATCGTCCGCATAAAATAAACCAGTAGTAGCAGCATCTCTGCAAATAGTATTTGAATCGCGTGGTACAGATGGAGCTATTGGCTTTATAATTGTAGTTGTGGATTCTGTTGTCGTGTTGGTAGAATCTGCAGTTGTTGTTGCAGTTGCATGTTCTGTTGTTCTGATAGAAGTTTGTGTCGATGTGGTTGTAGTTTGTATTGTTGGAGTTAAAAGCTCTGTTGTTTTTGTTGTAAGCTCCGTTGTTGTGTATGTAGTCTCTGCTGCAGTGGTTGTCAGTTCTGTTGTTGCATATGTAGTCTCTATCGGTGTTGTTTTATGTTGTGTCGTTGTGGTTGTAGGTTCTGTTGTTGTGATTGTAGGTTCTGATGTTGTCGTTGTAGGTTCTACGTTTGTGGTTGTTGGTTCTACTGTTGCGATTGGAATTTCTGCTGCTGTGGTTGTTTGCCCTGTCGTTGTAGTTGTAGACTCTATTGTTGTGGTTTTATGTTGTGTTGTTGTGGTTACAGGTTGTATTGTAGTGTTTGTAGGCTCTGCTGTTGTGGCTGCAGTTTCTGTTGCATTGCTTATTGGTCCTGGAGTTCTAGTTGTAGGATCTGTTGTTGGGGTCTGATATTGTGCTGTTGTGGTTGCAGGTTCTGCTGATGTGGTTATAGGTTCTGTTGTTGTAGTGGTAGTCCCTATTTTTGTGGTTGTATATTCTGATGTTGCGGTTGTAGTTTCTCTTGTTGCACTTGTAATTTCTGGTGTTGCGGTTGTGGTTTCTGCTGATGTAGTTGCAAGTTGTGTTGTTGTAGGTGAAGGATCTATTACTTTGGTTGTAAGTTTTGTTTTTTCCGTTGAAGGCTCTGTTGCTGTGCTTGTTGTTTCTGTAGTAGTGGTTGTTTCTGCTGTTGTACTTTGTGTTGTTGCAGTTATGGGTCCTATTGTTTCGCTTGTAAATACTGTAGTTGTGAGCTCTGTAGTTGTTGTTGTTGTTGGTTTGGTAGGTGTGGTTTTAAGTTCTGTTGTTGCTATTGTAGTTTCTGTTATTTTGGTTGTAGTTTCTGTTGTGTCATTTGTAGGTTCTTCAGTTTTGCTACTGGTTCCACTTGTTATGGCTGAAGGTGCTACGGTTGTAGTTGTAGTTGTAGGTTCTGTTTCATTAGCAGTATCTGTAATACAACTTGGCTAAAAAGCCAAATATTTAATAGTTAAATGTATACATGCATTGAACTTATTTAAGCCACTAAACATACCTTGGTAAGATTACTTTGTGTGCAAAAACCATCTACACTTTCAATATCACATACAGTGCCTGGCGAGCAATAAGAAAATTCAGCTCTTTCGACAGGCTTATTTTCGCCATAGCAAAATGCAATTGTTGTTTCGTTTATACACGCATAAACTTTATTCTCACTGCACACGCCACACCGATTCTTACTATGAACGCAACTTGGTTTTGCCTGGGACCGATGATAGCACACATAAGGATGCGGTGTACAAACATGATTTTCTGGGCATGTTATAACATCTGCGGTTGGTTTACCTTATGAATTTATTTGAATTAGTTATATTTTAATCACTTTAATCTATTATTTGTTACCTTTAATACACAAAGAATATTCATTTTCCTTATGACAAGCCACCTTATTAGTACTTTGGCACTTACCGCAATCACTTTGGCCACTGGCCACAAATACCAGTAGAATAATCTTTAATATTGATTAAATTTATCTAAATCTTTTTTATTTTGTATTGTGAAAAGAAATGTACATACCAGTTTTTTAAAAATCATTATTTTTATACATATATTTTTTTATTTAATATTTTTTCTTTACCTTTCTTTTAAAAGGTTTGTTAATATTTTGAACGTTCTTTAAAAACGTCGCAAATTTATTTGAAACAAATTTTACTTTCGCTCATCTTTTATAATAGCATCTTTTAATCTAATTTTGGTTCAGCGCTTATCTTTATGATTTCCATTCTGCAAAATATTTGCACGATATTAAATTTAAAGTTCAATGTCAAAACAACTTAAATTAGTTAGGCCGAACTTAAGGTGCCCTAAAAGCTCTTCATTTTTATTGGTGCTTTTTGCGGAAATTGCTAAAATTTTATTATTTTAAATATTTATTCGCACTTTTTCCCAAAATTTATATTTTACATATTTAGTAAAACATTCATTTTTAATTTGATATGTATACTTCAATAGATATATTGAAAAATTTTATTCGATTTCAATTATAAAAATACTCTTCGTAATGTATATTGAGAAATTTCCTGTTCCTGTGAATGACATGATCGATTTGGAGCTGCTTGAATGGAAGCAAAGTGACTGCGAAAATAGTTTAACTCGGACTTACATATATTTATATTTAAGCCTGCACAACATATCAGGAGGAACATCTAATCAACGATAGCAAATTGTCGTAACTTATTATTAGGTACGATCACGCTGACGCAATCATGTGTTAAGGTACGGTCACATTGGGGAAACATTTGACAAGAAACGAGAAATATTTTTTTGCTGTAGTGTGATCATAAAATATTTTTGAGGGACAAACAGGAAAATAGCTGATTTTTTCATCAAAATTATTTACTCTCAAAGAAAAATGTCTCAAATGTGAACAAAGTGTGAACACCCAGTGCCAAATATTTCCCTGTTTTTTTGTCAAATAATTATTAGTTCTTGCAAAGTTTTTGTAAGAACAAACAGTATGAAACAACAGAGTTTTAAAACAAAATCAATGAACTGTAAATAAAATCACGTCATATTTATATATCATGGTTTTGAAAAAATTTTGAAAAACGTCGAGCAATCAGGTTCTATTTTTGTAAAAATTTAGCCATTTTTTACTCTAATTTCAAAAACTTGACTTTGATTTTTTCACGACTACACGAATTAAGATCAATTAATTAATTTTTTCTAATTGGAGCCAATGTGCAGTGGTATAAATAATAAAACTTTTTGAAATATTTTTTTTGTTTTGTCATATCCAAAGAGTATAAATTTAACAGGAGTGTGAGAGAGCGCTATGTATTGCTTGTTCTTCCTCGTCGAATGTTTTGTCAAATATTTGATCAAATGTTTTGCATCGGAAAAAATTAATTTGAGTGTGAACACAGGGAAAAAATATTTTTTCATGTTTGCACTTAACGTTGTTTGAAAGCTGTTTGACAAATAAACAGTGGCAAAATAATGTGCGTAGTGTGAGCAGAAATCCAATTGTGTACTGAGATAAAAACATTTTAGTTAAACATAATTAAACATATTTGAATGAAATGTTACTCCAATGTGACCGTACTTTTAGTTTTCGAGCTACCCCTTTGTCTATAACTGGAGCGTTTCCTCTAGATTTGAATAGTTTCTGATTTAGTACGGTTCCTTATGGTTCTTAGTTTAATGATGGTCAGTGCTTTACAATTCAAAACCGATGTACAGTGTAGTCTCAGCGTCTTCCAGGCACAATCTAATATCATTATCTTCGTTTCTTTCCCAGCTTATATATGAAGTTTACTTCTTCTATCATTGGAACGGCACGTTGCGCACTTGTAATGTCCTTTCTCTTTCTGCAACCTGTTTTGATCATCATACCTCCATTTAGAGGTGTCTTTTATACCAAAATTTTTTCTTTGCAGCCTTTTCAGGCTCATCTGATTACCTTTGGTAGAATCTTTGACTTGGTCTCTGCCCACAAATAGGTTTTAGACTGTTCTACTTTGAGAAACTTCCCTTAGTCGATTGATTTTTTTTCACTAAAAAGCAATGAAGCAATCGACGAGTTGGGTGTTTATCGCGAAACAAATATCACCAGCAACAACAATCGCATTGTCTTCATAATAATTGGAGACACTCGCATATATGTCTGTCCTCCAGATGTTCCTGCAGTGACTCGGCGGTAATCATTAAAATTAGTTTTTTATTTTCCACCTTCACGCCTTCACTAAACTACTTCGAAATAGGTATTTCCATCTTTCGTAGATGTACTGCCTTGGAAGTTCCTAAACAGAGGCAATCAAATTACTTTTCCTGTCTTTCGGCCTCTTCCCGAAAGTATTACGATCCTTACAGTTCCTCTCATGCCTTAGCTTCTTGATTTTGGAAAATCAGGCAAATAATTTCTAGAACGCTTAAAATTTTTGAAAGGGTTATTTAATTTTTTTTTTTTTTAAAGAGAAGTAACACTCAGGCAATTAGTATGCCTACCAACCCGTAGGTGTGTTACCTTCCTTGGGAAAGGGATAGTGAGAGAGGACAGATGGCAGTGTTGCCACCAACGAAATGTTAAATTACACATGCATCATGCCAAAATTACACATGAAAGTAGGAATTACACATGATTTCTTTTTTTTTCTTGTAATATAACGTGCTTTGATTTGTTTAGATTAAATATTTGACCTTTTTGATGTAATTCCAACATTATTTTATGATGAATATATTTTCAATATTTGGGCTTTCAAGGTCATTTAATAAAACATTATTTTTATATATTATTCCGATTTATTTATTATTATTGGTACTTTCCAAGTTCTTCAGGAAATTTTTTTGTTTTTGTATATATATAATGTTCTTTAGACCGATTAGACATCATTCTCTTTAAAAATATCACAGTTTTGTTTTGTGTAAAAAGGACAATCACAAACAAAAACTTATAGCCTATTTCTATTTTAAGAAAGTAAACTTAAGCGAATTCGGACCAATTTGGAGTTCTAATTGGCACTCACTTTCATTCGCATTAGCTTACGTACATACGTATGCCAATAAAATAATAAAAAAATATTTATAAAATTTTCTCAAATATTTTCTTCCTTATTGTGGATTTAACTAATTCATTAAACCTGCTGCTGTTGTTTCAGCGGCGTTAGCCATCCTCTTTGCTGATTCAGTTTGCACCTCACCAGCATCAGCCATTATTTTTAAAGAATTAGCTTTTTCTGTCTCCGCAAGTTTATTTGCTACTCTTAGCTGTCGGCGGATTTCGCCTTTTGCTCATTATCACTCAAAAAATTTTGGTTATGTTTTGTCGCAGTAACATTTTTTGATAATTTTTATATATTTGCTGGCCATTTTGTGGCCACAAGTATTCATTGTTACATAGTTTTTTTGTGCTGGGAAGTTTCCGGGTTACTATTTTGTGTAAGCACTGCAACAGCTTTAATGCACCTAGTTGGTGACTCCACCATTGCAACAAAATAATCATCAATTGATTAGTGGATTTACACCAAACACTTTACCCACGGGTGCTTCAGTTGGCGATAGAAACAGCGTCTTGTATAAGCCCGTCTCTCTAAGACTCTTTTGGTTTTCCCTATTTTTTTAGTCTGTGACTTTAAATCTGCCCACGTCTAGAGTAAGTTCGAATAATGTGGAATACCTATTTTTATTTGGTTTGAAGCTTAATTCGATTACGTTCAGGAAAGTGAAAGAGTCTTTGGAGCCCATGTTTTATAAATATTTGAGTGAAAGGGCAAAAACCCATAAACCAGCAATTGAAAAAATTGGTGGGTTATACATTTTTCTGTTAATGTTGTACATTAGCGTGAGTGGCCGATGGTGATTTTGAATGGATATATGACCGTAACAAGTGATGTTCGGGTAGTTAAAAAAATGTCTCAAATTTGTTTATGTAACTGGGAATACAATTAAGCTTAACAGTTTAGAGTACTTCATAAGAATTTTTAATGCTGTTCAGGCCAATGAAATACCTGTTTTATCTAAACATATCGTTTTTTTCCTTTTTTCTGTTTCTCATTACCTTATTTCACTTTTCTTTGGCATGTCTGACATTTTTCAGTGAACCCAAAAAAAGTAAATCACACGACTATTAAATTTTTTTATTACCACCTCTTTGCATAGCTTCCAAAAAGCAAATCAAATTATTTATTGAATTCTGAGATCTTGAATTCATCAATCCTGGTTTTTTCAGCTTCTAGTTCTATACCACAATACTCGAACTTACTTTACAGATAGTGTCAATATGTTTCTTCTATAGCATACAAACAAAAGTACTAATCTTTTTTTTCATTAACAAATAGTACCAGTGGGAGGCCCAAGCGAATTTAAATTGTTGGACAGCTATTTCCAGATAATTTTTAAATTATCTTTATTTATATTAAATATAAAAATTTTGTTGCGAAAGCACAACCACATCGGATTTTATATGAAAACATTTACGTTTTCATTCGAGTTGTCTATCGAGTCACTGTTCGATGAGAAATAAAGTAAAGAAATCGAAATCATTGATGGCGTTCTTTCTTAAATCAGAAATAGGCTATTAATATATGTAAAGCAAAAAAATACAAAACATGTTCATAAATAAATTTAAATATCACAGCCAATCCTTGTTTGTCGTCATCACAGTTGTCATCACAATACAAATTTTAAATTACACATGAGTTACACATGCAGCCAATTACACATGGGCTACACATGAAACTAAAAATTACACATGATATGTGTAATTACACCTGATGTGGCAACACTGACAGATGGTGAAAGAGAGAAAGCCTAATTTTTACAACTCTGATATTGCGCGCTGTGTTAGTTTTTAAATCAGTGTTGCAGCGCCTCTGATGTCAAGTAGGCGCATTAAATGTGTTTTAAGCTGTTGTAGCCATTTTATTAATTATTTTACTTCGCCGGCGATTTTGCTACAATACCGACGAAGGAGGGCGCTGTGATGTCCGCTAGCATACACTAGTATATTAATTGCTGCCAGTACTGTTCAGTGACCAGTGTGCTATGCCTTCATCACTTAAACACTCCGACAACAACAAATACAATGTCATACTAATGACACATCTGAAAAATGCTGGAGTTTATGACTTGTCTGAAGCTGGGCTCGAGAACCCACGTTCTTAGACATTATTTGCTTTGTAGTCAACGCGCTAACTACTTCAACCAACAGCACCCTCTAATGAAACAGGATTGCTTCGATTGTGAAGAGCTAGAATGCTACAAAAAATCTACACAATAGAAATCTTTTCTTGCGAACTGGCTGATTTCTTCTTTACGCAGATAATAACCTAAATCACGAGGCGTTAAGATAAACTCGAATTTAACTAGCAGAGACACGAACCCAATTATTGTAATACCATTAACTAACTAATGGATCAATTTTTGGACGTGGTTCCAATTCCTAGATTCTCCGGTATGTTCTACATTCCACTTTGAAGTGGAATTCAATTAATATCACTTCAGTTTAAATTTTTTATGTTCTGCATTATTTTTTTTACTTTTGAATTTCAATATTCAATACAAATATACTCTACTTTTCCAGAACATCTACAATGAAAAGTTTACTTTTCAAATTTCGCTTTCACTACTTTTGTAGAACATGGCTGTTTGTTTCTTTAATCTAATTCGCGACTACTGTTAAGCGTTTTACAGACCTGTGTTAAGTGCAAAATGAGATATGTCAAAAAATGTGGTTTGTGATTCTGCTAGTTAAATTCGAACTTATCTTCAAACACATCGGCAACTAAGCAATGACTTGATAAGAACAATATCAAATATATTCACCATTCCGTACAATCAGCAATAGAATATTTAAAAGAAAAAGTCGTATCAAAAAATCAAAATGGATGAGGGTTGTGGCGGATGGAGGATGGGTCAAAATAAACGTGGTTCTTTTACGAAATTTGATCGTGTACTCGAGTTTGCCATTGAAGCCAGATGGCCATTTAATTAAAACAAACAAAAACATTTCTTTTTGTAAAGAACTGACCTTGTGGTCATAAAAATTTTACGTGTTTTTTATTATGTTCCTTATTTAATATTCAATTAATAAATGCATTAGGGTCATTCCACCCAAAACGGCACCCCAGTTGTAAAAAATTAATTAACGGCTTCGTAATGAAAGTAAATTACTTTTTTTCCTTTTTCTCTGTTGTTATGTTTGTATTAATACTTGTTTAATAAAAAAATTCCATAAAAACTACATTAAATTTAATTGAAAAACGATTTTTATTCATTTGTTTCAAGCCCTCATATTTCTTGTTCAAAACGGATTTTTATTAAGATGTTAGACACCTTTTCCGTAATTGATTTCAATAACTAATAAATAAAATTTCATAAACATTATATAAAAAAGTTATTGAGAAAAATTATACTTTATTGTTTCCTTCAACGGTCAAAGGTAAAATAAACTTTTATCTACAGGATATGCTAATAAAAAAAGGGATGCTCTAGAAGAAATGAGTTCGACTGTCCCCACCCATCCCAATGGAATTGTTCATAAGTATAAAAGTTCTGAGTTTAAATAAAACTGAATAAAACTATTATGTTGGTACTTATTTACGTATATATGTACATATTTTATTTTAAACCTTTTTAATTGATATTTGTATTCACATAACTTCACTTCTGAGAAGATATGGAAAATTAAGGAACTCGACCCACTAATGGCTGAGGTATGGGCAAAATACCACCTTTATTACATATATTTGTTCAAATTGTTGTTTCGCTTACTTATGTACATACATATCGATCCTTTATTGCAACGTAGTCATATCTAAAAAAAACTCGTTCTTCAAAAAAAAAGAGTTTGAACTTTTTAAACTATGCACACGTCAATGGAAAAATAATAAAAAAAACATTCTCCCCTCAAAAGTCGAGTAAACAAGATACAGTAGTTTTCCGATATAACGAACCTAATTGTTGCCAGGCCTGTTTGTTACAGCGAATTGTTCGTTATATCCAGTAGAAAATTAAAAATTATTAGCGTCGTAGTGTTTTTTTATATTTTATAAAAATTATAGTAATTTAAAATAAATATTTCTTTGAAAATATGTAAAGGGTGTTTTTTATAGAGTGATACAACTTTGAGTTGGCATCACTGCTTTATTTGACTACCCATTTAACAGCTGATAGTTGCTTTTTGTTTAGTTTGCTTTGACATTTCATTATGGATCGACTTACACCAGAGCAACGCGTGCAAATTGTGGAAATTTTTAAACAAAATAATGGTTCAAAATTTTATTTTCTGATGAAACCCATTTCTGGTTGAATGGGTACGTATATAAACAGAATTGTCGCATTTGGAGTGAGGAGAATCCACAAGATTTTGTCGAAACACCATTACATCCACAGAAAATTACTGTTTGGTGCGCTTTATGGGCTGGCGGAGTCATTGGCCCATATGTCTTCAAAAAGGATGATGGTCCGAATGTTGCTCTCAATAGTGAACGGTATAGGAACATGATTCGAAGTTTTTTCGTACCTCAATTAGCTGGCATTAATCTTGCTGATATGTGGTTCCAACAGGACGGAGCCACATGCCGCACAGCGGGCGCAACAATTGATTTACTCAAGGAAACTTTTGACGAAAAAATAATTACACGAAATGGCCCAATTAATTGGCCCCCAAGATCGTGTGATTTAACCCCATTGGATTATTTTCTTTGGGGTTATGTAAAGTCACTTGTGTACGTCGATAAACCACAAACAATTGAACACCTGGAAACCAACATTCGAAGAGTTATCGGCGAGATACGGCCGCAAATGCTGCAAAAAGTTTGTGAAAATTGGTGTTCCAGATTGCGCCTTGTACGCGCCAGCCGTGGCGGCCACATGTCCGAAATCATAATTAAACATTAATGTCATACAATTTTCTATCAAATAAAGACCGTTTCCTTGATATCAAAGATATATTACAATGTTTTATTATGATTTAAACTTGTATCACTCTATAAAAAACACCCGATATAAGGAATGGAAAAAATTCATAAAAGCACCGCAATACAAAAATAATTTATTAAAAAAGTTGTAGAGCTGTGCCAAATCGTTCATTTCAGTGATCGGCAATTTTCGTTCATTTAGCAAAAATTAACCCGTTCGTTCAATCGTTCAGTTTGAACGACAGTACGGCAACAGTTCTATTTTTAAATTAAAGAATTTATTAAAAAATTGATTTATTCAGTATAAAAATCATAGTTAAGTTCATTTTAGAAAAAATTTATAGTTCTTTTGACTAGAATATCTATTAGAAATTTTATTTTGGCTTAATATATACTATTCTTTTTATGGGTCGATACTCAAAAGAAATTTATATTTATGCAAACTTTTTAAAATAACTCTGATCAATAACATCAAAACTCAAATGAAACAAGAGAATACAGCATAAAAAAGATCAATGAACGGAAGTAAATTTGACATAAAAAGACACATGAATGAACGAAAAAAAAATTTAAACTCATCTACAAAATGGAACGGTACACTATTGAATAAAAAAGTGCATTAAAATGACCGGATCACTTCGTTCAGTTGGGTGATTCATTCAATTTAACCCTTTCGTTCATGAGCTACAAAGCTCTAAAAATTTAGCTAAACACATTCTGCTTATTGGAATGGATATCTTATTTAATGACATCTTCTTGAAGCTCTCTCAAAAGCAATAAATTTGTGTTAGCAACATTGTTTTGCTGAGCCCATTTGATGCAAATACTCTAGAATTTCAGTGTCATTAAGCTCTTCATCATATTCGTTTCGTTAAACCGAGTACAAAATAAAATTTTTATTCGTAATATAATTAAAAACAAAAATTTTAGTGTTCGCTAAATGCGATATTCATCGCTATAATATTTTGTCAATAGATTTATTAATAGATTTAGAACCGATTTGCATAAAAAAACTCGATTTCAAAAAGAGTGTAACATACGATAATTTCGCGCACAGGGGTCGATATGACTATGTTGCAATAAAAGAACGAGGGTAGTTTTATAATTTCGTGACTTTGTTCGGCAAAAAAGCGTTTTATTCTCCAATATAGATTTCTTTAAGCTCGATGCATTTAGTCAAGCGACTTTCTAGGTTTTTCCATTTCCTACCAATAAGATTTCTCAAGAACGTCAAAATAGGCATTTGTGTCAATGATAACCTTTTCGTTTGACGCAAATCTCTTACGAGTAAACTGGAAATAGTCACAAGGGACTAAAACCAAAGAGTATGCTGGATGGAATAGCAGTTCTTATGTTATAAAACACAAAACTAATGAAAAACGTAATTAAATTTTTTTTTTGAAATGTGATTACTTTTTCGAAGTAAATTGGTTGTTAATCGAAAGTGATATTTATTAAGCTAAAGTTCGTAACATTTGTATTCCAAGGGAGCAAGGCAAAAATTAACATAAATTAATTTAATTTAGAAGCCAGTACAGAAATCAACGTTGTTTTTCGGGGTCCACTACACCCCTATAAATCATTGTTCATGTGTATTTCCATGTCTTCGCCATCTTTCAGCTGGTTCATCTGTATATGATTTTAAGTCTTGCTTATCTTCAATTGCAGCCATGGCGCTGTGAATTGATGTTAACGGTGTTTCCAAAGTAATTTTCGAAAAATACGGCCCATAATGCACACTAAATAGTGACTTTTTCCGGATGCAATGGCTTTTTCACAATCACTTATGGGTTCTCCGAGACCCATATGCGACAATTTTGCTTGTAGGTGTAACCAACGAGTGAGAAATGAACTTCATCGCTGAAGAAAATTTTGATAGAAAAATCAGCACTGAAAGCCTTTTCCTCTAGCAATCATTATGTAAATGACCTTGTGAATGGTCAGCCGACTTTAATTGTTACGTAAGTTGGACTGAAATGAATGGAAATGCAAATCCATATGCAAAATATACCCCAATGAGCCGTAAGACAACCCCAATTTCTGAGAACGCAGAGTAATCAACAAAAGCGGATTATTCGCCACAGTCAGTGATGAAAGCAGAAATTTAATAAAATCCCTACATGTCTCGAAAAAATTAGCCCTTTTCCCTACACACAAAAAAAAAATCCCTACATTTTTTCCTACTCTAACAATTCATTGATTTTAGGAAAAAAGAACGTGTTATTTATGTTTTTTTATTTTTGTACATTTATATCAGCAGACAAAAAAAATTAAACAAGTAACAAAAATTTGTAATTTTAACAACTTTGTGCCATCATAGTCTCAAACGTCTGTACTAATTACATTTCTTAAAAAATTATTTAATTTTTAAGGGAAGTCTTTGGATTACCTGAAGGGCTGTTGCGATATTTTTTTAATAATTCTTCGCATTCATTGCTAATATATATTTTTTAAATTTTTAAAATAAGGATGCGCAGATCTTAGAAGGTCATCAAAATCTTAATTCTGAATTCTGGATAAAATTTTGTCCGAATTAAAAAAAATGTGACCCGGAATGGAAAGAATGAAAGTTAATTTTTTTTCTAAGAGCACATTCGAATATTTAAAATAGCTTAATATATATTTTTAAAATGTCTTAATTTATATATTAAATCGAAAAAAAAATCCAAAATTTTCAAATTTGTTTTTATTTTTCAAACAAATTCTATTCCAAAGAAAACCAGACATTTCTTTGCCTTTCGTTGTCTCTGTATATTATTTGCTAAAAGATGTTTTCTCTCTGTATAAAATATCACTCATAATACTGTAAAAAAATTTGGAATTTAGATTTTTATATGTATTATCCCTTTTGTGGACTGTTTTACGCAATTACACCGCAATATAAAAGGAAGAAAAACAAAGTTTTAAAAATTCCCTACATTTTCCTTAAAATGAGAAATCTGTCCTTTTTCCCCTTCCCTTGAAATTTTCCAATGAATTCCCTACGAAAAGGGAAAATGCCCTACTTTTGGCATCACTGGCCACAGTTTCACTAACAGAAGCGAACCATCACATTTGTAATAACTTTTAACTATGCATTCTTCGGTTGTTAAACGATCCATATCCGTAATGACAATTCTGATGTGAGATATTTAACAGCATTTTTGAAACCACAAATGGATAAGCTTTTGTATATATTTTTTAAAATTACGGTCATGATTGTTAAAATTTAGTATCTTACATACATTTCAAATCTGACCTTTCGTTTGACTCCAAAAATTTTAAATCACATTTACTCATTTAATATTCGTATATAAATTACTTTTTATTTGTTGTTTAAAAGAGGAATGGAAAAAATTCATAAAAGCACCGCAATACAAAAATAATTTATTAAAAAAGTTGTAGAGCTGTGCCAAATCGTTCATTTCAGTGATCGGCAATTTTCGTTCATTTAGCAAAAATTAACCCGTTCGTTCAATCGTTCAGTTTGAACGACAGTACGGCAACAGTTCTATTTTTAAATTAAAGAATTTATTAAAAAATTGATTTATTCAGTATAAAAATCATAGTTAAGTTCATTTTAGAAAAAATTTATAGTTCTTTTGACTAGAATATCTATTAGAAATTTTATTTTGGCTTAATATATACTATTCTTTTTATGGGTCGATACTCAAAAGAAATTTATATTTATGCAAACTTTTTAAAATAACTCTGATCAATAACATCAAAACTCAAATGAAACAAGAGAATACAGCATAAAAAAGATCAATGAACGGAAGTAAATTTGACATAAAAAGACACATGAATGAACGAAAAAAAAATTTAAACTCATCTACAAAATGGAACGGTACACTATTGAATAAAAAAGTGCATTAAAATGACCGGATCACTTCGTTCAGTTGGGTGATTCATTCAATTTAACCCTTTCGTTCATGAGCTACAAAGCTCTAAAAATTTAGCTAAACACATTCTGCTTATTGGAATGGATATCTTATTTAATGACATCTTCTTGAAGCTCTCTCAAAAGCAATAAATTTGTGTTAGCAACATTGTTTTGCTGAGCCCATTTGATGCAAATACTCTGGAATTTCAGTGTCATTAAGCTCTTCATCATATTCGTTTCGTTAAACCGAGTACAAAATAAAATTTTTATTCGTAATATAAGTAAAAACAAAAATTTTAGTGTTCGCTAAATGCGATATTCATCGCTATAATATTTTGTCAATAGATTTATTAATAGATTTAGAACCGATTTGCATAAAAAAACTCGATTTCAAAAAGAGTGTAACATACGATAATTTCGCGCACAGGGGTCGATATGACTATGTTGCAATAAAAGAACGAGGGTAGTTTTATAATTTCGTGACTTTGTTCGGCAAAAAAGCGTTTTATTCTCCAATATAGATTTCTTTAAGCTCGATGCATTTAGTCAAGCGACTTTCTAGGTTTTTCCATTTCCTACCAATAAGATTTCTCAAGAACGTCAAAATAGGCATTTGTGTCAATGATAACCTTTTCGTTTGACGCAAATCTCTTACGAGTAAACGGGAAATAGTCACAAGGGACTAAAACCAAAGAGTATGCTGGATGGAATAGCAGTTCTTATGTTATAAAACACAAAACTAATGAAAAACGTAATTAAATTTTTTTTTTGAAATGTGATTACTTTTTCGAAGTAAATTGGTTGTTAATCGAAAGTGATATTTATTAAGCTAAAGTTCGTAACATTTGTATTCCAAGGGAGCAAGGCAAAAATTAACATAAATTAATTTGAATTTAGAAGCCAGTACAGAAATCAATGTTGTTTTTCGGGGTCCACTACACCCCTATAAGTCATTGTTCATATGTAATTCCATGTCTTCGCCATCTTTCAGCTGGTTCATCTGTATGTGATTTTAAGTCTTGCTTATCTTTAATTGCAGCCATAGCGCTCTGAATTGACGGTAACGGTGTTTCCAGCGTCATTTTCGAAAAAATACGGCCCATAATACACACCAAATAGTGACTTTTTCGGGATGCAATGGCTTTTCCACAATCACTTCGCCGAGACCGATATGCGACAATTTTGCTTGTAGGTGTAACCAACGAGTGAGAAATGAACTTCATCGCTGAAGAAAATTTTGATAGAAAAATCAGCACTGAAAGCCTTTTCCTCTAGCAATCATTATGTAAATGACCTTGTGAATGGTCAGCCGACTTTAATTGTTACGTAAGTTGGACTTGAAATGAATGGAAATGCAAATCCATATGCAAAATATACCCCAATGAGCCGTAAGACAGGCCCAATTTCTGAGAACGCAGAGTAATCAACAAATGCGGATTATTCGCCACAGTCAGTGATGAAAGCAGAAATTTAATAAAATCCCCACATGTCTCGAAAAAATTAGCCCTTTTCCCTACACACAAAAAAAATCCCTACATTTTTTCCTACTCTAAAAATTCATTGATTTAAGAAAAAAGAACATGTTATTCAGGTTTTTTTATTTTTGTACATTTATATCGGCAGACAAAAAAAAAATTAAACATACTAAAAACAAGTAACAAAAATTTGTAATTTTAACAACTTTGTGCCATCATAGTCTCAAACGTCTGTACTAATTACATTTCTTAAAAAATTATTTAATTTTTAAGGGAAGTCTTTGGATTACCTTAAGAGCTGTTGCGATATTTTTTTAATAATTCTTCGCATTCATTGCTAATATAGATTTTTAAAATTTTTAAAATAAGGATGCGCAGATCTTAGAAGGTCATCAAAATCTTAATTCTGAATTCTGGATAAAATTTTGTCCGAGTTAAAAAATGTGACCCGGAATGGAAAGAATGAAAGTTAATTTTTTTTCTAAGAGCACATTCGAATATTTAAAATAGCTTAATATATATTTTTAAAATGTCTTAATTTATATATTAAATCGAAAAAAAAATCCAAAATTTTCAAATTTGTTTTTATTTTTCAAACAAATTCTATTCCAAAGAAAACCAGACATTTCTTTGCCTTTCGTTGTCTCTGTATATTATTTGCTAAAAGATGTTTTCTCTCTGTATGAAATATCACTCATAATACTGTAAAAAAATTTGGAATTTAGATTTTTATATGTATTATCCCTTTTGTGGACTGTTTTACGCAATTACACCGCAATATAAAAGGAAGAAAAACAAAGTTTTAAAAATTCCCTACATTTTCCGTAAAATGAGAAATCTGTCCTTTTTCCTCTTCCCTTGAAATTTTCCAATGAATTCCCTACGAAAAGGGAAAATGCCCTACTTTTGGCATCACTGGCCACAGTTTCACTAACAGAAGCGAACCATCACATTTGTAATAACTTTTAACTATGCATTCTTCGGTTGTTAAACGATCCATATCCGTAATGACAATTCTGATGTGAGATATTTAACAGCATTTTTGAAACCACCAAATGGATAAGCTTTTGTATATATTTTTTAAAATTACGGTCATGATTGTTAAAATTTAGTATCTTACATACATTTCAAATCTGACCTTTCGTTTGACTCCAAAAATTTTAAATCACATTTAGTCATTTAATATTCGTATATAAATTACTTTTTATTTGTTGTTTAAAAGATAAATAAATGATGTATAGAATATATTTTCATTAACTTAAAAGTAATTTTATATTATGTAATTAGTTTTACCTTAAATGTGCTAAATAAACAATACAACAATAGAATGAAGTTTTATTTGATATTTGCTGATTTCAGCTTAATTTAAACTAAAAAAAATTTACTAAACCATAAAAAATAAAGGAAATGGTGATTGAAGTACGGTAATGAATTTTTGATTAACAAAACTATGTACGTTTTAGTATTTATGTACGATGTTAATGTTTGAAATTACTCATAATAAGAAATCATAATAAATCTATAAGCAAATTATTTTTCCTTAAAATATACTAAATATATAATGATAAATTACATTTTATTGAATCAACTGTTATCGGGTTTTGTGTGCTTAATTGAAATATTGGTCGCAATAAAAAAATAAATAAGAATTTCCAATACTCTTTCGTTTGCAATTTATTACAAAATAATGGTTTTCTCTCCCATTACTAGCACAACTCTGTGCTAATGCCTCTTCGTTTGCGTTAAATATTAGTAATATTTTATTATATGCAGCTGAAATGCTTTTCTTATCTGTTGCTGCTGCTGCTGTTCATAGTGTAAACCACATGATAAACTGCAACAGTTTGTAGATATTGACAATGGGAAACTTCCATTTCTTTTCGCTGGCTCTGTGACGGCTCGGCACCAGGCTGGGATAGTGTACGGGTTTCGATATGTGACAATTGGTGATGACAGTGCCGCCGGGATAAGATACTGAAACAGCATCACCATGACTGACACCATCACAATCTATAACATCGAGAGACTTGTTGAAACAAATTCGTATTTCCTCCAAATAGCTGACATCATTTTTGCTATCGTACAAACAGTGTATGGAAGGATTTTTGCCCAAACCATTAACAATGGCTGCATGTAAAGCCACTACAGTGTTATTTGAGTCGGGATGAATGCCGGCACTGCCTAAAATATTCGATAGCAAATAGTTTTCACGCCAATTGATACCCTGGTTAAAGTATTTCAATTCATTGTTCAGTTTCTCTATGGTGGAAGCGCATGTACCATGTTTTAGCCACTCATGTTTCCACAACCAATCTCCCTTCGATTCGCCATCGATATCGGGCCAATATTGATTTAAACTGTCTTTTATTTCTTCCAATTGTTTGACATCGAAATCGGCCGATTTATTGCAGAACGAGGGACCAAAATGGCCCAATTTTGTTGGCCATAAGCCGTGTATAGTCCAAAATTCCTTGACGCTTGGCAGCTTGCACTCATGATTTTTATCCTCTTCTCTCCAGTGGTAACAAGTCGTCACCGGCCATTGTTGTGTAAAGATCAATACATCCCATTCGTGATCGAAAACATTTTCACGTGGACTCAATTCTATGTCCAAATCGTCCCGGTATTCCGACGAGGTCAGCTCATTTGAAAAGAATATGTCTTGTTTTATCTCCTTAAGTCGTTTTATGGTTTCTGGTGGTAAATCTTCAGTGCCAATTGATGCGCTGAAATGGGGAGACAAAACATTAAAAAAAAATAAAAACATATTGAGGATTGAATATTTTTGTTATAGTTTTGTTTTTTATTTATAAAAGGTTTATAAAAGAGATTTTTCTGATAATCTTATTATAAAACAAAAATATGCTTTATGAATAAAGCCGGTGTTATTTAAATGCAAGGCAGCTTAAATATATTTTTGAATATATATCATTCCGAAATAATTGTATTCTATGCCACAAATTAGAAAAAATCAGACAAGTGCGAGTATGAAACGTGAACAGGGGTTCCGTATACGCCTTCTGATTTTTAACTGAATTATATTTTCCATAAGTGTTATTAAAGCAATACACAGACCGTGAGAATTTCCAATGTCTGCATGGTTGCTGGCTATGTGATGTTCCTTTTAAACGCTTATAACTTGTAGTGGACCCAGTGTTACCATATGTCAAGATTTACCTTATTTTTTAAAGTCTTTTGAGGTACCAAAAAGATTAAAATATTTTTTAGCTAAAAAAATAGATTTTTTAATATATGATATTTTTTACTTTTAATCTATTACTTGAGATTCCTGTTAACTAAACTACATATTTTCTTATTTTAAAGTGATTATTTTTCGAACAAATTGGTTGTTAGTAGTTTTTACTCCAAAGTGATTATTATTTTCATTAAAAGTGTGATGTTTTATTTTTATATACAAATTCATTTACTTTATAATGAAATTCGTCATCTGTATTTAAAAATATTTTAATACATTGTACAAGATGAATATAGCTGTTTTGAAAAGTTCAACAAAATTTATGTTAATAATTGTACATATCTTAAAGATATTAAGGAAATATTCTAAAGAGCCCAAATCAATATAGCACTTCGTTCTACTCATAAATTTTCAGATGAAGCTGAAATGAAATTTCGAAATAATTGCCTAAAGTTTTGTGTTGAGTTATGTAACAGTTTATTAAAAAAGTTTGATTTTGACAGCGATTTTTTAAAATGTGTTGAGTTCTTGGCAACTACTAATATTATGAAAGGCAATAATTAAAGTATTTCCCAATTTACGAAATTCTTTCCAAATGTTAACGATTCCAATAATATTCAACAAAGTGATGGCGACTGGCGAGAATTGCTCCACTTCAACTTTAAAGAATATAATTTATTGGATGAAAAGAATATTGAAACATTTTGGGAAATCATTTTGAATGGAACTTTTCCTTGTTTGAAAAAATTTATTTACACAGTTTTGTGAATACCAGTAGCAAAAGCTAACATCGAAAGAATTTGTCCTCAAATCAATATCAATAAGAACAAACTAAAAAATAAATTAGATATACCAACATTGTGTAGTATTTTAAAGACCAAAGACTTTTTGAAAAAATCTGATCGTAATTGTATAAATTTTGAACAAACAAAAGAAATGAATAGCAAGATCAATAAAGAAATGTATAATGTAACCATAAAAAATTTATGAATTTAATTTAAATACGTTATTAGTCTAATTATAGGCTTTTAACTTCAAATTTAGCCTTTTCCAAATCAAATTCAAAACAATTCCAAAACAAATTCCGTATTTTACAAATCAAACCCAGCATTTTTCAAACCAAGTTCGGCATTTTAAAAACCAAAATCAGCCCGTTTTGGATGAAATTTATTTGAAAAAGCCTGATTTTGATCTTTAAAATGCCGAACTTGGTTTAAAAATACTGAATGTGTTTTAATTTGGACAATTCTGAATTTGATTTAATATATCTGAATTTGATTTGAAAAGGGTAAACTTATAGTTAAAAACCTATATAGTATGTCTTATATGTATATGCAATAAATATTTTAGTTTAATTAAAAAAATTTGAACTTAAAAAAAAGTTTTAATGCAAAAAAAATGATTTTTTTTGTTCGACACGAAGATTTTTGGAAAAAAATATTTGGCAACAATGGCTACAAGTAACAATTGAAGGCTTTTATGTAATACGCGTATACAGTAAAAATAAAAACAAAATCTTGATCTTCAAAAGCATTTAAAACCTATAAATAACACTTTCCTGTGTGGGTCTTTTTTGCCACTTTCTAGAAATGATGGGCGATAAATGGCGCTGAAATGCCCTACAAAAATATTTCTTAAATAATTTCGTTATAAGTTTCTCAATACACCGAAGCTCAAAATGCAATTTGAAGGAACCATTTTGTACTACATTTCAATTTTGGCATATTTGTAGCGTTCAATTGAGTTTGGAGTTTTGTGGTCTTTGAAGATTTATAGTGATGCCTGTAAGTTTTTTTCGCATACACCGACAAGTTATAGGGTTAAAATGTACCGCAAAAATGCTACTCGTTCGTTTCAGCAAGCCATACCATTGGGACAAATACTTTGCAAAACTTTTTAAATTGTTACATCTGGAATTTTTATTCTTTATACATACTTTAAAAATTTTAAATTCATATTCCATTTAAAAATCTCAATTTGCCAGGCCTGATTAATTTTAAATGTTACACATCTAAAGATTTAATTTAAATTATATTATATAAATCACATTCAGAAAATATAACATTTCAAGTTATTGTTACTTGTTATTTCGTTGAACTTTGATTTTTTTTATGTATTATTAGATATGGGCACCGCTCACATGCTTAGCGTGAATCATGCGTGATCACGCATTATGGTGTTTCGTTTTTTGTTTCAAACACGTGAGGATGCATGAACATGATTATAAAAGACTTGAGCTTGAGCGTGAGTTAGCGTGTTTGAGTCGATTTTTGGCGTGATTGTTTTGTATTTTTTTTTTGATTTATTGAAATTTTTTCATATATTTTTTAATTTAATTTTATTATTTTATGGCTATTTTTTCGTAAATACATATTTCGTGAGCGTGAGTTTTCGCGATTGTTACTAAATGCATGAGCGTGAGTGAGAAGTCACTTACGATCCCATCTCTATTTGTTATACACACAAATAAATAATTAATGCATATGAATGGAACAAGAAGAACTTGAATTACAGTAAGTGCCTCTTACTAAAAATCTGGGAAGTTTTCATAAAAATGTGTTATTATTAATAAAGTATGTACGAGTATGTATGTTGCGGTCGCACACTCTCACAAAAGTTTTCTGATGCACGATTGTGCAGGACCTTTTAGGTTTTTTTTTGTGCAATCCAGACGTTTCAGCAGTAAATTTTTTTTACGTCAATTCAAAATGTAAATTCAATATCTGCATGTTCGACGATATCGAAAGAAAATTTTCTTTCGTATAAATATATTTAAAGCAAAAACAAAATTTTAAAAGTTGTTTTTGTTTCAAATGTAATAATTCGAAAGAAATTTTTCTTTCGATATCGACAAACTGGCAGTATATTCTTTTACCAAGATGATCAAAGTTTCACTAAAAAATCTAAATTTCACAAAAAAAAAAATTTATAAGCCGTAAAAAAACGAAACTTCAAAATCAAATTTTAACTAAATAATAAAATTTCACTTATTTAAAAATTCTAGGTAAAAAAAAAGTAAAAAACTCACCAGTAAATTAAAAGTTAGCTAAAAACTAAAACTTCCAAACATCGAAATATCGAAATTGTAGCTGATTACAATTTCAGTATTACAAAACAAAAACTATATTTCACTGAATGATCAAAATTACACGACAGTTGAATTTTATTAATAATAGCAACTCTACTAAAAACTATCGAAAATTCAGCAATACATCGAAATTAAAAACAAAACAGCATTTTACCAATAAACGAAATTTTACAAAAAATTCAACCTTTCACGACATGATAAAAATTCCACCTTAAAATTTAAATTTTACAAAAGAAAATATTTCAGTAAAAACTAAAATTTCGCAAAGAAAGAGTTCACACAATAAATAAAAGTTTCATCCAAAAGTAAAAAATCAAAAAAAGTTACGGAATAAATCGGAATTCACATAAAAAATTCGAAACTTTCTCAAAATCTTATGGCGTTTTCTTTTCTAAAAAAAGTGCAGCATATTTTGACTTCTTTATTGAAAATTTTCAATATAATGATTTTTTGAAATAGTGAGTTTGTTAGAAATTATTGTAAAATCACTTACGAGGCAAAATTTTTCTCTTAAGAAAACTTTGAATGGCAATTTTTTGATAAAAAGTAAAAGATATGTTACATTTTTTTAGAAAAGAAAACGGCGTTAGTTCTTCGAAAAATATTGTTTAAAAAAAAGTAATTCCATTGAAAATTCTAAAAATTAAAATTTTAACAAGCCCGAAGTTTCAGCAAATGATCTTAAATTAAAAAAAAAACGAAATTTTCTAAATATTTTAAAATCACCATAGGTATAAAACTTTGCTATAAAAATGGTATATGAGCATTATTTAATGCAGAAAAAAGTGGAAATGTGCTCTTAAAACTTAAAAAAATATGCTCTTAAAAAGAAACGAAAACGGCTTGTTAAAAGATAATATATGTACACATGTATGTATATTCTTTATTAATCAATTTAATAGGATAAAAATAAATCAAACAGAACAACGGAAGAAAAAAGAAAACAACTGTACTATAATTTCTAAGGAGATCTCGACATCAGAATTACAAATTTTGGATAAATTAAGCCAAACAGACTTTTTAATGACAATTGTTATTGCAATAATCAAAAAAGTATTAGCGGTGTTCAGTGTTTCACAAGTAGACGTTAAAAGCATATTTTCAATGTATAAAAGTTTATTTATTGATACATTAATAGACAAAGTTCTTTATTTGAAAATCTAACTCAGAGCTCAGAGTCTGGTGTAAATGGTATGGAAAAAGTGAAAATGCAAAAAATCGTTGATTTTTTTTTATAAAATCCAACAAGATTTTCGTGGATTTCGATGTTGGATTTCATTTGCACTTTTACAAGACAATTTGCATCAGACTCTGAACCTTCCTATTGACTTCGATTTTCAAATAAAAAGCTTTCTTTGTCCATTATATCTCAATAAACGTTTATACATTGAAAATGCGCTTTCAATGATTACTGATGTAAAAAGTGCATGTAAATTCCTTAATATCATATTTTGAAATTGCAAAATAATTAGCTTGCGCTACAAAAACAATTGTAAGCCTATTAAAAAATACCAATAAAGTATCAAAATATAATCTAAAAGTGTCGAATATGCTCTATAAATTCGAAGAAAAGGCTGCAAATATGCTCTTAAGACAGAAATATGTAAAAATGGTGTAAAGAGTACAATATTCAAAAATTTATGAAATGGATAAATATTTTATCTCGTTCACCAGAGCTTGCACAAGAATAAACATGCAATTACATATTTGCGGTTTCCATGGCATTCGCCATAAATTACGAGTAATCACAAATTCAAATCTCTGTACTGCAAAAGATAGACAATTGCTTCAAAATCAATAAAATCCATAAAACTGAATTGAACATGGATACATTTATCAAACAAATATTTTTTTTTTAATTTTTTTCTGTTTGGTACCAAAAAACTTAAACCCAAATGGGAAGAAAAATGCAATAGTATTGAAAAAAAAAAAAATTACCTAACAAAAAAGAAATGAAAAATATTACAAAGAAAATAATTATTGCAGCATATTCATAGTCACTTTTATTTCCAGCCTAAGTCTGATATGTTTATAGTTGCTGCTAAAGTTATTCACAGTCTGTTTAGTTTCGACTTATCTCCTTAGTTGCAACTAAAAAGTTAGTTTCAGCTGAAACTGAAATTAGTTACTCATTTAAAATGGTTGACGCTGCATTTTATGTACGATACAGATGTGATAAGCATACCGAAAGTTTCATTACTCATACAATTTTTCAGTTTTTCAAATCAGTACAAAAAAACAGACTAGAGATGTGAATGTTTATAATACGATATTGATAAGAAAAAAAAAGAAGTCAAATTCCTTTTGTTTTGATTTTATTTTATTATAGAAAACTGTATCTAAAAACGGTATCCGCACTGTAGCCATTTTTTTTTTCAAAAATCTTCGAGTCGAACAAAAAAGTCTTTTTTTAAGGTGATTTTATAGAAATCAAATTCATTTCAAAGATTTTTCAAAAAGTCGTTAGTCCTTAAAATACCACACAATGTTGGTAAATCTAATTTATTTCTTAGTTTTTTCTTATTGATATTATTGATACTGTTGCTACTGGTATTGACAAAACTGTGTAGACTAATTTTTTTAAACAAGGATAAGCTTTAGATTAGATTTAGATTTTTCAATATTCTTTTCATCCAATAAATTATATTCTTTAACAGTTACATGATTTAACATGAAACTTTAGGCAATTATTTCGAAATGGCATTTCATCTTCATCTGATAATTTATGAGTAGAACTAAGTGCTATAGTTATTTGGGCTCCCAAGTATATATCCTTAATACCTCTAAGATAATATTTAACATTAACGCCGTGTATGTACAATTATTAACCTAAATTTTTTTAAACTTTTCTTTTACACTGTATTCAAATATTTTTAAACACAGACGATGAATTTGTATATAAAAATAAAACATCGTTGCAATTTAATTGATGGAAGTAAAGAAGAAAATATGTAGTTTAGTTAACAGGAATCTCCAGTAATAGGCTGAAAGTGCAAAATATCATATATTAAAATATCTTTTTTTAGCTAAAAAATCTTTTAATCTTTTTGACACCTTAAAAAATTTCAAAATTAAGATAAATCTTCATATATGGTAAGACTGCGGTATCGTTACTTCTACACACAATTTTCTTTTCTCCCATCGCAAAACTAAGTCGAAACTATTTAACAATTGCTCAAAAAAACGAATATGAATATAAGTGAATTATTAGTTGGTGTCTATATTTAAGTTGCAGCTTAATTAGTTTCGAATTAAAAGTTTGACTATGAATATGTCTCATTGAATTTAGTATAAAATTAATTACAGTTAAATGCGAAACCCTAAAAAAGTATGTGCGTATTAAAACAAATTTAATTTAGTGGGTTTTCAACCTTCAAAATTGTCCACTTTCATATGTGTTGAATTCACACAATGCTCTTACGTGTGAAGAGAGTTGTCATATTTTTAATGACACAACGATTATTGGGCTTCTTCTTACTATTTGACTTGTTCAAATATTACGTAACGCTGTAGAGTTTCATATAGAATTTGTTTAAAACCAACTTTTTTATTTTGTCATCAATAAACAATCTCTCGTGTTCAATCTCGACGAATAAGGTCTGTGTAAAAGACCAGCTGATAGTTTTCCGCTTTTGTTTTTTCATATGATTTCTTTTGATAGCACAATTACCAAAAAAAATTGCTTTGTTAAATCAATTTGCCGATGATTTTACCTGTTATTGAAATAAAAATGAAAATTTTTAAGTAATGCAATCTGCAGGGGAAACACGCTTTTAGATATTTAAATACATATTAATTTTTATCATGATGGATGTTGATGATTTGCAAATAAATATCAATCGTTTATTTTTTTCAACAAATTTTTCAAAGAAATTTATATGATACGGAAATAAAAAAATATAAAGTTTATTACAAATTTTTTGGATATCTAGATTAACCAATAAGATTTTAAAAGTTTCTGGGAAATAATGTATGTAGGAATCATAGAGGAGAATCTATGCTTTAAGGATTTATTAATTTGATTAATTTGAAGCACGCTGTTGGAACATACGGTGGGCTACAGGGTGTCAAAGTTGACTACCTCGGGCAAGTAAAACTTTGTTGGCTTCATAGCTTTTAGAAATATTATTTGATTTTAACAAATTTATGTTTTTTTAAGATTTTTAATAAATAAAGAATTTAATTCATGTAGTCGTGAAAAAAATCAAAGTCAATTTTTTTTGAACGAGAGTGAAAAATGGCTAAATTTTGCCAAAAAAGAGCTTGATTGTTCGACGTTTTTCTCAACATTTTTTCAAAACCAAAATTTTTCTTTTTCAATATATCAAAAGATTAAAGCACGCTATCTATATCCAGCATTAGACGAATGTGGAGAATTTTTTAACGAAATTCTAATTAATCGCTTAGAAAAAATTATGCCCATCGACTTAATAATTTGAATCTGACTTTTTATTGTTACCCGCCCGGTCAAAAATGTGGCGAGGATAGCAAATTTACTAAAAATAGTCAAATTTTCAGAAGCATTTAATATACCTGCATGAAAATTGCACTAAATTTAATTTTTTAATTTTTATTTCTTCATTATTTATTAAAAAACATAGTAATCCTCTTATATTATAAAAAATGCAACGATATATTAACCCTTTCGCTATATTGTATCCATATGGATACACTCAACTTTGGAGGCATCCGACAATCTCCAAGTCAAAGAATTGATTTAGGTATCGACTTATTATTGTTTTTTAACATCTTACGAATCATTTTCATTAAAAAACTTTTGGACTTTTACAAAAATGAGAAAAATATAGTACTTTAAAAAAATACGTTTTTTAAATTTTTTTTTTTTTTAAAGGGTTTTTATTTTACAAATAATATACATATATATTTATCATGTTATTTTTTTAAAACAACCAACATAAAGAAAAACGTTTATTTTAACTTTTTGCATCAATAGTTTTTTGTTTTATGCAAAATGAAAGGTGTGCTGATTTTTAAAACATTGTGTGTATCCATATGGATACAAACGCAAGTTATGGTTGTAAATGATATACGCACAATACAAATAAAATCATTTTGCTTTTGATGCTGCTATGATACAGACGTTATTTTTTAACTCTGATATAATTTAAATAAAATTAAGAAAATGGCAAGAAAAATAAAGGACTCTGAAATTGAAAAAATTTTAACCAATTTTGTCGATTCCGATGTTTCTGACTTGGAAGAATCGGAGGAATCTGAAGTTATAAGCAATTTATTTGATGCTTTTGATAACAATAACAGCTTTTTATTAGAAGAACTTTCTAAAGAAGGTCCGTATGAAATCAACATAGAAGACATTGATGTTGATAAGAATGATGAAGTTGATAGGGTTATTGATATAGTAGAGAGTAACACAGTTGATGGAACAGGTCAAAAAAGTCCAACAATTTTTCAAACTCCACAGGTTCCAGTTAAAAAGGTTGAACAATTCCGTTGGAAAAAAGCTTCACTGACAAATTCAGAGACTTCGTTTTCTGTAGCATACCCAAAAAAAAATACAAAATTACCTGTAGCGTACTTTTTGGAGTACTTTACGGAAGACTTTCTTCAACAACTGCTATTTTCTACAAACCAGGCTTCAATGATTAGAGATGGAAAAACTGTTAATTTAACTAACGAAGAACTTCTAAAATATATAGGTCTAAAAATAATGATTGGCACCATTGGCTATCCGCGTTTAGAAATGTATTGGACAATCGGTACAGTAATACCGTCGTTCCCAGAAAACATGTCTAGGCAAAGATTCCATTTTGTTCGAAATAATTTAAAGTTCACAACAGATCCACCAGGAAGCGATAAACTTTACAAAATTCGCCCTATTATAAATATGTTTATAAAAAAATCGTACACTATTCCAAAAGATGAAAATCTTTGTGTGGATGAGATGATGGTTCCTTTTAAAGGTAGAACCACCCTGAAACAGTATATGCCGAAGAAACCCATCAAATGGGGAATGAAGATATTTTGTCTTTGCAGCTCAAAAGGCATAGTTTACGATTTTGAGATATATCAGGGAAAAGGTACAATATTAACTGGGTCAAAGCTGGGATTTTGCTCTGATATTGTGATTCACCTAGCAAAAACTGTTCCTGAAGAAAAAAATCATAAACTATATTTTGACAATTATTTTACTACTCTGAATTTAGTATTACATTTACGTCAAAAAGGAATTTGGGCTACAGGTACTATAAGAGGGAATAGATTCGGCAAAATCGATTTTAAATCTGAGAAGGACTTGAAAAATGAAGGCCGTGGAAGTTTTGATTACCGTGTAGAAAGAGCAGACAATATTTTTCTTCTCCGTTGGCTTGATGGCGGAATTGTACAACTAGTGTCATCAATCCATGGCCATGAACCCATGAATGTAGTATCCCGATTTTCTTCTGAAAAAAAGAAAAAATTTCAAATAAAACAACCAAAAATTGTATCAGAGTACAATATCCATATGGGAGGTGTAGATAAAATGGACTTTCTCCTTTCTTTATATAGAATTTCGATAAGATCGAGGAAGTGGACTCTTAAGATTTTTGACCACTTCATTGATTTAGCAGTATGCAACTCGTGGTTAGAGTACCGAATGGATCACGAAAATAATAACCCGAAAAATAAGTATATGGACTTATTGACTTTCCGTAACGATATTGCGAATGGGCTTTTAGCTCGGTCCAATCAACAGGCATGTTCCCGCAAAAGAGGGCGCCCAACGTCATGTCTGAATGAGGATATTCCAATTACTCCAACGAGCTCCAACAAAACACGCAAAACTACACCCTCAACTTCTGTTCGATATGATGGAAATCAGCATTGGCCGGAACACACGACAAACAAAGCTAGATGCAAAGCCGAAGGATGCAAAGGTCAAACTAGATACAAGTGCTCAAAGTGCAATGTTTTCCTGTGCATTCCCAATGGATCGAGAAACTGCTTCAAAGAATTTCATCATATATCAAATGAATAAATTATTTGTAAGATATAATTTTGTCTTTTAGGTTGATGCATTTTAAAAAATATTCCTTGGTTATACGTATGATTTTGTCTTTACTTATTGTAATTATATTACTTTTAGGTTTATAATTTTTAATTTGTTTATGTAAATAATTTTAGTGTTTGCCTTTATTGTAATAAAATGAATTTTATATTTTAAAACTACTGAAATAAAAAAACTAAAAACATAATACACTAGCAGTTTTCTTTACCATTACCGAAATATGTATCCATATGGATACATTCTAAAAAACACATTTAGGGTAATTTTTTTGTAAAATCAAGTATTGATTGTTGTTCTTAGGGACAATTATAGTAAAAGTCCAAAATATTGGATTTTTTTAGCAAACTAGTTAAAACTTGTAGCGAAAGGGTTAAATGGATTTTTTTTACGAATTTTCAAATCTAAAAAAATATATGTGAACATACGAATGGGTAATTTTTAGGTTTTTCAATCAAATGCCTTATTTATTTTCTATTCTATTTTCTACTTTTATTATCTATCTGTCCATTGGTATATAACACATGTACATATATTTATGACTTAAAATACTAAAGCGTACTATTTCCAAGTGTTTTTACTACATCCATAAATTAGGCGAATAATCAAAACGAAAATCTATTTTATTTTCATCTCTTTTCCACTTTGAATGCGTACGACTGTCCCGTACGACAGTATGGAATTGCCCATATTACTAACGTAAATAGAATATAAAGCACGCCAAAAACAAGTCGTCTTATTTGTTTTGAAAATTCACAGTTCGAAATAACGGAAAATATGATGTTATGAACAAAAACTGTTTTTTTCTAATTGTGCGTATTCGTGAAACAATTTTTGAGATCCTAATAAAATTCTTGTTCAATAGACCAACCAGTGAGTAAAACACTTGACATCAAACACAACTCCTTAAAAAGCTCGAGTTCAATACTAAATGCAGACTGTTAGTTTTAGTGTGTTTTGTATTTACTGAACTTTACTGCATTTTACTAAATTACGTTCGTTTACTCAAGTTACAGTAAATGAGAACACAAATTGAGAGCGTAAAGTGACAGTTCATGAATTTACAAATTTTTACTGCAGAAATTTCTTGTAGTAAAATTTAGTAAAACAGAAAAACATATGATTCAAAAGGTAAACAAACAAACAAAAGAAATTAAAAAGTATACAATTTGTGAAAAAATTATTTAAAAAAAGAAGAACTCAAACAAAATAATAAAAAATGATAAGTGAGCAATTATATTTAAACTATTCCTTCGTTAAACATGTACATATGTATATGCCTTTTAAAAGGAAAGGAATGTTGTAGAAACCATTTACAGCCATTTTCGCTGTTATTTTGTTATTTCTTTGGAGTTGCGAAAACCCTAAGTACATATATGGTTACTTAATACTGCATTCGCTTTTAAGGTAGTCAATAGCAAAAACAAATAATCACATACTTTTGAATAAATTTAATCAGACACAAATTAGGAAAATCAACTAAAATAAAAATAAACATATGGAATAGATTACAGAAAATAATTTCTTTATATTTTCTTAAAATATTCATGTTATAATAAATATTGTATCGAGTACCAACAAGAAAAAGAGTTGAGTAGTTCAAAGTGTAAATATATTTCAACACTATATTGATTTCCAATCACCTGTTTCCTTAATATTATTTTTTACAATTTTTCCGTTCGCGTACTTTTTTGGGCAACAGCTTTTTTGAGAGTAAATTTTTCAGTTTACTCAGTAATTACTCATTTACTGCATTTTACTGTAAAATTACTCGAACGCAGCTATTAACATTTGGTAAGTCTTTATTTGTAAACATGTTAAAATAATGACTTGACGAAGTAGTAATAGAATTAATAGTGCAACGTTAAAATTTTTTTTACACTTTAAATCATTACTTTGCTATTAAAGTTTTTGCAGGGTAAATGTGAATGCACATGAAAGAGCTATTCAGATTGCGAAAATCTGAAAGTGTTAAGTTTAATTCTTGTATAAACTTTAGGAATAACACGACTTTCGTTTTTTTTTTAATTTTAAATTATAGTATGTATAAAACACATAAATTTCTAATTTTCTTTTACAATTTTCCTTCATATTATAAAATTGGTTTTCCAACCCTGTTATCCACATTTTCACTCTATGCCTCTTTTTGACTTACCTGAAAACAAACGAACAGCTGAATAAAGACACCCAGAAAATTATGAAGATTTCCCAAAATTTTCTCGCCATTTTAGTGTAAAGATAATTTATGTAATTTAAAACAAATCGTTATAGGTACAATTTGTAAATTATATTTTCGTAGTTGCAATAGATTTTTCTCAAAACATCATTTTAGATGGAGACTGTTTTTTCTGTTTTTCTCTGCAATCTGCTTTTTGGATTTATTTTTATATTTTTATAAAACTTTTGATGTTACTGTTTCCAATAATTTGTATTTTAAATGTTGTTTTTACTTTTGTAAATAAGAAGGCAAACAAATTTTATTAATCACCTCACGTTCTGCATATTTTGCTTGCTTTATTGTAGCATTTTGTGTGCATTAGATTTATTTAATACACAAATCAAAATAAAAACTGATTTCAAATGTTTTTTATTAGTTTTATAAAGTAATTGTAGTCGTCTTTTGTTTTTTTTTAATTTTTATTTCTTCCAACGACAATATAATTCATATACTGTTTAGTAGCTACTTGTCCTCTATTACGACTGAAATTAGTGTGACTATAAAAATATATTTGCGTTATTTGTTTTTGATTTATTTGTTATTTTCTTTACTATTTCTGTGAATGGTTGTGAAACATGTCAAACCGCTGATTTTATTCACTCATATCTTTTATATTTTCACTTCTTTTTGTTTAGTTTAATTATGTTGTCTTTGTCTATTTTGTGCCTTATCTTCTTTTGGTTCCTTCTTTGCATTAGTTAATGCCGCTCTAATGTCAACACTAAATTTTGTGAGCAAAATAATTTGTTTGAGTATGTGTGTGTGTGGATTAATCTAATCGTTTACTAAAAACCTGTGCTGCCATATATTTTTAGCTTGTGAGATTAAAATAACCGTTTTTTTGCTCTTAGCCATTGTTACCACATGCCGTTCGTATACATATTTTTGGAATAATTGTCCAATAGTCGTTCTATTTAGATTTCTAAATTTATTTTTATTAAATATTCAGGTATTCAGGTGCATTTCGTGCTTCGAAATTAAAGCGATGATGTACGGAAATTGAAGTCATTTCCTCGCAGCGCTGCCATATTGCAATTTTAAAATTTTGCATTTATTTCTGCATGGAAATATAAGACAGTAGAATGGTGTAGCATTTTTTACTATGCGTACAAATTCACAATTTTTTTTTAATTTATTAAAACGGAAAAACACGAAATATTAAAAAATAATTGTATGAGAATTGATTGCTACACTTGACGGGAAATAACATATCATACTTGTTATTTAGTCAATAACAATAAAAAATTACGCTGAATTTTCTTTTCAGCTGCATACAAACAAAGCTGCCACTTTGGTCTAATCACAACATAGTTGGTAGATTTGTTTTTATGGAAGAATTGCTAGTTTGGATATATTTGGGGTATTCACACGGTGTCCTATCATGTCATGTTGTCATAATGTCTTATTATTTTATGAAGTCTGAAAAAAATTTTGTTGTGCTTCAAAACAAAAAAGTCCTAAAATAATAAGACTGTTTGTTTATGCTGTGTTTTTGTTTTGTTATAACTAAACAGCAGAAATTTGAGAGAGTGTGAGAGAAATTACATACTGCTTATTCTTCCTCGACATATTTTGAAATGGGGGGTTGTGCACTGCAGTCATATTTTTTTGTGTTATTATTTTAAGACATATGACTTTATGACGACCGCGTGAATACCCCAATAGTCTTATTATTTTAGACTTTTTTGTTTGAAGCACAACAATTTTTTAAGACGTCATAAAATAATAAGACATTATGACAATATGACATGATAGGTCACCGTGTTAATACCCCAAATGTTTTACAATATTGGGTAGACAAATGCTTGTTCACAGATATCGAAAGAAATCATTAAAATTTGTTTATGTTTCAAATTATCTTTCGATATTGGCGAACAATAGCTTTTAATAACAGTAAACATATAAAGACTCAACTTTGCTTCTTACACTGGATAATTAATTATTTTTATGATAGGAAATCTTATGTCTGAATATATTTTCTGATCGTGGAACAAACATTATCTCTTAGGGTGTTGTAAATGGCCTTATAATACGCTTTTTCCGCTGACCTACATCTTTTATCATTCATCAATTTGCAAAGATGTTAAAATCTTCCCATAAGAACTATACAGGGCAAAAACTCTAGATCTTTCTACTTCTATTGAAGATGATCTTTTCTCATTTTGTTTCACCATACATTTTTCGTTATTTGAAGTGTCACGGCTAAAAAATGCCAAAAAATCGACTTTATTTGTACCATCACTAGCAAACTGACAGTGCAGAAAATAAACAAACGTATGTATCCAAAAAATTCCTATTCATCATCTTATTCCAGAATGTGACTTTAATATTTCAATGTACTGCATTAAAACTTGGGTTTGTTCTTGCAAAGCAACAATTACTGCAATGATTAATTCTTTTTCTAAACCCATTTTTTTATATTTTTAATTAACAAAAATTATGCGACTTTTTCTTCTATTTTTTGAAAGCTAAATAAATGAGAGATGGAAGATGTTGCCAATGGAAATGCATGTTTCACGTTTTCAACATCTGTCATGCGTTTCACAAAGATGTTGTTCAGTGCAAAAACCCTATAAAGGTGTTCTCAGTGAATAAATTGTGAGCTATCATATTAAATAACCATAAATCGGTTAACCGATTAGTTACTACCGGCATAACTGTTCGATTAATTTAAGACTGGCTATTATCGATTAACGACAACATCAAATTCGGGTCGATTAACCGTTGACTTTTTAATGTCTTTACTAGAAGTGTTAAGAGTTTGAAAAAGTGTAAACAGGACTCAAATGATATAAATCAAGATTTTATATGTTTGAAGGAATCCAGAAAAATCAATCAACTTTATTCATGGTGTTTAAGTGTACTTTCAAATGGCATAAATTTTTTTTAATTATGATTATTATAACAACAATTTTTTATTTACACAAATTCATATATCCTTGAAGTAGCCTTACAAAGAAGTGGCGAAATATCAGTTTTTTAATAAAATTTTGTTAACGTTTTTTTAAAATAATTGCTCGAGATAAATTATATTCAGTTGTTTTTTATTAGTATTTAATTTTTTTGTCTGGAGATATAAATGTACAAAATTTAAAACCCTAAGTAAAATATTATTTTTTCACAAAATCAATAAATTTTTAGAGTTGGGGAAAAATGTAGGGAACTTTGGTTTGTGTGTACGGAAAATGGGGAATTTTTTCGAGACTTGTAGGAATTTTATTAAATTTCTGCTGGCATCGCTGTTGCAAACCAGACCAACGGTAATACAGCTGTCATCTATCAAATCGGTTGTCAAACAAAGCAGTACTGCCAACTCGAAGTTCTAGCGGGCTACCACAACTGTAGTATTGAAAAGGTACAGCTGGCAACGCCGCTAAGTACGAAAAAAAGCACTTAAGTGCCGACACACATACACAAGGTCTGTATGTCAATTTATTCGTTAATTCATCTGTTAAGGTTCTTGTATTCGCTACCAGGGTGCTCGAAGTTAAGTGCAAAAGAAAATTTGAAAATTTATTATAGTAAATAAAATAAAAAAAAAGGGAAAATAAATTACTGGTTGAAAAGAGTTTCCGATGTGGTGATTTCTCATCGGACATGGTGATTTCAAGCTTATTTTTATTTGGCGACGCATCGATTTTTTTGCAATTTATGAAATAGATGGATACTTTTAATGATGTTTGTTGCGGCTTTTCTGTTAATAAATGTTGACTTTTTGCAACATTTGAAATCGTTTTATTCAATTTTGAAATTGATGATAAAAAACTTCGCTACACGTGATCACGCGTGATCATGAACAGTTTTTTGTTTCAATCACGTGAGCGTGCATGATCGTGAGTTTAAAAAAACTTGGCGTGAGTGAGCGTGCATGAGTAGACGTTTTGCGTGATTGTTTCGTGAATTTTTCGATTTTGGAATTTTTTTCATATTTTTAATAGGTACAAAAAACGGAAGTAACTTTAAAAGTTAAAGTGTTTTTCGTAATTTTAGGAACCAATACTTACGTGTACGTGTGTATTTTTAGCATTTGAAGTGGTGCTTTTTATTCCTTTAATACTGAACCGATTTAAATAATATATAGTCGGGTCACTAAAGGTCAATAATGTTTACCATTTGGTAAAAGAATGAGGAAAATCGGTTAGCAAACAAAGGAGAAAAAGGGATCTAAAAATTTGTCTTTGTTTATTAATATATAGATGAAGAACACAAATTATTTCATTTAATTTTTTATTGTGAGTGCCCTTGAATTATTTGTTTTTCTTGTCTAAACTTAGCGGTGGATCGATAGCTAGAAAGATTACGGCGGTGGTTTCTTGGTCGGCTTTGAGCCGATTGATTTATTTGACTTGGACTGTAAGAAAACAGATTAGCTAAACTTAAGCGCAACAAGTTAATCAATATATGTGAGTTAGTATACGTATGCAGCACAAAATGCTACTTTTAAAGAAATAAAATTGCATATGTATGCAGCACAAGCATAACAACAATAAAAGACTAGCAACTTTTAAATACATACTCGTACATACATATTCAAAACATACATATGTATATGTATGCCGAAAGCACTGGTGAAAATAAAAATAAAAAATAATAAGTATGTTTTGTGTCATATTTAATTGATTACGATTAGTAGTTGAATTGGTAAAAATTCACAAATACCCAAAATACTATACACATATGTATGTATTTATATATGAATGTAGTATTCTAAATAACAATATAATAACACATAATTTGATGAGATAAAAACAAATTAATCAAATAAAATAAAACAACACATTTGGGGAGATAAAACCCCAAATGACAATAATAAATACAAATAGATTTATGTATGCATGTATGTACATTAGGGCGTACCATAAAAAAATTGCGCCGTACACCTTGAACTTGTAAATAATTTTGGAAGTTTTTGCTGAACGTAGGGTACATATTTTTAATTTTTCTGGCATTTACAATCGGATCTAAAAGTATTGTCCAAACTAGTTTGGACAATAATTTATTTTAATGCCCAACAATTTATAAACCTAATATTGAATCTGAATTATATCTACTTTTAATTATACATGCACACAGAAAAGAAACCCAATCAACATGAAGAAATGTTGATATTAAGTCATTGTTAATATGTGTAAAAAATTCAATTGAATTTACTTTTTACATTGTTTTAAGTTAAATCAATGGGAAAAATTGTTAATTTAGTATAAAAATATGTTGATTTAAAATGAATCACATTGAAATAACATTGTACATTTTAAATTTTACCTTTTACAGAGGTAAAATAACATCAATCAATGTTTAATTTTGTAAATTCCGTTTTCGTAGTAATATAGTTGAAACAACTATTATTAACTATTGTAAAATCAACATTGTTATAAACATTAAAAATTAAATCAACATGTTAAAAAGTTAAGTAAAATTTGTGAAATATTAATAATAACTTTAAAATAAACATGTGAACATTGAACATGTTGGAACAACGCAAAACATATTGAAATGAAATTAATTCATGATAAAAGAGAAAAAATTCAAAAAAGTACCACGTACTTTTTTTCAACATGATTTCTAGTTGTTTTAAAGTGGATAACTATAACTTTTATTTAACTTTAGTATGATGTTAAATTAACATGAAACGCTTATGAAGATAAATTGTTAACAAAACTAGTTGAATCAACCTTGCTTTAGTTGATTTTACAATGATTTTTTTCTGTGTGCACTAACTTTAAGGTGCACTTACCTTATATTATATCAACCTTGAATTGTCTTTACCTTGAATTCACTCTAATTATCCAAATGTTTTATAAAGTTGCTCCACCGTAATGCAGATGTCAAACCGTTTGACTTCGGGTTTGTTACCGAGTTTTTTTACTAAGCTTAAGACAAGGACAACCAGGAACTCAAGATCTGCATTTCGTGAGAACAACTACTTACCTTTCAACTCGCCATCAGTTCAAATGAAATCCGCAAGAATCGTGTAAATAAATTAATTATTGGATAAAAGTAAACTTAACTTAAATCTATCTTAATCGAAAATTAAACCTACAATTTAAATTTAAAATATTTAAAATATATTATTATATTAATTTATATTAAGTATGTATATCGTCACAAGAATTCATAAAAGCCCTAAGTTACATTGAAAAAATTTTACAGGATAAGCAAAAAACTCTCTAATATGAAAAGTTAACAAAAATTTTTCAAAATTTTTTCAGTTTAAGCTTATTTCTTATCAAGGAATAAGTACATTTTAAATATGTAAAAATTTTCAGCGACATTTTGATATGGTGTATCGTAATCAGTCAAGTAGTTGATTTAAAATATTTTGTAACTTAGGGCTTTTTTGAAATCATATGACGATATATACAATAGGGGAAAAAAGAAAGCACCCAATTACCAAATAGATAAAAGAACTACGAACTAATTCTGTCTTTCTTCTTTTATACCCTAAACCCTCGCAATTCCAAACATTCCTACAGTGGTTGACATTGGAATTGCCTTTAAGGTTGACCCTCGTGCATCCCACACTAATTATCACCCAAATAAAAGGAACTTTTAAGTAATTGCCACAACATTATTCAAGTATTTCAAGTGATTATTTTTTCGACCAAATTTGTTGTTAGTAGTTTTTTATCCAAAGTGATTATTATTTTGGTTAATGTTCGTAACATTTTTATTCTGAAAGAATTGGATATGAGGCAATATTCCAAAGGAACAAGGGAAAATTTTAACATTACTAAAATAAAATTATTTTAAAAATGCTATCAGCGCTAAGCTGACAGCATTGCGTACACTACCAGCAAAATTCACGTGGATTTTGCTATTGCTAAACGCCTTCTATCGATTCATCTCTGTTCTACCATTATAGTATTTTATCATCTTTACATATTTCTATTTTGTCAAAACTCTAACTAACCTAAACGTTTTTCAAAATTCTGAGTTTGATTATTTTTCCGGCCTAAATGAAATGAAATGGTTCCTGATGTTATATTTTATCGATCGTTTTTGCAAAATAAAGTTAAGGACATCAACAGCATTTTAAAGTCACAAATACAAATAGCTTTTAAAAATTTGTTATGTTCGTTATCGGAAGCCAGGCACATAATGTTCGGAAATCTTAGGTCCTTCTCTATGATTTTAAAATACAACATTTGGCAATCGGATTAGTAGCTTAGAAGGTACATATTTCTGTGGTTACAACCATAAACCGCCTAACTCAACTTAAGAAAGAAACGAGTTTTATGTACTACCGGGAACAACAAAAATGACTTTATTTTTTCCTCAAACTGCCATTTCTCCAACCTAATGTTTCTTTAAGCACCAAAATATACTTAATTATTTATTTTCACAATATTTTATTTTACTTAGATACACAACATAGAATTAGGTTGCTCACGCAAGATAAATTAGCAGAGAGAACACATATGCATATGTAGGAGCCATTCCTCAGCCACTTTTAATTTGCAATAATCGCTTAAGTCCATATAAACTCAAGAGCAATAAATTACTCAATATAAAATAAAAACTCAAGTTGTTTTAAACTTTCAGAGATAAGATTTTTATTTTGCAATAAAGAACTAAATTTTATTTGATTAAATATCTCATTAACTACTTTAAGTTCAATTACCAATTTTGGTCAAACTATTGCACTCTACTGTGTGCTTAGTGATATATACATACATACATATATATTATTTCCTAAACCATAATTGTATTTTTTTCAAAAACCATTTCGTATATTAAAATTAAGTTATCTCAAAAGTGTGTTTTTCGACTTAGGGTTTTACTGCAATTAGATTCGCCAGCGACAACGCTGTGCGGCGTGGGTCCAATCGTGATGAAGTGGCAAACCAAGGGACTGCACTGCATACGAATGAAAAAATATAACCAAAATGAAATAGTTAATAATAAATTTAATTTGTGAACTGGATGATACAAAAAAGAAAAACGTTTTTAAATTAAAAAAATAGATTTATTACAAGAAAATGCGAGTTCCTAGAGTGTTAGATTATTTTTATATTATTCAGAAATATCTAATTTTAAAAAATTTTGTTGAAGCAAAGAGCTGCACATGTTGTTATACTGATGATTTGATTTGGCCTCAATTTTTATTACCTCTATTTTTATTACCTAATTAGAGTTACCAAGAATATGATAAACACACATTTATAGTGTAATAGTTGTCTATAATTATTATTGTTATTTTTTTTGATGATATAATTGTTGTAATAAGACATCAATTATTTTCACATACACCAATACCCCGGTGTGCGTCGCGTTTCTCCGATCCCAGTTATCAACGCAAGCCGGGGTATTGGTGTACATGTATATGAAATAAGATTTTCCATACATTTTTATTGATTTCCATTTAATTTGTTCCAAAAAATTTATTTTTCAATAAAAAATAAAATTGTTTAAAAACATTTCTCTTAAAATAAAAATATGAATAACAATACAAGAGAAGAACGTAAAGAAACATAACAAAAGCATATTAAGACAAAAATTAAAAATAAGGAATTCATAGTCAAAAGCGAAAGTCTATATCGATGTGTTAATTATTTTACTTTGAGCTTGAGTCATCTAAATCGGTTACCATTTCTACGGTTGAATATGTCAATCTGGCTGATTTTTGTATAAAATCCATCCCTATTCTGCATTTTGATTCGAATCGAAATATTCTCCGTTTTGCAAATTTGGTATTCTGCGTTCCGTTCCTCGTATCATTTCGATTTCTTTTTCGATTGTATGTATTCTGCATTACGATCGTAGCTACGTTTTTGCAAGAGCTTTGTTTACTAACGGAAAGTTTTCGATTTTTGTTTTTGTAGTTGAAAAAAGTAATTAAAAAATGTAACTTTAAAATGCTATGAAATTATTTTGTAATAAATTCTTAAATTTTATGTCAAATTTGAAATCTTTTTTCATTTATTGCATTTCGAAAAACACAACACCTGAGCGATATGAAAAGCTGAAAAATTTAATGGCAACCAGGTATGATATTGCGTGTGGATATCAGAAGCATCCTAAGGAAGAAGTGCAGGCATTCTGTGATGAAGATCCAAATGATGTATAGAAAATGAAAATATCGCCTCCGGCGCTGCAGGATTCTTCACACTGAAATAGTTTGGCCACAAACACCGTTTACTCATATTCTAGCTTTTTCTTACTTCCCGTATTTAACTGATGTGTTTATTTAATTAAAGTTACTACAGTATTTATTTTTTATATACAGGGTGTCCACCGGGTAGGTATACTTTGTTTGTTTATAATTTTTGATTAAATGAAATAGAATGGAATGTTTTATTTAATGTCGGCGATTATGTATGGAATACAATATCTGTTAGCCTCACAAATGCGAATCATTTTTCATTACATTCTCACATATTTCACGCGGTATTTCATTACTTTCATCACGAATATTTTGTTTGAGTTGCTCAAGCGTTTCTGGTTTGTTTGGATAAGCCTTGCTTTTCAGATATCCCCACAAAAAGAAGTCCGGAGCAGTCAAATCAGGAGACCGTGGAGGCGAATCGACATCACCATTTCTTGAAATAAATTGTTGTGGAAAGAGGTCTCGCAGTAATTCCATTGTGATCCTGGCTGTATGCGATGTGCCACCGTTTTGTTGATACCACATGTTAATCAAGCCCAAAGCATGCAGTTGTGGCGTTAAAAAGTTTTTAATCACATTACGATATCGCTCCCCATTCACAGTTACCGTTATGCCATTTTCATTTTCAAATAAGTAAGGTCAAATAATTCCTCTTGACCAAATTGCACACCAGACTGTCAGACTGTTTTAATGGATGCAAAGGTGACTGATGAATAATTTGAGGGTTTTCCATTGCCTAGAACAGACTATTTTGTTTATTCACACATCCATTTAAATGAAAATGTGCCTCGTCTCTCATTGTGATTTTTTCATGAAAATCGGGGTTGTCATGGGCGAGCTGTGACATCCTATTGTCAAATGTACGGCAGCGTAAATGGTCTTGTGGAAGAAGCTCTTGTGTCAACTGAATCTTAAATAGAAACAAATGCAAATCCTTGTGCAAAATTGTGGCCAAAGTTGTTTTTTGAAGACGAAACTCCTGAGCACGGCGTCGAATTGAGGTTGATGGATTGTTTTGAACACTTTCTTGAGCAGCAGTAATGTTTTCAGCCGATCTTGCAGTACGTTGTGGTCCATGCTTGGGCCTATCGCCTATAGACCCTCTTTCTTCGAAATCATTCACTACACGATAAATAGTGCATTTTGTTGGCACGTTGTTTCTCCCAAAAATTTCACGTAACTTTCACATCGTCCAGTAATCGATGATTGATTTTGATAAAATGTTTTAACGATTAAAACAAGTTGGTTTATTGAATATTTTTCCATAATAAATTTGCCACGTGTCTACTTCACGACTGCCAAATATGAACTGTCAAGACAAAGTAGTATACCTTCCCGGCGGACACCCTGTATTTATCACTAAATTAACCTTTTTACAATTTAACAATTAGAATGTTAACAAAATTGCTTATTTTTCTGTTTCTATTTCATACGTTTCATAGCAAAGCAACTCTTCTCTTCTTCTTTTTCTTCCGATTAAGTATTTTTTTGGAATACGATTTTTCGATTTGAGCGTAGCTGAATGCGGGAACGTAATCGAAATGCGGAATAGGGGTGATTATCTAAAGTTTGTTGGATTGTACATATATGCATTAGAATTAACGGGATATTCCGATTTTCAGTTTTTTAGATTTGTACAAACGTTTTCATATTATTGACGCAAATCGAAGCCACTAAACGACACAAGCCGAAGCGACACAAGCCGGGTTTTGATGTACATGCATACATAAATACATACATATGTACATACATATGTACATATATGCATACATATACACATACAAAATAAGTTAAATATACAACTTTGTCATTACATACTTTCTGAAAACGTTAAAAATTACTTTTTTTTAATATCAGTGATATATGAGTGGAAAGTAAATCACATGTGAGTTTCCTTTAATGAGGAAAATAGCTTAAAACAAACTCAACGTTAAACGCGAGATTTATGGAATAACTTTTAACCAAATATTGATTTTTGGCCTAATATTTGGCACATTTCTGGCTTGAAATATAAAAGTTTCAAGAAAGAAAACAGCGTTAACAATTTTGTTATGTATGTATATTTACTTATTTGTCTTAAACTTAAATCTGCAAAATCAATAATTTTAAAAGTACTTAGCTGTACATTTAATTCTACATCTAGAAAAAGAAAATAAATATATTTAAAGGACCTTTTTTTAATAACATAGAAAAAATACAATTGACATCAGCAATATACATATGTATGTATATTTCAATGGAAGCAGCCATCATCACATACATTTTTACACGGTTGACTATTCCCAAATGGTATGATCTCTCAATTTAATATTATAATTGCAACAATTATCATTCTCATGACATTTTATACACATAAAAACGAAATAAAAGCAAAAAAAATATATACTTACCTATCTACAAAAAAAAGATGTAAAAAACTGGAATGGTAAATAACAAACAATCAAAAGTTCAACAAAGAAAAGATATAAGAAAAACAAAACAATAATGCATAAAAAGCAGGACAATTTTAAGCTCCTCCCTCAAAGAGAAAAAAAAGTCTTAGGAAAAACAACAGTTGAAAAGAGTAGCATTAGTATTGAGGGGGAGTGAGTAAACTTATGAAACTGAGAATATCGCATGCGCTCAAAAGCTTGAATGAACAAAAACCTCAAATAACAAGAAGGAACTTCAAAACGAGTCCTTTTTTAAAAGTAAATTTTTGATAATTTTGCTTGAATGTATTCGTGCTTTAAAACAAAATAACAGTTTTTATAACAACACCAGCAAAAACTCTGACTTTGTATGCGGTTGTTTTTGTTTTAAATTGTATGAATCAAGTGCATGGGCAATGCATGTTTGTATAGATGTGTTTTTTATGTATGGATGTGTAGAATTGTGTGTGCTTTTGCCTAATGTTCACTTCCGTACGCCATTATTAGCTGTTTTTAAGTATTATCACCATTTCATTCAATGGTGGTGATGGCGTTGGCAATGCCACCGTTGTCATTAAACTTTTTTCTTTTGCTTATGGGTGTGTGTGTGTGTTTGTTTGTGTTTTTTTTGTGTTGCTTTGTTTTTAAACCATTAGTGATGACACAGATGATGATGATAATAATGACGAGGATGAGTATGCCATTGATAATGGGACTATAGTTTTTTTTTTGCTTTCAAAATTAATGGTAAAAGTTTTTCTTAATGCTGTTTTTTAGATTAAAAAAGTTTCTGAGTTTCTTACTTTTATATTATATGTATGTATGTTAGGTGAAACAATTATGCGGAGATTAGTTCGATGTTCAAGAGACAAATTTAGCTAAAATTTGTTTTGTTTAAAATGTTTAAATGTTTTTGAAAATTTTCATTCCAGTAGTTAAAATATTTGAAATATGTAGGTATTTATAATGCTCTGCAATTGCCTTCTGAGTGACCTTTGAAGGCTTCGAATTTGAAATATGCATGTAAAATTAATTACTCACGTTACCTTTTGTTTCGCTTTTGTTCTTTTATTAGTACAAATAATTTCACTCTTATAATTATTTTATAAAAAAAATACAAAACATGTGAGTAATTTGAAAGAACTCTCATTATTATTAGTGTCCGACCGAACGAACTTTTTCAGACCGAATTGATCCCGAGCCTCGGTGTATTTTTCAGACCAAACTCGAATTCGAAACCGAACATTTTTTGTTCTTTGCGTAAAAACAATTAATTTTTTTTTACAACGTTGCATTTTTTGTACTCTATACGTTAATTGATAAATCGAGACAAATAAACTTTGAAATAGATTACTCAAATAATTCAAAACCTTCCTAAATTTAAATTTAAAATTAAAATTAAATTTAAAACTCGCCTAAGTTAATAGGCGAGAAAACTTTTTGTGCTGTAGTTTGAGGTCACATTATTCTCTAATAATCGAATATATCCACAAAGTTAAATCATAATCTGTTGAAACGGCTGCAAATTAAAGAAAATTTTTCATTATTATTTTTTAATTTTCATGTGTTTTTTCTTATAGTTCTTTTTATGTAACGAAATAAGCGTTAAGAAAGTTAGGCAGTTTTAAGAACTAAACTATTGTTAATGTTCATTCATAAAAACTTAGAAAAGTTTCGTTGTATCGAAAAGGCTTTCTAGAAGCTTAGGTCTTCTTCTATGACTTTTACATAATCACGTAGTCGGTTAAGTAGTGTAGAACATACATATTTTTTACTGTTTCAGCGAGCGGCGTACATTGGTTGAGGTTCATAGAACGAGCGACTAAAAATATAGAAGAAGTTGTCGGAGGACAACGAAACTTGGCACATAGGCATGTTTTGTTTGAATCAAGAAAAAAAAAATGGAAAAATCAATGATCCCCACATTTTTACGCCCACCTCCCATGCAAAGTGAAAATTAAATTTCGACCCACGGCATTGTTTTTTGGCACAGAGCATTTTTAAACACTCAGAATGATTTGTGTGAAATTTGAAAAATATTTGCCCACTTTTACGATTACTTGCCATACAACTTGTATTGAAAAAGTGGCATAAATCCCTTGATCTTTAATGAATCAACTCAATTTTCACAAAAAATAAATATTATAATTGTAGAATGGGTCCCTGAAAATATATTTCTGATCCGCCTTAGATAGAGACATACCTATTGGCAGAATAGCTTCTGCTATAATTTTGCTACCATGCACCAGAATCTTATGCACAGTTACATACATGTAGTACCAGCCATAGAGATCAACAAACAACTTGGCAGTATCCATGCAATATATATGAAATTTGTTGGTGTCGATCGCTGCATTACAGTTTATTGCGGCCAAAACAATTTTAAATCTATGTATTAACTTTTCTTTAACTTTTGGCTGGATTTTCGAAAAACCTTCTTGCCGTATTGTTATCGTTTGTTGTGCCCATACCTTGCTGCACTGCGTACACATTTATGCCCAGTGTCAACTTTAATCTCTTCTGAATTTCAGCTTTATTTGCCGCCATTTTAATTTTTGTGTAACTATCTGTTCTCCATTTTCTGAAACTTAGACGGTAAGAAATGTGCAAAATGCACTCCATAAATTTGATTCTCGCATGCAAGAGAGAAATACCAAATGCAATTGCTTCTTCCGAACATTTCCTCAAAATCACCGAATCTAAATCATTCATTTATGTATGTGGGCTTCGCTCCACATATGAAGCAAACCGCCACACAGTGGCTGAAAATCGTTTTTCATTGGCCAAAATTCTGTAACTTTTGAACCGATCAAAATATTGAAGTAATTTTTATTTTATTGGATAGATATTTAGTTCAGCTTGACTCAGTTTAAATTTCATTAAAATTGATTGAGGACTTTTTAAGGAATTCTAGGTCAAAGTTGAACTTTTGAATTTTTTTAACTTTTAGAGTGAAATATGGGTTTATTATTTTTTATTTATTAAAAAATTGAATATTTGGAAATTAATAATAATTATAAATAATTTTTGTAATAATGGAATTTTTTTAATGTTACACTTAAAAAAAATTTTACACTGAAAAAATAGTAAAATCAACTGGAGATTTTGCTATTACAGACAAATTAAAAATTTTTTGCTGACAAATTTGCAAATTTGTTTACACTCAAAGAATAGTTACACTTTAAAAAAAACTTTAATAATATTATCTAAAAATATTGCTATTACTACAGAAAAATTTATTATTTTTTGCTGTCAAATTTTATAATTTTAAAAACATTTTAAAAATAAAAACTGCAATAAATTTTAATAGCATTTGCAACAATGGTAGGTTCTGTTTATTATTATTTTTTACTAATACTATGTTTTTCGTACTAAAATAACAATGAAAGGCAATTATAATTATTATTCATTTGACTCAAATATTGATTGCAAATATTCCATATTTTGTTCTGTGCTATCTCTGTTCTTTAGTAGTTTTTTGGCTTCTTCATCTAAATCCCGATGTTCCACTTTCCATTGATTTCTAATACTGGAGATAAACGGATCTGACGTTGCCAATAATATATTAAATAGATCTTCATTTGTTGAATTTCGTGAAATTTTTCTAGTATTGTGCTCTCTATAAAATCTGTAATCCTTGTTCCTTTTTTCCTGAGCCTCCTCTGATAGATCTCCAAGTGGCACCAAATGATATTTAATGACATCTTCTCCATGATAAAGGATTTTGTGAACTGTTGCAGACATATTTCTCCATGTGTAGTTGGTTGTATATATTTTTGCAGTTTCCTTAGCATAATCTCCAAATTTTCTAGATTCAATTTCTTCATTGCACGCAAGTACTTCTAGGATTATTTTAAATCTGAAAATAAGGTTTAAATCCACTCCTGTTATTTCAGATGCTGTTTCTGGATCTGAAAAGAATCTTCTTGCGGTATTGCCATCATTTGTATTGCCTGACCCTTGTTTTGGCTGATCTATAATCAATCCAAATTTGCGATATTCATATTGAACATGTTTTTTTTTTGAACTTCTTTACTCTTTGTTGGTTTCGTTGTTTCTTATTGATCCTGAAGACCCGAAATCCAAATCATAACTGATTTTTAGTATGTGTTCCATAAGTCGTATTCTTGCATGTAGTGGTGATAATCCAAATTCATATGCATCGGTATTATCTAATGATTTTGTCGGGACTTGGTTTAATTGGGTGGATGTTGCTTGGCATATAATGTAGCTGGATGCAGCCTTCGTGTTAGTCAAAGCCTGACCTACTTTTCCATCTATCATTGTCAGCACTAATTGGTAGCTTACTTCAATTTGCTGCCCATCTAATTGTAATTGTAATGGCTGCAGTGTTGCAATTTGGGCCTTGATATCAATAACTTCTTTATTAATGGCATCAGTGTTTCTTTTTTGAATTCAAATTTGATTGGCCTGCAGTATTTCGTAGAAGATGGTGTCTCATTTTTCCAAATATCCATTGTTTGCGTTGTACTAGTCGAAGGCTCTGAATCTTCTAAAATCTTTTTCAATCGCAATGGTACAAATGATTCCATGAACATATCTGAGTCCGAAATATTTTCACATACAACTTGTTTGTATTGTTTTTGTCCCGAAGAACCATCACATCCCCATTTACAAAACAGAATTAACTTTGTGTTTCCATATTTCTTTAACTCATTTCCTGTTATTGATTGTAGGCTCTCCATATTTTCCTGAATATTTTTATTTGCGTCTGTTATGTTTTACCCGTACACCTAGAGGATTAACTTTTTACAGAGTAATCCCTTATCGAATGCGTAGTTTTATACATTTTTAGATACATGTTATTCACACATTGATCTTTAATTTCATAGCAGGTAGTGCTTAAATTGCACAAAACTGCACATGTTGTCCAGACCTTAATAACAAGTAAAACTGATTTGTATCTCGCCAATATTTGTTGTTGTTGTTGGGTTGTTTTTTTCTTCTTTAGTGGTTTAATGTCCCGATTATATTATAAAATTGTTTATGACTTTGGTTGACCTTAACATTTGATAACAGGTAAATTTAGAAAGATATCATATGTTTGCTCTATATACATGCATTTCATTGGTGCTAATGCCAAATCATAAGTAGACCTTAAACCATATTTTTGAAATGTTTCAAACATCTTATCTTATACACAAACTTTTAAAAAACCAACGAGAATTTAAAAAATTACAAAAGTATTTGAAACTTATTCAAAAATCCCAACAAACAAATTATATTATTCGATATGAATCTATTTTATTTTCTTTACATATATGATTTAAGGTCTACTGATGATCTGGAATTAGCACCAATGAAATACATGTATATAGAGTAGCTAAAAAATCCTCAACAAACAAAAGTTTTTGAAAATTAAAAAAAAAATATTTTTAATTTTTACTTTTTTTTAATTATTTAAATTTGTGTATATGTATATTGAAACTATTATTGAAATTTATTTTTTTTTATAGTGTTTTATTTTATTTCATTTCGTTTTAATTATTTATTTATTTTTTTCATTTAAATTTCTTTGTTTTTTATTTTAATTTAAATTCTTTTTTGGTTAGATTAAATATTTGATCTTTTTGCTGTAATTCCAATTATTTTGGATTATAAATATATTTTCAATATTTGGGCTTTCAAGGTCATTTAATAAAATATTATTTTTTATATATTTTTCCAACGTTTCGTTGATATTTTCCAACTTCTTCAGGGAGTTTTTTATTTTTGTAGATAATAATATTGCTTAGACCAATTCTACTTCATTTTCTTTAAAAATATCACAGTTTTGTTTTGTGTAGTAAGGATTAAAAGCAAAAAAATGCAAAACAGGTAAAAAAAAATAAATTAAAGTGTCAGTCAATACTTATTTTTCGTCATCACAGTCGTCATTTAACTAAAGCTATGGTATAATTTGCATTAGTGTTTTCTTTGTCTTCTTTGGTATTCATTGTACTTTCTGATCTCTGTTGTGTTCGTAAACTTTCTAAGGTGTATCTTTTGTTTACTGCTTTTAGGTTCGAAGCTGTCAAAAAGCACAAAACAAAAAGGGCAAAATGGTTGCATTTTCTGTTCTATAAAGAATTTTGTTTCTTTTCCTTTTCTTATTTGAAACAAGTGACAAAGTGTGCAGTGTGGATGTGTGTGAGTAATACATAATCAAATTTTGACAGACCCGAACCCAAGAAAAAGTCCGTTAACGCTTCGACACTACCTGTATTATTCTACCATGGGACTGTTTATCTTTTCTTATGTCTGTCCTGTGTTCATCTACTATTATTCCTAGATTTCTCTTCGTCATGCCGATGTATATTGAATAACTAATCATCAGAGATGGGATTTTGTACTATTCGAAATTGATTTAACGTGTAAAAAGGAATAACTTGCACTTTTCGTATTCTAATTCGTTAAATAATTTCGGTTAAATAGTTTATATTCCTTATCACTAGTATCCATCGTCAGAAGTGGTAAAATCAAACAAAGAACGCTGATGAGATGCTGTAGCGAGTTCGAAATCAGTACTAATCCGTTCTGCTAGTCCGATGAACAATAAATTGTTCCAAATAGTTCTTTCTTAATAGAAAATAATGAATTTATCCAAAAATTTCTAAAAATTAGAAATAGAAATGGGTAATCGCGGATTTGAACTTGAGCCAAGCAAATCGTTTCAATATATTATTTTATTTTGTTTCATTTCATTTCATTTTAATTTGTTTTTTTTTTATTTTTTTTATATCATAGTATTTTTTTGTTATTTTTTTTATTTAAATTTTTTATTATTTTTATCTTATATAGTATTATTTTAATTTAAGTTCTATTATTTTATTAGTTCTTTCATTTTATTTTACATAATTTTATTTTATATAACTTGGTTTTATGTAATTTTATTTTATTTCATCGTACTTTATTTTACTTTGTTATTTTTTTATATTTTATTTGGTTTTATATTTTTTCGTGTAATTTTATTTTATTTAATTATTTCATATTATTTCTTTTATAGCGTTTTTTTTTTATTTCATTTTATTTCATTTATTTTTTTTTTTATTATTTCCCATTTTATTTTATGTAATTTTATTTTACATACTTTATTTTGTTTTAAATTCGTATTTGTACAATCAGTTACTTCATAACTTCTATCTCTATCTAATTTTGTATCCGCCTTTGCATTACAATAAGAAAAACTTCAACCACTAAATTATTTTAAAATGGTACGAATTACATAGATATTTTGCTTGGCTGCTACATTCATAAATTGAATTAAAGTCTTATTATCTATTCTACACACATTCCAATTAGTTTACACACCTTATCAGAAAATTGTTGCTTGTTTGCCAAATTAAAAACAACAACAACAACCACAATGCCAGTGATACAACAAGAAAATATCATTGATTGGACGGTACATTGTGTACGTAATAATATGTAAGTGCGTACTTACTTAAAATTACGTGGGGGATGTAGCTCAGATGGTAGAGCGCTCGCTTAGCATGTGAGAGGTACGGGGATCGATGCCCCGCATCTCCAAAGGTTTTTTCACAAATTTTTTAACGCTATTGATCAAAAACGATGTTATATTTTTTTTTAGAAAATTCAATACTCCCACTTCAATTTGATTTGATGTTGATATATTAACTGACAAACTGTCTGTGGAATATTTTGTCATCATGAATATTTTGCATATAAATATTTAGTTAGTTTTTATTTTTCTGTTGTTGAATTGTTTTTTGTAGGTGCTCTTTACACTTTTTACATGATATAAATATAACTAAATTATATATTTTTCTAACTCATATACATATCACGTTTACTAGTTAAACATTTAAAATTTTTTGTAATAAATATTTATGTTAATCTAAAACAAATTCCACTCGAAAACAGAATTGTGATTGAGAGAAAAAAAAAACTAAATTTGTAATGCAATCGCGCGTAAAATAATACAAATTTGTGTTGATTTAAAATATTTCTTTGACATGAATGCAGAATTTTTGCTTCTTTTTATTGGTATTTCTACATGAATAATATTATAAATTTTAGTTTTAGATACTTCTGTTTTATTTTTAAAATTATTTACGTATTTCACACACATGCAGGGAAAATATGTGTTATTAAAATTTTATTTAATTCTAAAATTGTCTGTAGATTGAAATTTTTTTGCAGCTCTTAATTATAAACAGTTCAGAGAATAATTTTAGTAAAATGAGTGCGGTGAGCATGAGTAGAATTTTTGCATCCTCGAAATGGAGCTCATAACATGTTAACTTGATACATATTAACAAAGAACATAAAATAATAAAAAGTTCGATTGTATCCACTAAACTTTATGACTATCTTCGAGATATTAAAATAAAATTAACTTAAATATTTACAAGTTATTTGCAAACGCCTCTTTGCGTTTCGGAAATCAATTTATTACCAAAGAAAAATCTAATAACAAAACCAAAATAAATATTTACAAATCATAAAAATTGTGATATATCTTTTGAGTCTTAGGAGTCAACTAAAGATATTTGGGCCATCCAACCCCACCGCCAGCCACCTCAGACATGACAAACAATTTCAAACTTTTGATTCAAATGTTTCGTTTTTTTATGGCAGAGATTGGGGGGTTGTCGCCTTGTATAAACTGCAAAATGTTCATCCAAATTTACGTTGTTAACATTGCGATAAAAATCAATCAACTATAAAATATGTCCATTTACTTTATTGTCGGTTTATTATCTCTTGTCTTTTTATGCGTTGCCAGCAATCAAAAAACACAAATAAAAATTGTCAATTTTAGTTCAATAAAATCGCTTGAATCGCTCTTATTTTATTATTCACCTACCACCACCATTTCCTAAGAAAAACAAAAACTTTTTTGGCTAAAAGGCTAAAAGAATTTAGCTTTTTTCCCGGAGAACTTTTCTTCGTTTCATGTTTGTATTGACTTTAACTTGTATTTTATGGATAAATGTTACAATTTTGTGGTGTTTTTTATGTTTCTTTACTTTTCGGTTATGATGTTGAATAAATTTGTTGGGTGTGAAATAAAATTCTTAACTTTATTTAATGTCAGTTGTGAAAACATGTAGTAGGAGATGAAAACAGCAATTGAATAGAAATATTATTAAGTAGATAATTAAAGGAATTAAAATTTATTGAATGAAATTGAACTAAAATAGACTTTGACTGTGGGGTGGTTTAGAAAAACAAACGACAATAATAGCAATTTCCTATTACTGGTTGCTGGAAATTAAAAACATCAAGGTTAACAGGATTTTGCCGCAGAGCTGGGAGTAAACATCGTTTCTATATCTCAGAACTGGAAAATTCACCAAAAGAGATAATATCACAAATGAAACAAATGAATTCGCCGAGTACCGATGTAACTACACTTTTGTTTAATTTAAAGGAGAAGCTAAACATGTCATACAGTGAATAACAATAGAGTATTCCTTGTAATTCTTTAATTTTTTCTATATAATATAGAGACTTATTTACTTTTGAACAATAAAACTCAACACTTTTTTTATAAGAGTGTAAAAAATACATGCACTTGTATTTACTCCCGTTTGAATTTCTGTAATTTCTGGGTCTGTTTTTGATCGTAGGAGTTTAAAATATTCCGTGAACATGTAGTTTGACGAACCATAATCAATCAAAACCTCCAAGATGTATTTAACTAGGTGATAACATTAGGAAAACAATTACAACAATACAAAAACAACAGGCATCTTTGTTTGTGTACTTTCATAACGTACATATGTCAAAACCTAACCCATAAAACAAAGAAAACAGATACAGAAAAAAGAGGCAAAAATATTTTGTATGTATTTTGACATTCGCAACGAATAGTCAGCTGCTGTAATGCTGTCACCTGGTTAAATACGTCTTGCAAAACCTCTATGATATGAACGATATGAAGCTAATTTTTATGCTTAATTTTTATATTATTTTATAGTATTTACATGAACTGTTAACTCTTCTTTTAAGAAAGCAAAAAAAAAATTAAAACTTTTTTTAAGAAAAAAACCGGTTGACCGGTTTTTCCAGAATTTTCGAAAACCGGTTTGTGGAAAATGTCGAATAATTAATCACCCTAAATAATATAGAAGAATAAACGTTATTGCATAACATACTTCATTCGAACAAAATTTTTCGAATCAAAATTATTCGAAGAAAACTATAAAAAAATTACTTAAATAAAATTATTAAGAAAATTATTTAATAAAATAATTGTTTTTCAAATCAAAATTATTCGAAGAAAATTTAAAAAAAAAATACTTAAATAAAATTATTAAGAAAATTATTTAATAAAATGAGTGTTTGAATGATTCGAATAAAATTTTCGAAAAATTTTTATATTCGCAAAAATTATTTGTATAAAATTATTCAAACAAAATTATTGAATAAATTTATTTAAATATAAATTAGGCGAATACAAATATTCGAATAAAGCTATTCATATAATCGAACTTTAGCTCAACCTATAATGATTAGTATGGTTTTATTAAATATAATATCAAAAATAAAAAACAAAATAAGTATGACGAATAGTTTCGATCAGTAAAAATTTTATTAAAAAATTTTAACGAAAAAAATTTAAAAAAAAAAACTATTTAAATGAAATTATTCCAATAAAACAATTTGATTTAAAAAAATTTAGTAAACTTTTTGAATAATACTATTTTGAAGATATTAAATCGGGAATAAGTTAATAAGGAAACTTTTAAAATGTTCAAAATTCGTAAAGTACAAAGAGAAAAGTTCATTATCCTGACAACACAAGCAGACCGGAATGACTGGCCGCTTGAATACTTTTAATTTAATTTTTCATGTGATATATTAGAGATAAAAAAATAATTGATTACAAAAAACCTAGAAAGAAAGCTGAATACCTCGAGCTAAATTTAAGATCTTCAAACGTCATAGATTTTTCTGTATTCGATAAAATGTATGAAAGTTTCTTGCGAGCTCCATTCCGTTTATATTAAACTTTCAGCAAACACATACTTATATTTTCATCACGCTCTCTCGCCTAAAGCAGCGATTAAAATTTGCAACATGTAGCATATTTTAATGCAACAAACATTTCTCATACTCATTAATTTAATTTCGTAAGTTACTATTTGATTAGTAGACTATCATTTACATATTAATTACACTTTAGGGAATGTTTAAATCATTTCCTCTAAAATAAACACAAAACGAATGAGTGCAACGAGTGGGTGGGGTCTTTTTGCCAAATGAATTTTCGAACAGTTGTAACTGAAGTGGTCAAGTGTTTGTCTACAAAATTGACTGCAGTTAATGGTCAAGTTGAAAGTTAAGAACTGGATATATAAAATTTGTTGCAAGTAAAGGAGAGTGTACGTTTGTGTTTGGATGTAGATGTTGACACTTGAGCTTAAATAACTTGCAAATAAACAAATCCTGTACACACACACACACCAAAGCATGATAAGCAGGAGTATAAAAATAAATAGTGATTAGAAAAATTCTACCAAAAAAGAGTTGTTTATTTTTGTATTGAAATTAAAGAACTATTGGTTTGATTTTCAAATTAAACGGTTCGTTAATTTGCAATCATACTTTAAACATATTTCATAAAATTAGTTGATTTTTACTGTTTTTTTAAAAACACTTTCAACTCTGAAAAAACTATAAGTCAGTTATAATTGAGAAAAAAATATGTATACAGTGCACTCGCAATAATATGAACTAATTAAAATAAATCGATTTCATATTTGCGAACGGTATGAAAAATTAGTACATAAAGTAATGTAACTGCCACATGAAGTTTCTTTCTAAATATATGAAAGTTTTATTTGTTTTGAAAATTTAATTTTGTTTGATTTTCAATAATTAAAATAAACTTTTTCATTAATTTGTTCGCAATACACATGCTTAAAAAATGAAGATGAATCTATTGTAAACTAAAAATATAATGCACTCATTTAATGCGTCAATTTAAAAAAAATTTTAATAAATGCCATTTGCTCGGAAATTCCCCAAATTGCAATACCATGCGGATGAAGTTCTGAGACATTTTTCAAAAGATCTTCATATTTTAAAGTGATCGCACAAAGTTCATATCTTAGAGCAGCGATAGAGCAAAAGTGTTCACATTTTCACACGTCCGTATTATCACGAGTGCACTGTATTCCCCTAATGAAAAATATTGGTCCAATTAAAAGTATGTGATAGAAATATCCATCACTACAACGCTGATAGATGTCGAACGATTTCATCTCAAATTATGAAGAAAAATTCTAAAAGTTTAAATTCAAAACAAACAGTATTTCATTCATTCATTCATTTTTATTTTCTATCATCATACAATACAAATATTTTAAAATATTTTATATATATACACAAATTTTGAGATTTTACTAAATAGTATTGCACCAAGTATTAAACTATTATAAGGAAATAAGAGAACATTGAAAAATAATTATTACTTAAGGAGAAAAAAGATAGCTAAAAACCTTATATCTACACAGAAAAAACAGTAATAGAAAAAACCTAATAAAATAGAACAAAATTAATAAGATATCTCTATGATTTTTTTTCAAGAAGGAAGTCTTATTATTTTAATAAGGAAAACCTTTTTGAAAAAATCAAGAAGGAAACTTAGGGTTTTTATTAGGTATTCTTATTGATTTTTTCAAAAAGGTTTTCTTCTTTATTTCATTAGGCAATCTTATTGACGTTTTCATTCAGGTTTTCTTCTTGATTTTATAAGGCTTTCTTATTGATATTTTCAAAAAGGGTTTCTTCTTGATTTTATTAGGCTATCTTATTGATTTTTTTAAAAAAATAATTCTTCTTGATTTTATTTGATAATTTTATTGATTTTTTATTAATAATTTTATTGATTTTTTATTAATATATTTACATAGGAATTCATTTGATATAATAATAAAAAGTAAGTGCTGTTACCAGTATTTTTTTACTCGAATAACTTTAAGTCCATTGTTCAGTAAGTAAAAATGGATGGGCGGTCCGTCTAAATCGATCAAGTTTATCACGGCATATGTTTCGGTTTCATTGCCGATTAAATAAGATTGAAATCTTTGTGAAGTTTAAATTTTATTTTAATTTTATTTGTCAAGTTCAAAGAAAATAAAATAACGGGAAAAAATTGTCACTATGTTGATTTATATACACATAATCCTATTTTTACATTTTTTTGTAAATAGCACGACAAAACTTATTCAGTTTTTACATGTTTTTTTGTTAATGGACAAAAAATTTTTATTTTAATTTAGCTATTCCTTTTTTTATATGATTATATACGTATGTATGTTATATAGGATTTACAATTTTCTTTATATGATTATTGTATTTTCCATTACGGTGTGTCTTTTTTTACAATATTTTTTTACACAATATTTTCTGGAACGTATGTACCGTGTAAAAAGAGGATTGGGTGAAATAACAAATATGAAATAACAAGCAACCTAATGAAATCAATAAGGAATACCTTTTTGAAAAAATCAAGTAGAATACCTAATAAAACTTAATGTAGTCAAGAAGATTTCCTTATTATTAAAATCAAGGAGATGATTTACACATGATCATATAGGAACCAAATGAAATCAATAAGGGAAACCTTTTTGAAAAAATCAATTAGGTAGCCTAATAAAATCAATAAGAAATCCCTATTTTATACAATTCAGAAGAAAACCTAATAGAATCAAGAAGCTTTTCTCTATGGATTGTTTTTTTTGGTGCCAAAAATAACGTAAATTGAGTGAAAAAATTGTGAATAACAAGTTTTCTTCTAGATTTTATGTTTTTTCCTTCTTGATAAAATCAAAAAGATTTACCACATGAAAATAATAAGGAATCTCTTCGGAAAAATCTTCTCTTCTTTCTGCTGGGATACCCCTTAGCTTAAAAACGTTTCATAGAGAAAATCTTCTTGATTCTATTAGGCAGTTTTGGCTCTGTGTAACAGTATTTATTACAAGTTCTAACTTCAGAAATTCTTTATAATTCAGCACTTATATATCAGTCTCTTAAACCAATATCCATGTGCCAAACAAAATTTATTTTGTTCTGCACGCACAAGTACTTGTAAATAACACAAACAAAAAAAAAACGATACATTGAATTCCCAAAATGGCAAATTGTGCAAATTGATTTTGGAGAAAATCATACACAAATTCCTTGACAATCACATTGGAATGGAACAAAATCAACAACTTCAACTTAAACTCTCAAAAACATTCTTAATAGAAAGATAAAATAAACTATAAGTGGGATAATTGATAAATAGGTTTAATAAAAACTGTCGATTTTACAGGGTGTCCGCCGGGAAGATATACTACTTTGTTTTGCCGCCATTTTAGTAAACATTAGTCTTGACAGTTCATATTTGGCAGTAGAGAAGTAGACACGTGGCAAATTTATTATGGAGAAATATTTGATAAACCAACTTGGTTTAATCGTTAAAACATTTTATCAAAATCTGTGACGATGAGAAAGTTACGTAAAATGTTTGAGAGAAACAGCACAGAATAATCGGTTCTGGGCAATGGAAAACCCTCAAATTATTCATCAGTCACCTTTGTGCCCTTTGCAATTTTGTCAGGAGGAATCATTGGACCTTACTTCTTTGAAAATGAAAATGGCATAACGGTAACTGTGAATGGGGAGCGATATCGTGGTATGATTGAAAACTTTTTAACGCCACAACTGCATGCTTTGGGCTTGATTAACATGTGGTATCAACAAAACGGTGGCACATCGCATACAGCCAGGATCACAATGGAATTACTGCGAGACCTCTTTCCACCACAAGTTATTTCAAGAAATGGTGATGTTGATTGGCCTCCACGGTCGCCTGATTTGACTGCTCCGGATATCTGAAAAGCAAGGTTTATGCAAACAAACCAGAAACGGTTGAGCAACTCAAACGAAATATTCGTGATGAAATTAATGAAAGACTGCGTGAAATGTGTGAGAATGTAATGAAAAATGTGATCTAATTTGTGTGGCTAACAGAGGCGGACATTTATCTGATATTGTATTCCATACATTATTTCCGACATTAAATAAAAAATTTATCAATATAAGATCCATTCTCTTTAATTTAATCAAAAATTATAAACAAAAAAAGTTCTTGTGGACACCCTGTACTTAAATATAATATTTGAGTTGACGGTGGAATTTATCCAAATACATATCGGATTTTGATTTTCATTTGAAGACTAAATTTTTTTTTTGCTAAATTCATAACCAGGGGGCAAATTATGGCACTCGATATCGATAGAAATCAAATACAAAAATTCTTGAAATTTCGTTGGATATCGAATGCCGTAATTTGCTACCAGTTTCGTCTTTGGTGATTTAAAAAAGTAATGAAAAAGTTTTCTAAAAGAACTATTTTCAAAAAGCAATTTAGGTTCGCCATAGTTCTTTTTATTGCCTCATTAATATATTTAAAGAAAACTCGTATTCAGGGAAACTGCAAATATGCAATTGCATATTTTTTCTTGTGCAATACATGCAAACGGAATAAAATATTTATTCGATTCAAACATTTTTATGAATTTTGGCATCGATTTGTTGTTGCATATTTTACTTTTTACAGCATTTATTTACATATTTTAGTATTAAGAACATATTTGCAGAATTTTTTAGAATAAACAGAGTATATTTGATCCTTTCGAGGCATATTTTGATACTTTATTGACACTTTTCCAATATGCTCAAAACTATTTTTGCAGCGGGAGAAAAAAATGGGTTTTATGGCTTTTCTATTTTGTATATCTATCAGTTGGAGCGTGTTGCTATATTTTCGCAATATAAATATAATTTCCGGTCCATATTTATTCAGTTTTAAGATATGATCTTTTAAAAATACTCGTATTACATCAGTGGACGTTTAAGTAACACTATCAATGTAAAAACGTTTATGTAGATGTAATAGACGTCAATATTTAGTGGTTTCTTGCATTAACAATTGCCAATGAAAGGCTTGTCTTATATTGTCTAAAATGTTTAATTCTGGTATCCAGGTCTGTATAGAAATTGAAGTAAAATTTCTATTTTTTTATTCAGTTGTTTTGCTTCTTATATGGTATTTACACCAGACAAAAATCTAGTACTTACGAGATTTTGAGCAAGTATTTTTGATTTTTACTAGATTTCCCATACAAAACACAATCTACTTCGCCAGTAGACTTTGACGAAATTTAACGAAAATCTGAGAGTACTCAGTGATGAAACTAAACTGATGTCGAATTATACTGAAAAATACTATGCTGCTCAATAATGAGTTTTTGAAAGGTGGTCCCGCCAGCTGTTTTGCATTTGATTGATCATTTTTTGTGTGGAGTTTGACACTTGAAAATGAAAAATGTGACGAATAACCCAGTGTAAACGGTATAGATTTTGATAGAGATTTCAATTGAAATCTACTAGATTTCGTTCTGGTGTAAATGCACTATTATCTTTATTGTAATTATTTTATTTATATTCTGTTTTATATGCAAATCTTAATGAATAGTTGAAAAAAATATAAATGTATATTCTTTTCAAAATAAACCATATATGTTTTCTTCAAGAGCATATTTTAAAAATGTTGTGGAGAATATTTTAATTTTTTGTTGGTTTTGTTAATGCTTTTAAAACATGTTTTTTTAAAAGCACATTTCCGGTTTCCCTGCTCATATTGTATGCATTTTACTAGTCTGAAAATAAAAGTAATTGACGTTTCATTTTATATTTGTTTTTCATATTAATATGTAATACATTTAGCAAAAGTGCTAGACAGTAGAAAATAATGATATCAGAATTAACAAAAAAAAAATTATTTCCTTCAGTCCGCCTGAACGAAAAATATCCTCTTAACCCTCCGATGGCTGAGAAGGTCCCTGGGGATCTTTTTCATTTTCAAACTGAAATTACTCCTTGGAGGTCCATGGGAAGGATACCCGAACCCAACATGTACTCCAAGCAAATTTTATCTAGAATCAAGTTGATCGGACCAATAGTTTAGTATCGATTGAGATTTAAAGGTGCTTAGTACTGGAACGTGTGAAAAGGTCCGCTGGGACCTTGTACTGAAATTTCAAGAAATCCTTAATAAAAGCACTTTTATTTATTGTTTTATTGTTGGAACACATCACGAACGTGTTTTTTAAATTTAAGTTACCTTTTGGATTGTTTTATTGTACCTTTCCTTGAAAACATAAAACACTTTCCGCGCCATGTTGAATTGTTTTTATCTGCTCTATGTTTGAACGCATTTCAACGGAATATGGTGGTTTTGCTTCCGTACCCTGGAAAGTTTTTATTTAAAAATCTTTTTAATTATACTTATAAATGTTGTAGCCTTACGATCTGATTTTTGATTTTATCTCTGTTAGTTAAAAAATTATAATTGTTTTTTCAACGGCACAAAAGTAGTTTTTAAATATTAAAAAACAACCACAAGTTTAGAACCAAGAGTGATAAAACTGCAAAATGTTGTGGAGTTTGCTTAAGGTTAATGTATTATTCTACAAAATATTTAATGAAAATTGTCCAAAACAATGGAAGTACAATTTTTCTCAAGGACATGTTTTAAGTTTTTGTTCAGGGAATCTTCAATTATTTTCTTAAACAGTTAACAATTTTACATACTAGAATAGCACACTAAAATTAAATAGATCGCTCTTGTTTGTTCAGTCGATCTGTTCCTTCTGGTCCTTAAATATATTTTTTTTATTTCTAGACTGTAAATCCCTGAGCCTTTTTAATATAACGAATATAGAAATTAAATTTTTTATTCGTTTTTAACACACAAATATAATATTTTCTATTTGGAATTGTCTTTTTTCACAACTCATATAAGCAAGACGTTATAAGCATGCGAATGCTTATTCAACTACATTTTAATTTGTTGTGGAACTATCAAATTCCATACTTGAAAATAATGGAATGCGCCAAGATAAATTTTAAAATATATTAACAAGTTTAACAGAATTCTGTTCTCGGTACAGAAATAAATCTTACTTAGTGCATTAAAAATTGATTTTTTTTTTGGGAAGGAATCAATGTGGGCGGACATAATTGAATGGGACTTGGAGGCTAGATCATCCTCTATTATTGTCCATATACAGATGCTTTAATAGTTTGAGCTACAACGATCTGTTTTAAGTTTTTCAAATTGGGATTATGTAAGGAATGACCATATATTTTTAGAAAAGAGTTAACGTGAGCGAACAAGAATGACTGGGACTTGAAAGGAAGGTAGTCCTATGCTATTTTCCGTATAGTTTGAGTTGGAACGAGTTATTTCCCGTATTTCAAATCGGGTATTATTTTAAAAACTAAGAGAGATAACATCAAAATATTTCGAAGTTAGTGTTAAGCAAGAAAGTAAAAGGAATAATCCAATTGCGAGTTCGACACAAGCGTATTGTTTGGGTACGGATACGTTCTAATGCAGCGTGAAATTTTAAAGTGTATATATATTATGGATAAAAGCCGCCTGTGATAGATGGACATATTGACCGCAAGACAGATAGACAGACAGAGAGACATTTTAGCGAAAACACTTTTTACATTTTTTGTACGGAACCCTAAAAATTTAAGAAATAAAAAAAGCAAGTATGTACGCACTTTGACTACATTTTGTCTATAGATTAATAATTATGTGTTGGATTTTCTGCAAAAAAAAGTTAAATTTTGTTCTTCGGTGTAAGTTCTTGAATTCAAATAGTTCCTTAATTTTTTAACATAAAATTTTAAGCTATTTATTTATTTTTTAAAAGCTCTGTTATCGATATTGAAAATTTTATATCCTTTTCTTATTGGCCACGTTGAAATATATATTTTTTGTAACAATGCCAAGTTTTTTGATTTTCAAATCAATATCCTGGAATATTGGTACGGTTATATACGAGTAGTGAAAGAAGTAGTCATTCACATCCTTTGCATGTACAATTTTGAGTTAAAATTATTTTAGAGCACAAAGCCAAGAGATCATTATTATGCAGAAATGTTTTTTTGTAGTAAAAGCAACAATAAAGTTTTCAACAAACTTGACTTTTCACACTTCTTCTTCGATTAAACTGACATGTAGGAAAAGTTGCAAAATCTACAAATAGAATACATTTGCAGATAAAGGACACACACAGGAATATACTCAAATACAAGGAGCTACACTAAAGAAAATTACAAACTATATTTATGAAATCACTTGTTTAGAAAATAGTAGGAGATGTACAAAAACAATTAAGCTTGCCACTCCTTGTAACCAACAAAAATTTCCTAATAATCTTTTCAAAAATTTAAATTTTTCTACCACTCTTCAAAATACTGCCAATTTTTCAAATGTATTGTGTCGCCATTTGAAGCTTAATCGCTACAGATTGTATATTTTTTTCAATGCTGTAACTGCATTTGATATCCAGGGATATCAAATAAACGTTTGCCTTCACAATTGTTTTGTCAAGTGTATAAAACACAAATAAAAATAGCAAAAAAAGTACATACAATGTGTAAGATTCATATCTACATGTGATTGCCAACAAAGAATATAGAACATATTCAAAATTGCATTTGACTTTGGCAATCAGCTATCAACTGTTCGTACAATAAACTGTTCCATCATACCCTCATACATCATTCTTCAATTTTCTTTACATAACCCAAAGACTTTTAATCATCTTCATCACAAAAACTTCATTATCCTTAGATCACCAGATACATGTCAGCAATGTTTATTTGTCTTCGAAGCCTTGTCTGTTTGTTGCTTAAGGACTCCAGTTATTAGTAGAGCTTAGACATTTCTTTCGGCTTCAAGTTTTATTATTTCAATTGTCCTTCTACAAACTTGCATAAATGTGCATAAGTTGCAAATATATTAACATACAACAGCATGATTTCCGCATGCATATCAGGTGTGGAAAATTAAAATTTTAAAATGGTATTGAACCTTAAAATAAAAAGTATTCTTTCTAAGCATTTAATGGCTTTATTCACAAACGATTAATAAAGTTATAGTAGGCTTAATGTTGGATTTTTATATGGTAAGCCCGGTCTTAATGCACATATTAACTTTAATTATTCAACTTCATCCCACCTGGGCGATCCAACTACAATTACTTTAGTAATTGAAACTCTGGAATCGTTTAGGTCGTTAATAGTTCATCCATTGAATGTATGTTTAATAAATAGTTCAAAAATTTCCGAAATACTAAAAACTTTAAAAATTAAAAAATCACAGTATTAATAATAGATGCCTGAAAGCACTTCCCACCAAAGGCAATAAATTCTTAACAATCATAATTAATTCTTGTTTGAAGCTGTGCTATTTTCCCCAAAAAGTTTAAGGAGACTAAAGTTATACCAATCAAAAAAATCTGGTAAACAATCTGATTGTTCATCCTATCAGCTTATTGTCGAGCGTGAGCAAAATCTTATAAAAGCTATTAAAATTAAATTGACTGATTTTATGGAAGACAATAATATTATACCACCTCAATAATTTGGGTTCCACAGAGAACATAACACAGCTCACCCGCTGATAAGAATAAGGAATTTGGTACAAACAAACTTTAACCATCAAAAGTCAACGGGCATGGTTTCTATTAGCTGCCTTTGATTCAGTCTGGCACGAAGGTCTTGTTTTTAAAATGATAAATTTAAATTTCCCAATAGCATTGACAAAAATAATTTACAGTTTTCTCACCTCTCGTTCTTTTAAAGTCCACATTGGCTCATTCTTTAACGGCAGGTTGTCCCCAGGGGTCATGTTTATCTCCTGTCCTTTATAATTTATATACATCTCATTTCCCTCAATTGGACTACTGCACTTTGTCAAAATTCGCTGATGACACAGCAATCCTAAGTTCTGAAATGTTGGCTGTTGATATAATAACTAATCTACATAGAGCATTATCTGACATTTTATCTTAATTCAATAAATGGAAAATTATATTAAACTGCGAGAAAACACAAGCGATATATTTTTAAAAGGAAACGAAAAGAATGCTGTGGTATATAGACCAATATTATTATAAATAATAATTCTATACAAAAAGTAAAATATCTGGGTATTATGCTCGATCCCAAAATGAAGTTTAAAGATCGTATACCTTATGTAATCAATAAATATTGACCCGTATGCAACACCCTTTTATAAATCGGAAATCTATCCTTAACATTAACAATAAGAAACTTATTCTGAAGTCCATTTTCCACGCTGTAATCTTCTATGCAGCCCCCGTTTGGTCTCATCTTGCCATATTAAAAAACTGCAAATAGCTCAAATAGCAAATAGCTATTAAAACTTGTATATAACCTCCCGTGGTTTTTTTCCACCATACGCCTCCACGAGATTGCGGGCTTGGAGCTAGTTTCAGATAAGATCAATAGGCTTACACAAAATTTTAAAACCAGATGTCTGAATTCTAAATTCGTGCATATTAATGAGCTAGTATCATCTTAGATTTTTATCTAGTTCTTTAGTTAAGTAGTTGTAAAAATAAAAATCAAATAGGTTTTTTGCCAAATTTTCTCCTTCAAAAGAATATTATATACGAGTATATGTATATAGAAATATTGTAAGTATAGATCTATTATTAAGGTGAAAAAGAAAAATCCTTGAACACTTAAATATATAATTTAAATTGAAATGAAAATGTAAATATTATGGATAAATAAAGGAATTGAATTGAATTAACTTTATTAATCGTTTGTGAATAAGGCGATAAATGTGCAATATTTTGTTGCAAGTATATCGTAACTAAAGAAAACTAGTTTTTCAGAAAATCTACTTAAAGCTTCAATTTACTCACAACATGATGGAAAAATAAAATATTATTCTTAAGAGCTAAATGAATGAATATTATATATTTTTATGGAAGTTTTTGGAAAATATGTACAACGATATGATGATTAATTCCGCATTATTAACTTAAAAAATCAAGTTTTTCGAGTTATGACGTTCTTGCTGCAAATATGCGATATCCATTTAAAGTTTTTTTTTTCTAAGTCTTAAGCGGAACAATGTAATAATTTGATGACAGCTAAATAAAAAATCACCAAAGAAAAAGTGAAACTTCAGGGATGGACACTAATCTCCTCTTATTAGTTCAATTTGTTTACGAAGCTTGAGCCGCTCGGTTTCTTTAAGATTTCTAAAAAGTCATTCATACACTTAAAATATTATATATGCAAGCAAAATCAGCTGAAAAAAAATCTTTTGAAGCCTTTTGCCAAGCCGAATTGACTAGAAAATGGGAGCGTTACGGCAACAACTGTAACTATAAAAAAAACTGACATTTTGTTTTTCGGAAAACTCAGAGAAATTATGAAGTTGTTTTGCAAAGAAAATTAACAATTAGCTGAGAAAGAAATAAAACAGTGTTCCCAACTGAGGAAGCAATATGGAAATTAGGGATAAACATTTCCTGTTTATTAATAGGCGTTTGCCTTTTCTTACACATTTTAATATACATACATAGTATGTGTAGCCTATTTTTTTAATATACATACTCGCAAATATAATTTTCTTAATATAGAAAGGCCTTTTATTATTTTTTTTGTTTATTTGTTTAATCTATTAAAATATGCAAAATATTAAGGTAACGAAATAATGCTTTTAATCGAGTTTTAGAACTGTTACTAAACTATTTACAATATTTTTTACTATTTATTAGAGATGAGCATCGCTCACGTGATTAGCGTGAATCATGCGTGATCACGCGTGATCATGAGCAGCTTTTTGTTTCAATCATGTGAGCGTGCATGAGCGTGAGTATAAAAAAACTTAACGTGAGTGACCGTGCATGAGTAGATTTTTTGCGTGATTGTTTCGTGATTTTGTCGATTTTGGAATTTTTTTTTTCATATTTTTAATACGAGTAGGTACGTGGTTTCCAATTTTGTCATGAAGACATAAAACGTTGTGCCGGTATATATTAATGTACTGATGTGAGAACAAGTCAAAATAGTTGTACAAGTCCAAGTTTCGACTGGCGAACATTTGGAAAAAAATATCTGCAATTCTCTTTTTTGTTTTTTCATTCGCGTTCACACAGACGAACAACACCTAGAAATTTTGAGTTTTTAGAAAAAAGCTAAAGATCTTCCAATTATGCAAAAATTGACCAAGCAAACACTATGTATGTATACCGTATACCATCCAGCTCAGCTGCAAGCGAAGAATTCTTTTCAACGTCAGGAAGAATACTTGAAGGGATGTGAAACAGACTTCTCGGGAAAAATATTTACAATATTTTATTTCTGCATAAATCTATTTATCTATTATCTATTAACGCTAAAATAGAAGATCATACTTAATCTCAATATTTTACACAGATTGTTTAAAAGCTAGAAAATTAATGATTTTAATCAAAATATTTGGTATATATATATATGTATGTATATAATTTTAAATTTCACTTCAAAACTTCAAAATAAAAGAAAATTTATATTTTCTTTAAGAATTTTCAATATTATTCAATTGTCAAATTTAATTTTAACTTCATGTTAAAATGTTCGTAATGTTTCGAAAATAGTAACCACAAATTTTTTTTTACTAAAATTGAAGTGAATTCAATGTATAAAAATATGGTTTTCGATCTGGTGAGGTCATCTTCATTAACACTAAAGTAATGAAATGAATACCTACAAATTGTTAATTTCTGGTATAAAATTAGAATATCTGAGGTAGAGTAGAATTTGGTAATAATTTGTGCTTTATTGATAATCGAAATACATTTATTTTATTTTTTGGTGGAATGTTTTTGGGACTTACCCATCAACTTACCTTTTTAAAAATAGAAAAATTGTATTTCAAAACTAACAAATTGTTTCAGAAAAGTGTATTTCTTAGTTCAACATAATTTTCCTCTTTTATTGCAGAATTTTCTAATCGTATACTAGATTTTTCTATTTACATTCAGAAATTCTAATGTATAAATACTTATTTATAGGTTGTGATTTTTTCGTGAGTATTTCGTGAGCGTGAGTTTTCGTGATTGTGACTAACTTTTTTTTTACTCACGTGAGCGTGAGTGAACGTGAGCCAAAAATATGAGGTCGTGCGTGAGCGTGCATGAATTAAATTTTTTTATCGTGAGCGTGCATGAGCGTAAAGGAAAAGTCACTCACGATCCCATCTCTACTATTTATCAGTGAGCGACAAGCGATACAAAAATAAATAAATTATTCAAGCATATATTGAATATTTTCAATACAAAACATTTTTCGTATCTGTTCAATTTTATTATTGTATTATTTATAATAATGCTCATATTTGTTTATTTCCAGCCAACGTTTTTGGAATTTTTTTAATCGAGTCTTTTTTGACTCTTCTGCGCAATTAAAAAGTCGGAATATGCGCTCATTTATTAATCTTATTTCACTTCATTTGTGGCCCTTTTTCGAGTCGTCATTAAGTCATATTTATAATCGCTAACTTGTCTTTTGTGAGTAATTTATGCACCTATTTAGGAGTCTTTCTATTTATTTGAGAGTTCATATGTGTTCATATAATACATGAAAGTTTATTTAAAAAAAATATTTTCTATTTTTTAAATTTATTAATCGAGATTGCCTCGATATCTTTTTTCAAAGATTTTCAAAAACTTTTGTTTTTTGATGGTTTTTTGGTGACTCTATATACATGCATTTCATTGGTGCAAATTCCAAATCATCAGTAGATATTAAACCATATTTTTGAAAAGTTTCAAATCTCTTATCTTATACAAAAACTTAAAAAAACCTATGAGAATTAAAAAAAAAACATAATTTATATCATTATAATCCCTTTTCAAACACCTGCATGATCTGTTTTAGATTAAGCATTTTTCAATCTTCCAGATCAGCAAAATATGATAATAAATAACGGAAATAATAGTCACATCTTAAACATCTGGATGATTAATTTGCGATTGCTATGCAATTTGTTATTGTATGTATTTTAAATAAAACTCTTTTTACCCATTAGCGCGAATCATTTTCGAGTCCTTTTTTGATCGTGTAAAAAGACCCAGCAAGGTGATTTTTCAAAAGCTTCCAAATGCTAGATGGGTTTATATACCTGCACATTTATTTTCTAATTTTTGTTTGATAAGTGATGCCAAAAATTGTGTCTGTAGTTGTATTATGGATTTGGTTTCGTAATTAATATGAACCATTTTTAAGCAAATGCTGTAAAGGTGTATTAAAAAATTCGCGTTAACTTCAAAAGTGTACAATTCTACTTTGAAGAAAATTTTTACAAAAATTTTTGATAATAGGAAAACTTTAGAAATGGATAAAGATCGTTAAACTTGCGGTTGAAGCGTTGGCCTCTTAGGGAGGCAGGGATGGCTGTATGATTGCACGACGGAAGTTTTTCTTCAAACTATATTTTGTTGCCGTTTGATATTTTATCGACTTGTATCAGATAAAATCAAAATGCTACATAAATATGTTGATGTATAGGAATCATGGATAGCAAAGAAAACTGCGTATTTATCTAAAAGACTTGCAATGTACTAATTATCAACACTCCTCCCCGCTTCCTCATGAGACACACTCAGCATATAAAAATGTCTGCTCGTAATCGGCCTACAATACCCCAAGTAGACAATTAAACAGTCAAAAAGCAAGAACCACTTTAACATTTAATGAACGTAAAATTTCACTTAATTGCAATTTCTGGCAGAGAATTAAGCCCACACTCTATAAAATTAATGTGAAAAAGCTTGAACACATACATATGCAAAAAAATATACATACATACATATTTACAAACAAACAGATACAGTTTACAATGTTTGTAAGAGAGTGGAAAGTATATAGACAGTGATGTTAATAAATAAATTTATATTTTGATATTTTACCTCTCTTTTATTCATATTAAGGCGGGGAGGGTAGTTCAGACCCATGCACACAGAGTGTATATTACGCGAAATCATACTCACTGTTGCTATCCTCCTCATAACTTTGATTCACTTAATAATAAAATGATCCAGCTAAATATATAAGGACACTCAATAAAGACAACCCATAAAATGTTTCCGAGCTTTGAAAGTGTAAAAAGGGCATATTTTAGAACCTACTGGGGTGATCGATTCGGCTTTTCAACCGGGTCTTAAAACCGGATTTTCTACAATGCGGCTGTCGGTTTTTTAAAAATGTTGATTTTTCGAAAGTCGAATAGTCTTTTTACATATTCCGAGTCACTAGTATCTACCGTCAAAAGTGGTAAAATCGAACAAAGAACGCTGATGAGATAGTGTAGCGACCTCGAAATCAGTACTGATCCGTTCTGCTAGTCTGATGAATAAATTGTTTCAAATAAAAAGTACTCTCTTAATAAAATAATGAATTTATCCAAAAATAATTTCTTAAATCAAGAAGAAATGGGTAAACTCAGATTTGAGCTCAAGCCAAAAATTTTCATTTCAATATATAAATTTACTATATTAAAATTGAGACGAACATTTTCTGTTGATTATCCATGTATTTTTTTCAATGTAAAAGTTCTAGGTGTTTTTTGACTATGGCGAAATAAATTTATGAGGTGGTAGCCGGGGCGAATTAAATTGGCCTTGTTGCGTGCAATGGAAATCCAACTGCATATTTGAAAATCGTTACTTAGTTTTGTTAAAATTTTGTTTCATATTTTATATAGAGTTAGACACACATTGCAGACCAAAAAAGAATAAATGAACGCCACCTAAAAGGTTTGAATACCTTAATAATATATCTCAGAACTGGACAATTCACCAAAAGCGAGAATTTTATTAACTACCTTTTCATAAATGAAACAAAAGAATTCGCCGAGTAACAATGTAACTACAGTTTTATTTAATTCAAAGAAGAGGCTTATAGAGACTTATTTGCTTTTGAACAAGACAACTCAACAATTTTTTTACAAGAGTGTAAAAAATACATGCACTTGTATTTACTCCCATTTAAATTTCTGAAACAGAGGGTCTGTTTTTGATCGTAGGAGTCTAAAATTTTCAGTCATGTAGTTTGACGAACCATAATCAATCAAAAACTCAATGATATGAACATTATGAAGCTAATTTTTATGCTTAACCTTTAATTTTTATATTATTTTATAGTATTTACATGAATTGTTAACTCTAATAAAATCTAATGTCCAATAAAAATAAAAATCAAAACTTTTCTTAAGAAAAAAACCCGTTGACCTTATTTTCTTATTTATAAAAACCGCAACCGGGGTTTTCAAAATCTCAAATATTGGAACTAATAGAAAACCGGTTTCTGGGAAATGTCGAATAATCGATCATGAATCAGTCACTGACTCACTCATCAATGTTGTAGGGGACTTTACTATAGATAGAAAGCTAAAATTTATTATACAGATAGGCCTTGGTGAATAAATAATCAGAAAATCCTGAAAATGGGAACTTTTTATTTAGGGGCACTGAGGCATTGGCTATTTATTTCACTTCTTATAGCATATTTCTGATTTAAGAAAGGAGGAAACTTCAATCAATTTGGATTTCTCATTGGCACTCAATTTAAATTTTATTTAGTCTTAGTAACAAAATATTTTCATATCATATCATTATCATTATTGATTTGTGTAATGTTCCCTCTCTTTGCTGATTTAGCTTGCACCTCAGCAGCATCAGCCATTCTTTTTAAATAATTAGCTTTTTCTGTAGCTTTCGCCGCATTTTTTCGATCCTTTTAGCTGTTGGCGGATTTCGCCTTTTTGCCGAATGGGAGATTGATTGCTCATTGTTACTCAAGAAATTTTGCTTATGTTTTGCCGCATTGGCATTTTTTTTATTGATTTTTGGGTATTTGCTGGGCACTTTAGGGTGCTACAGCTGACTATAGAAGTTGTGTCTTGTATAAACCAGTCTCTCTAAGGCTCTTTTGGGTTTCCCCATTTTTTAAGTCCGTAACTTTAAATCTGCCCGGGTCTAGAGTACCTATTTTTTATTTTGCTATAACGTTTTGAAGCTTAACTCGACTAGAACAGACCTCAGCTGGTGGTATTCTACTACAGATCTTAGGCTTACATTCAGAAAAGTGAAAGAGTCTTTCAGAGATATTTGAGAGAAAGTGAAAAAACCCTTAAACTGGGATTCCAATTAAACTTAGAGTATATCATGAGGATTTTCAATGCTTCTCCGACCAATGAAATACCTACTTTATCTAAACAAATAGCTTTTTTTCTTTTTTCTATTACTCATTTACTTATTTCATTTTTCTTTGGCATGTCTGAGAAACTGTCAAGCTCGGTTTTGTCAGCTTCTAGTTTTTAGTTTTCGAGAAAAACTACTGTACCACATTACCCGCCTATACCACAATACGCCAGATAAAATATTCAATAGGTTTCTGCTATAGCATACAAACAAACGTAATAATCTTTTTCAATTCACTGATAGTACGGTTGAGAGGCCAACTAATTTTGAAATTTCAATTATTTTGATTAAACTTAAAAATTTTGTTGCGATAGCAAAACCACAACTGACTGATTTTGACATTTCATTCTCAATGTTAACGACACATTCGTAGCAAATCGGATTTTATATGAAAACATAAACGTTTTCATTCGAGTTGTTTATCGAGTCACTGTTCGTTTAAAAATAATGTAGAGAAATAGAAATCAATGTTCTTTCTCATAGAATGCGAATGAAGGTGTTATTTCTTAAATCAGAAATAGGCTATTAGTAATCCGTTTCGAAAACTATAAACAAAATATATCTAGAATAGACATAAAATTTGCGCACACTTTTGCCCATAACTGTATTCCACTATTAGTGTAAGTATTTGTAAGTCGTTAAATTAAATAAAAGTACAATTGTCTATATATTTGTACGTAAGTCTGTCCGCACGTTCGTTTGTCTGTCTTTTAATGTCTGTAAATATGGATTTTTGTTGCCTTTTTTTCAAAAGAAAAATGAAGAAAAAAATCATTTACAAATGCGTCTCACAAATGCAAGTAAATGTCCTTTTATGGCTCTTAATTAAGGCAATGATGGGGTGTTTTAATACGTTTACCAAATTGTTTAATGACTGAGAGTATACAGTTAACAAAATGGTGGTTGCCACTAACTGTTGAGGGGGTGGGGGTGGGGGTGGTAGTAAGTGGGAGAAAAGAAACATACATACATATGTATGGGATGTGTGTATACGAGTATCGGTATAAATGAGTTTTGCTGAGTTGCTTAACAGACTGAATCAATTTTCGCATTTAATTTCCAAGTTTATATAATACAAGGACTCCAAATTGTTGTTGAAGGAACAACTTGTATTTGTACATAAAAACAATGATTCTGATGAGGATGATAATCACGAAAATGGTGATGAAGATTGTGAATGATGATACTGTTTAACGTTTAAACAAGCTGAATACAATTTGTAAGTTATTTTAAATGAATTTATGTGTGTGTATGTGTGTGTGTGTGCATGTGTGTGTGTTTTTGTGTGCACTTTTTTAATTTTACTCAGTGGAGTTTTTCCATTCTTCCATGGTTACAATGAGAATTGTTTTTTTCACAGTCTTGTTTACTTGTACAAATGAAATGATTCCTCATTGTTTAATGGATTTTTTTTGGTCTTTTTAATTTCAAGTACAAATTCTGTAGGGTTGTAATGAATATGGGTAACGAATAAAAGTTTTGTAACTATTTGCCAGTGTTTTTGGTTCAGTAGATTTAATAGAAAGCATTACAGAGTAGAAAAAGTACCTTTTGACCAATTTTTGTTAATGTAATCTTCTCTCTTTAAGTTCAAGCAATAAGTACCAGGTATAAGAATATTTTATTTTTACGCTTTAATCTTAAATGTGTTTCCGAAATGTGCTCACTCAGTCCTTGATTGGTTTGGTAGGATCAAATAAATTTCTTTGTAAATAATACTGTCCTGAAGTTTTTATTACACTTAAGTCGAGTGATGTAAAAAAATTGTGCCAGTAGATTTTTTTCATAACTGCGTTTGCTAAAAAACGTGTGAAAATTCCTTTTAATTTGAGAAAAAAAAATATCAATACGCTTTATTTTATCCATTTATGCAGGAAGTCCTTTCTTCAATATTTCTGCAAATTTTAATTGTTATGAACCCTTCACATATTACGTAACGCCCTCTGGCTGGAGGGGGTGAAAATTTGTTACGGAATTTATAATACTGAAACGAAAGGATCTAAAAACGATAAAAATGTGAATATGTGAACAGTCTCTAGTGCCAATTTATTTCTTCATCTATTTCTTACACAAAACAAAAGATTTCTACATCAAAACTGACTATAACTTAATTTAGTTCTTCTGCTTTATTGTTGTTAATGGCAATTTTGCAGAACTTAAATATTTCAGTGGCCGCAGGAAAATCTCTCCACATTTCAATACCGACAGTTCTTTAATATATAATTCATACTTTTAAAATTGCAAAACGCAGTGCTTCTCTTTGTTAATATTCAAATATTAAAGCGACTTTTAAGCAAAATCAGGGGTTTATAAATCGAAAAATATTTAAAAAATACAACTGTTTGCAGTGATTTAAAAAAGACATGTTCAGAAAAATCTACTATATTTTGGGAAACAAAGAATTTTTCCCTCTGGCAATAATGTATGTTTCACATCCGGATTCCCCTTAAAAATATGAACACTTTTGTCAAAAACGTTAGACAAATTTATAAGAAAAAAAAAAATATCTTAGGAAAATGTGAAAATTAAAATGGTTAAGAAAATTTGGACATAGTATTTCGGATGCGACAGCTCGAACCGTATCTGCAAAAGTACATATGGTGCGAAATGTGTTACCAATAAATCTGGTCAGTTTGTTGGACAGACATATCAGTCAAATATATCGATTGCCGTTACTAATACAGCAACACTAGCCACTTATTTACGGACACACAAAGGATGGAGTACCATTCGTAGTACACCAGCGTCCGCTACAGCTACTGGCGCTGTGGCGACGGTTACTGGTATTAATACTACATTAAACTTTGTTCATGGCGAGGCGGGAATTCCCGTGAATTTCAATCTAAAAATTTCCCGCTTTCCCGGGATTTTTCATGCGGGATACCGGGAAATAATAAAAAAAATAATTGGAAACTTAACTGTAAAAAGGGAGCGGTCGTTTCCGGTAGCAGGGCAATTTGTTAATAAAATTAGAAATAGGCTTTCGAGTCCATAAACTCTTTAAGCGTTTTAAAGAATTAATTCCTAAACCAAAAAATATGAATTATATTATTAAAGTATTTTCATATTTTGAAAAATTAAATTTTTTTTTTGAATTCAGTACCTTTTTTCTATATTATTTTATGTTTGTTTTTATTAACTGAATTGTTATGTTTATGTTCACCTATATTTGTAAGTTTACTTTTATCTCATATAACAATGTTAGAAATAACCTTTAAGGAATTTAAAAACTAAAAGTTAAAAAAAATAAAGTTCCTGTTGTAATACCCAATTTAAATGAACATATTAATGTATTATTAAAACATAAGGTATGTGTTAGTAAAGGCCCTGATACACTATCCTACTTGGTGGTGCGATCTGCCCAAGAAGTCGTGTGTGTTAAAAAAGTTTGGCCATAAAATGCACTTTTTGAGAAGTCGGTCCCACTTGTATATAATTATGAAAGTTTCCATAAAATGTTAGATTTCTTGCGATCAGAGATGCATCTTTTTAAAAAATTAAGTTGCAACGAAAGCAAAATTAAATTTAAGCTATTTATTTTATAAATCTGCAACAATTAGGCGAAAAAAATCAATAAAATCCAAAATCACTTGCGTGAAAAATACACATGTATTTATTTGTTTGCATCTTTTTTGTGTGATAGTGTGGCAAATTCAATGCAATTTTTAAAAGTGGAACAGAATTCTGTCAGATTTTCCAGTGAATGAATCGTACGACTGTGTATGATAGTGTATTTCAAACTTTCTAATACAATTATTGTTAATGCCTATTAATTTATTATTTCGAGGAGCGGGATCCCAAAAAATTAAAAAAAAAAATTTCCCGCTTTCCCGCGATATGAAGAATTGCGGAAAAAAACTCTAATGACGTCACAACTGTATCAGCAGCACTACTTGCATGACGGCTAGTCGTGCTGATACATCTTCAATCCTGAAAACTACATAAGAACCATTCAGGGTGTTAGTAGCTCTCTAGATTCCGCAGGTGGTTCAGTTCTTACAATTGGTGGTACCCTGATTACTACTACTGCTCAGCTCTTTAAGCGACTGGTATTAATAGTCAACAGCAAATGAGTAATTTATAAAATAGAGCACAATTTAAAAAGTTTTTCATAAGAAATATGTTATTAATAAAAATAGTGATTTTTGAGCAATTTTCTTTTTGACAACACTGTTTTTGGCAGCTCAGCTGTTGTTGTGTAACCAAAAAATTTTATTATATTTACAACTTTCTTTAAAAGAACATTTATTTGGTTTAAGTGTTGCTAAGAAAAATATTTCAATTTTGAGAAATAAAAAATATTTTAAAGCTAAAAACATATTAGTGGGGATCTTAAATTTAAATGGCCTTGCATAAGTAAATTATTGTACCGTATGTTATTGATAAAATTTCTTAAATACAATAGGGGCGTTCAGTATTTGGTTCAAATTGTCTTGTAACGGCAAAATATCGTAGTTTTTTTTTCATAAAATCTAACAGAAGTTTCGTGTATTGTGTTGTTGGATTTCGATATATTGCCCTTGCACTTTTGCAAGACCGTTTGCATCAAACTCAGAACTCTGCTAGTGTATTTAATAAATTTTATTATATAAATACGATACAATAAATTGTTTACTTTACACGATTTAATCGATGTAAATTATAGGAATTATAGCGACAAATAACCATTATTCTATTTAATGAAGTAAAAACTTTTTAATCCCTACAAATCATATTGTATCGAAGTAACCGATTAAATGTGGCACCAAACAGCCACATTTTAAATCCTTTATACATATAAAACTTAAAGTAAGAGCATTTTAATTCATTTATTCATTTATTTGTTTTTGTTCAACATGGTTTTGTTTTACCATTGAGTAATTGGATCGCTTAAAAAGTATATTTTATTATAGAAGATTCTCATTTGGAATATAAATGCGTTGAAAATGTTTTGTAATTTTCCTCAAAATGTCGAAGATTGAAATTGATTACTCCCTTATGTATTATTCTTCACTTGCTGCAGATTCACATGCCCCTGTTGTTTTTTCGTTTGTTGACTAGTTGGCTGTATGACTGGCTGGCTGGATAACTGGTTTTTCTTTTATTTGCCAGGATGAATAACAACGAATGTGGATGGTGGAGTTGCTTGAGTTTACGAAGAGAGGAAAATGGTTGTAAAAAGCGGCTGGTGGCGATGGGTTGGGGAGAAGATAAAGGGCTGTTGATGTGTGTAATTAAAATTTGCTAATTGGATCATTTGTAATGTTGTTGGTGAAAACAAAATTTTTTTTAAGAAACTTACTTATTCATTAAGCGCGCATATAAAAACCAATTAAACCAGTTGGATGTTGAGTACTTTTTTTTCAAGCTTACGTATCTTACGTAGCTTAAGTCCTAAACATTTTTTGTGAAAATTTGGGTATTGCGACTTTTGATGTGCCTCAAAAATTATTTTTTTTATGAAAAAATATTATTAAATAATTAATATTTAATTCAATTTATTAATATATTGCATTATTTTCATTAAGAAAGAAGAATTTGGGACATTTAAAAATATTTAAGCAGAAGTGAATTTTTCTGTAAACTTACGAACGTGATGTTTTTGAAGATCGCCACATCTTCTCATCAGATTTCTTGTGTATTCAACACACTTTTGGGAAGTATTTATAGTTCTTAAGCCTATTAAAGTTACCCATAAGAATGAATGATCATCAATGGCAATATAAGTTGAAATTTTATTTTTTTTATAGGCGGAGAAAAGTGCTTGATATCCACGATATCTAAGTTTAGGGCATCAGCGTTTGAATATAATTCCGGCCATTTAACCGCAGGTCTTTGATCCCATATACCAATGAGATAAAAATATAATTAGTTGTCAGAGATTTTTCAAATTAGGTACATGAATATGAGAAACTTTTTATTTTTGTCAAAAATCGCACCAAGGACACGCTCTTCTCCCATACATCCTAAAACTAAAAATCACCCTTATTCCACTTGTCATGTGTGTGAAGATAAATTTAAATAGTATAACTAGCAGGGACATGAACCAAAATATTTAGCGTGCTATTCAGTTAACAGAGCACTTTTATACCCTTAACAGAGCGCTGTTAAACATTTAACAGCAATATTGAAATTGATTAACTTTATTTAAGACGCCAAATCTAGGAACAGGGGCCAATTCTGTACTAAACAATTAATGGAAGATTGTGTCCAAGATATTACTTAAGATAATTATAATTATAGGAATTCTACAAATAATAAATATAACATAAAACAGTAATTGAAAAAAAAAATACTTTTTTCGGAAATAAAATTGGCCATTATGGAAAAATGAAGTCTTCTACAGAAATTCCACTATATACAAATGGTGTTCCTTTAAGGCCTATCAGCAGCACCATTTGTATATAGTGGGATGTCTGTAGAAGGTTTCATTTTTCCATAATGGCCACTAATCTTCTCCAGAAATATGACTTTTTTTTAAAACAGGAATTTATTTAAGATGCTGTAGAGATTAAAAACAGAAGGAAGTTATTATTAAAACACTATAAAACTAAGTTTAAAATAAATCTTAAATAACAAAATCAATAAAATTTGGGCAAACTTACATTGCATTGTTAGGAACAAGACTTGCGTCAGCTGAAGGTAAACTATGCCAATGTCTGTGGTATTATCATTTTTTTTCCACTAAGCTAGTTGCGCTATTTGCCGTTCAATTGAAAAATGATAATTTCGAATGAAAATATTTTTTGCGTAGTTTTAACCAGCTTACGCGGCCCTGCAACATTTTTTTTTTATTCTTACCTAAAAATAAAAATAAAATAAATAATGATATCCTATTAAACAGGTGCGACTGCATCTGCTTTAGAAAGAGTTTCACTTCCACCCACTTTAAAACATTCGATTTAAACAAAAAATTTAGAATGTCACTAAGTATTTTATTGGGGCGTTAAAGTGCAATAGAATTTCTTTCACCAAAAGGTAAACTATTTTTTTATAGCTGGAAATTTTACAACAAAAATAAAAAACATAATGAATACTGATTTATTTAATAGTTTAGCATGACTGCGATTTTTTAATTCCTGTTTCCGGGTAGTGAAAAGATCCTTAAAATCCCAAATCCCATTTCTGTCATACATCCTTTGACTTCAAATAGCTATAACATTTAAAACATTATTCGTTTTTGGTAGATATGGGATCGTGAGTAAATTTTCACTCAAGCTTATGCACGCTCCTGATAAATAAAAATTTACTAATGCATGCTTCTGTACGACCTTATATTTTTGAATCTCGTTCATGAACAATCACATAAATGGAAAAAAAAGTTAGCCACAATCTCGAAAATTTACGCTCACGAAAAAACTGAATTTATACAAAAAAAAATTAAATGAAAAATTACTCCAAAAATTTACTCATGTATGCTCAATCACGCAAAATTTTTTCATAATCATTCTCATGCACGTTGAAGTGATTGAATCAAAAATCTAATCACGATCACACATGAATCACGCTAATCAATTGAGCGGTCCCCATCTCTAGTTTTTGAATGTTAGCTGATGCTTCTCAGACATATATTTTTGTAAAATATTTACTGCCAGGCCCACGATGTCACACTTATTCGTTCATTCGTACAATTACATTTAAAACAAAAACAAATCCTAAAATTTTGTTTTTGTTTTAAATTAAATTCTACGAAAGAACGAGTACGTCTAACATCGTGGGGATGGCAGTTAATTGATATCAAATCATTTGATACGAATATCATAAATATAAATTTTCAAAAACAGATTTAAAACAAATAAATTTTAAATTTTTTCATTCTTCTTAGTCGTACACAAAATTCGACAAATATTTGTTTAAACTTTTACATAATAAAATTAACTCACAAAATCAGTAAAATAATTTGATGATTTCTGTTCTTTTAAGTACAAAAGAAATACTTTATCAAAACTTTAAAGTTAATTTGACTAAAGTGCATTTTGTTTGAAGCGATAAATCCAGAATTTTAAAGCCGTTTACTAAAAACAATATTTTCGTTTAATTGAATTTTTTCGTCTCTAAAAGAATGGATTCTTGACATAAATCGGTAAAAATAAATTTTTATTCATTGAATTTTGGATTCCTCTTGTGCCGTTAATGTTACTAAATTCAATACTATTTTTAAATGTTTATTCTTTGTATTTTATTTAAAAAAAAAATGTAACATTAGAAAAATATCTTGGTTATTGTTGTAAAACTTGATGAAAAGTAGGTAACCGGCAAGCTTTTAAAAGTATTATTTCTTATATTGTGATACTATTTTTTAAGAAGGATTTTCTTAAATGTTTGCCAAATATTTTATTGAAGCATTTAAAGCTCAATTTATTGTTTAGTAATTTTTATCCTCCGATTTTTCTCTGGTGGGTTCAATGGAAGAGTGTGAATTCTAATTTATTTTGGTAAAACTTATTTTTTGTGAATATAGCCGATGCAATTTTTGTCCCTGATTGGCGATATCGAAGAAGAATTATCGAAGTGTAATGGAATAAACATTTTTTTACGCCGCTACTCACTTCATCAGCAATCGGTGGATCTTGGTGTGCGTTGAAAACCAAACAGTGAATTTTGATTAAGAGTGGTTTAATTAAAGTTACGAAGTATTTGTAAATATAAATATATTTATTACATCTTATTTATTTACTATTTAAATAAACTTTATATTATGAACAGATGATGTCACCACAAAATCCTTGATAAACATCTTAACATTTATCTATCTGTTTTTGTACTTATATTTATAACCCACATAACATAAAATAATCATATTAATAACCAAAACATTTGTCCTAAACCGAAAAATAATTTAACAGTCGTCATCTACAGCATTATCATCATGTTGTCATCAACTTAAGTGAAAATGCCACTTAAAAAATTTGTCGACAGAAATCAAACGAACATAGAAAGAAATATATGACTGTGATTTATATTATTGACGGCAATCATCAACAATCAAAATGGCAACAGGATTAACATAAAGGATCATAACACCAACCAACCATATAATAAGTTGTTAAAATAAAGAAAATCAAATGTTGAACTTATAAGAAATGAGCCGAACAGTTAGGGAAATATTTATATGGGACTATTACAATTACTTAAGAAGTTTTAAGTGTACTTATATAAAAGAGTAAGGGGATTGATTAGAGTTCAGATTTGGTGGCTTAAGCTAGAAGCTTGTAATTTAAACGAATTGGTATACTTAGAAACGATTTTCAGTGATTGAAGCCTCAAAGGGAAAAATCGAGGAAAATACTCGTAATTACAAACCAGCATCTAACATTCGAACCCAATAAGTGTGGAGATTTTTTTACACATGAAAGATACATACCTACTATAAGCGAAAAAGAATATTTGTAGCACTTTTTATATAAAAGACACTTTTTATATAAAAGATACTTTTTATATAAAAGACACTTTTTATATAAAAGATACTTTTTATATTAAAGGTACTTTTTACATAAAAGCTACCTTTTATTAAAAAAGTACTTCTTTTAAAAGGTTCTTTTTATTGAAAAGATACTTCTTATTGAGAAGTTACTTTTTATCGCAAGGTTATATATATTTAAAAGGTACTCTGATTTTAAAGGTACTTTTCATTGAAAAGGTACTGCTTTGTACTTTTATGTAGTATTTCTTTCGAAAACTACACTTTTCTAGAGAGGACATTACTTGCTTTTTTTTAAGCAAATAAAAAGACAAACGCGAATCATAAATTTATTGTAGGATTTCGAAATTGAAGCCTCATCGAATTTGAAAGGAAAAGACTGAGTTGTAATGGAATATCTTAGTGGTCATAATATTAGGCTATTTTTGTTTTAAAAATCATTTAAAAGTTGCAACAAACGGACACTAGAGCACTTTTCAGCACTTAATGGCAGTTTTTCTTTGGCTTTTTATTTTGTTTTTTTCAAATAAGTGTAAAACATTTGTTTCTAGATAAATGAATGAAAAAACACGGACATAACATTTTTTACGTTATTTAGTTTTTCTTACCGAGTTTATCAATTTTGAATCGTTTTCCCAAATAAATGTACCTCATCATCAGTGTTGTAAAGATTTATCTTATTTCTAAACATTGCGGTTGAAAACGAACAAACATTTTTCAATTTCCTTATACAGACTTAAATTGGTTCATTAGTTAGTACAATCCTTTAATTATTGTAACTCTACACTCAAAATATTCTGTACGTAAAATTAACTGAAATTGTAATTTAAAATAAATGAAAGGTCACTTAAAAACCGGTCCACTCATTTTTCATTTAAATTTAACCAAAAGTTCATTTAATTTTTAATGTTAAAAAATTAATTGACTTAAGGCCGTAAAAATAAACGATTTTTCCTTTGTTTGTTTAGGAGAGGAAATCTCAAACAAATCATATAAAGCAAGCAAAGAAGAAAAATAGCACTTGAAAACAACGGACAATATTGAATGTAACCGAAAATCCGTATTAATATGTAATTAGTTGTTTGAAATAATGTTAGAATCAGTTAAAAATAAAATTGCTTACAATTTTAAATGCTTATTCTTTTAAAATGACTGAACGGATTACTTCTTGAATAACGTACAGTCCGTTACTGTAATAATATAGTTATCCCGGCCTTAAGATTTCCTTTTTTGGTACCACTTGAATTAAAATTACATAGTTTTTTGAACACGCCACGAAGGAAGATCTTTTGTTAGAGCCCAATTTAAAAGTAAAATTAAATTTTAAGTTGATTTGGAAAGAAGCGATTTTTTATTATTAAAATACAGAATACCATAAACCGCAAGTATTACCCGTACTAACATTTCCTAACAACAATTACACGATTTCCCTCCTATTCCCGTGAGTGAAATCTATGCCAAGAACGTGCTTTCTTAGTTGTTCAATTTGGCAAATTTTATATAAAAGTGATAAACCTGCCATTTTTAAACAAATTGCATTCGTACCATTAATCCCGAATTTTACCTTATACAAATTTTTCCTCCTGTATTACAAATGTGTAATACAAGAATAATATTTACAAAATACAGACAATAAAAGTCACAAGCACGCATTCAAATCTGACAAAAGAAAAATGTTGAAATGTCAAAAAGTGTGTTATTTGTATTTGTACTAGAACTTTATGGTGTTCTTAAATATGTGTGTGCGTGTGTATGGGTTTGGGGGTTTTTAAATAAAATTTCTCCAAAAGGATAAGCTTAATACAAAGTATTTGTTTTCTTCTCCCTGCTACTTATAATTTCTGTTATCCTTGACAAGTGACACGCATACATACTCGTACGAAACATACACACATTGTGCCATCTAAGAAATGTATCTTAGAAAACAATTTTTTTATTTTTTATTCGAAATTATGTTATATATATGTTTTTATTATTTTACTCGTTGCTGCTTTATATTTTATAACACAAACTCATTTTTTAAGTATAAAGCTAAACAAATCAGAATCGCATACAAAGTAAAAGGCAAATAAATGTAACTGTTGGGTTGTCAGTTTAAAAGGGTGTTTTTTTAAGGGCATAGTGATTACAAAATATTGCAAAGTTTTATTCCAAATATATTTTTATATGGTTTCATTTAATCGCTGGACATTTAAAAATTTCCTGTAGAGGCGTATGATCCATCTGGTGAAGAAAGTCCATTTGGAATTCACAAAAACCATTCCCGCGTTTAATCTTATTATTATGAAAATCTTTAAAAAATCTGAATCAAGATCAATTTGATTTTGGGGTCTTTCATTGAATTTGAGAATTTTACGAACCCTTTAAATTATATTTTTGGAAAATTCGTTGAATTGGAACCAGTTATTGCGAACGATACTAGACGATTTCATTGAATGAGAGCGATCATCAATGATCAATTTTGGTATACCAAACGTTTTGCTGATTAAGCAATTAAGTTTTTATGATGAAATGGCAAACGAAAGTGATTGCTTATGAAATGACTGCCAATTAAAACACTATTGCCTAGAGAAAATTCTATACCTCTAGAAAAACACCCATTTCATACTTAGATTGTGGGTTTGTAAAATCTGTATTATTTACATATTCATATGTATCTTGTAATATTCGTCATAAATTTATACAGATTTTACAGATTTTGAAACTCCCGCAGGATTAGAAACAGCAAAGTTTTTTTTCTTCACCATCTCGTGGTCTTTATCACTTAACCATTAAATGACAAATTTTCAGAGTCATCTGCATGGAACAGAAAAAACTTCAAAGGAGTGAACTTCAACGGTAAAATAAACCGATGATGAGCTTAGGAAACCTGATATTTAAAATACTCAAAGTAATCGAATTATTGTAAAATACCTTCTAAACCCATCTGACAGTTAGAACTCTTTATATTTTATCCAAAGGTTAAACGCTCAAAACAATGAACTAAATCTTAAAGCTGAGCCACGTTCACAGATTTTCATTTCGTCATCCGATTTTCTTTTTAAAGCACTTTACATTTTCCAAGTACTATTTTTTAAACAAAATTGCTTAAATATTATTTTGTATCCAAAATTCTCAATATTGGTGTGTCATTAAAATAGGTAAACTTATGTACCCCATACAATTTCTCAGTTTTCTTGCTAAAAATGGAGAATTTTCTTTTTTACATGGTTTTAATTATGTTTACTTTTAACATAAAAAAAGTTCCCTTACTTTAAGTCCTTTTCATCAGTGTTCAGAGAAAAATGCATTAAAAATTAGGACTGATTAATATTCTAATATCAACATCAACATCATCATGGATGGGACGTACACAGCATTATATAGGCTTCGGGAACAGATTAACTCCTTTAAATTTATAGCAGATTCAATTCTGTTATTATTGCCCGTCCCCAATTATAATAGAAAGACGTGGTGCTGCGACAAAAACAAACCCAATTGGAGAGGGATACAAAGCAATGCATTCTAAAGCAATGCATCTAAAGCAATTGCAGCTGAAATGCGTAATTAAATTTCGGCATGAACTGTGAGGCGTCGCACAGTGGGGCCTTTAGGGTTTTTTCGTTGCAAAAATCATAAGTTTTAAAGTAATAAAGATATTTAAAAACTTTAAAAAGCATTTGAAATGAGACTCCTTCGGCTTCAATATACATGATTTGCACGGTCATAGGTTAGCCGCAGCATTGTGCACAGTGTCGGCTTTTGACTTTTTTCATTACAAACATCATAACTTTTAAAGTAATAAAGATATTTTAAATAAAAATAAGTTACCTGTATGATCATAGGCCCATAGAGGTCATTCTGTAAATTCCGTATTAACGAGAAGCAATAAAATTATGTAACAAGTAAGTGCTGCTGTGAAAACAATTTTGGAGAGTCTTTTTTATTATTTATTTCCTTTCACATTTTGAATACATCTTTGTTACATACTTTAAAAATGGGGAACAATTCTTCTCGTTTTCGCCATGAGATTGTAATAGCTTTCTTCATATTTCAAGAAAACCTGTAATTTTTTGTGGCTAAATTAAGTTAAATTATTTAAAGTATTATGTAGCAAATATGCTCAGAAAATATGGGCGGGACCATTTTTGGCCATCTTTAGATATGCTCTATTTTATTTGTAAAAATTACCTAAATATAGGGTGTCTGAAAAACGGCAACTGCCGAAAAAGTAGGACATCTAATGAACATTTTGTTACTTTTTTGAATAAAAAATAAACACACCTTTAAAACAATACCAAAAAAATGAACGGCAATTTTTCTGATACTTAAATTCTAAAAATTTTTTTCCTAAAAAATTGTCGACTTTAAGCAACTCTACCAGCTATAATTTTTATCCAATTATGAAAAACGTTTTTGAACTGGGATCAGTGAGAAGCTCTTTATACGATGTGTTCATTTATATTACAAACTTTTGTCATAAAATTTTGTATTTTTGCCACGGATTTTGGGAAAAGGCGCCACACTTCGTCGCTTGTGTCATTTCAATCTTCCGGGACGACTAGCACGAGAAGTTCCATTGTTGAAAAAGTGAATTTACCGAAGAAATTAGATTTTGAGAATTTGACATAAGACATGGTGAGGCCTATAAGGAACTAGAAAATGGTATAATCTGCTGGAGCAATCAAACTAAAACTAATTTGTAAAAATTAAAATGTAGGAACACCAAAGGACCGAGAATTCAACCCACGTTGTACTACACTAAAACAATTTATTAATCGTGGTGGCATTTTTAATATTTATAAAGCTTTTCAATAACTCCCACTGCTTCTACTCCAAGCACTGATGATAAATTTTTTATTTTGCGCGGACCTTTTCTGTGCTTTAAATCATAACGATTTAAGCCAATAGTTGTGTGACGTACTAAAACTTCATCGCCTTTTGGCTCACCCATATTCTTATCTACAAATTCTAATACTTCTGGTCTCCCAGTTTTTTTAATTTGTATAGCTCTAATCATGATGAATGTAAGATAAAAACTTTGATTATGTTATCTAATAATTAATATTTTGCAAAGCCATTGTTTCCATAATTAAAAAGCTTGACTTTTTTTATCAAATTAACCAAAATTTAACCAATTATATATTTGGATATGAAAAGCCGTCTGCTGCGTTTGCAACAATATGACCATTTTAAAGGAGTGTTTGGTGAGGTTCCAGAACAGTTCGAACGATTTTTTGCGCCGTTTTGTAACTGTGGACGAATCATGGAAACTTCCAGCATAGTCTCCAGACTTAGCACCTTGTTTTGTCATTAATGGTTAGGCTAGGTAAGGGTGGCAGCCAGAATCCCAGACTCACTTAGACCGTTTTAGTCCATTGAGATGCCACGGAGACTCTACTTATTCGGAGTCCCCGCCATCAAACCAACCAGAGCTCAATATAAAGCTACTAATATGTTGGAGTTCAACTTTGGCGACATCAGAAAAGTCTCTGAACTCAAGAGCGCACATTGTGGCCATTTTCTTTCTTGCAAGTCAGGACAGTGACACAGAAACATTCCAATTCCGGTGGAACCTGTAAGGTTGTCCCAGTACTAGCAAGCTCATCAGCCCCAGAGTTCCCTTGAAAACCTCTGTGCACCGGGATCCAAATGATCCTGATATTCAATTGCTCTGTCATTTCGTTTAGAGATGGTCGGCAGTCAAGGGCTGTTATTGTTTTTAGAAGCGGGGATTGAAGGGCCATAATATCTGCTCGACTATCAGTGTATATGTTGATTAAAGTCGTTGAAGTAACATTCACTTTCAACCAATCTGCAACTTCTTTTATAGCAATGGTCTCTACCTGGAAGACGCTGCAGTGATACGGAAGTCGCTTTGCGATACGAAGACTTAAAATAGCTGAAAAGACTTCATAACCCACACCTTCTTGTGTTTTGAAGCCGTCCGTATTAAAATCAAAGTTTTTTTCTTCTGCCTGAAGTACAATTGTCATTAATACAAACTCCTATTTTGAGGGCGCTAAGAAATCTTATTATTTGGAGGGAATAAAAAAAACAGAAAGACGCTGAACCAAATGTTTCGAGTTTAAAAGAGACTTTGTTGAGAAATAAAAAGGGGAAAAATTTTCATTTATCCAAAAAGTCACGGAATTATCAAACTGTCCTTGTAGAAGGTAGTCTGTTCTAGACTTTCTTAGTTTCCTTTGTTAATAAAACTAAACTAAAATAGTTTTTTAATGCTTAAAAATCAATTTGAAATATTTCAAAATTTTCATCGATTGCATTTTCATAACTAGATTCAACAGCCATAAAACTTAAATAATGTTAAAGAGATTTTTGCACAAATAATGCAATAAAAATGAAATATTGCCACTATCATTGACAGTAAATTAAATAAAAGGGGCCAAGAAATATTCGCATCTAATAAATAAATAAAATAAACTACACATTTAATTTTTGGTTATTTTGCAATTTTTTACTTCATTACACTTTTGTTCTACAAACGACCCTTTGCTTTGTATGTATTTCTGGTTGTTTCTTTTTTATTTCATTATTTCATTGCTGAATTATAAAAACCATTTGCAAATAAGAACTTGTAAAGGAATGTTTACGACACAGTAATGGAGAAGTATTAACTTGTGGGTATTGAGTAACGAGTATTTACTCCCTTTAGAAGTCTTGTACAAAAATGAATCGTCAAGAAAATCAGAGAAAACATAAACATTCTTTAAAGAAAAAAATCTTTACACTGTAGATATATTCAATGGCTGGACGAATAGTATCGAGTAACCAAATGAGAAGTATTGTGTAGAATCGTGTAGTCAAAATCGCAAACACTAATATTTACAATTTGTTCTTTATATATAGTTTTTTTTTTAGAAATTTTTATTACCAACAAGCAAACCAGCCAAGCAAATATCTCATCCACATCTTGCATGTCCTCAAAAGGAAAAGGATATAAAAGTAAACAAATAAATGTGTTGTAATCAACAAAAAAATCAAAACAGGAGATAGTTTTGATTTTTTTGAAAGAGGTTTGCAACGACTTATTTGAACATTACTTATTTAAAAGCAGCTGATGTTAGAGATACTTGTGTATTTAAAAATTAGGAAAGTAATCGGGGATTGCCCTCAATGTGCGTGTTCATTGGGGTACGGTTCCAATCAGACAACTACGAGAATGAAACGGATTTTTCGTATGTCATCTATTGCAGCATTCGTTCAACCCTTAAAACTTCCTCGCACTGCTACACTTCTAACGATCCCAAGTTGTAATATGAAGCGTTTGTGGCAACTAGTTTCAGGACCTTGAATTATAAAGGCAGGGGCTAATTGCAGCAAAGCAAATGGAGCCAAAAAACACCACATTCATGATTCAGTCACAATTAAGTTCAAATTGTCTGCATTCGGCAATATCAGTTCATGTCTACACGCTTCTTCAGCATTCTTTTTGTGAATACTCGTCACAATTTTTTAAGGGATAAGCTTGTTATTGACTTTAGGGCGATGCCACACGATAACTGCTCAAACAATAAGGCGGTTATCTACTTGTTTACTTCAAGGACAATGAAAAACACGTTACAGATGAAGCGCCAGTAGGCTTCATCATATCGTCGGTCACAGGTTGACAACTCTTAACTCGCAAAAAAATCGAATCGGGTTTTTGATGCCAAAAGACTGTGTTTGTCCTTGTTGGTACGTTTCACTTATATTTTAAAAAAGTTTCCTTTCCTACTTCTCCTACAAATTTTGGTTTTTTTATTTACTTCCATCACGGCTTAGTAACGGAGTAATAACGTTTTTTTGTCTCCTAAAAAGTACAAAAAAACATGTTAAGAGCTGTCAACCTGTGACCGACGATATGTTCTTGAAGGCTGCTGCGATAGACAAAATCAATGAATTAAAGTTCGAATTGCTTCATCGCGCAAATTATCTTCCAGAGTTAGCTCCCTCGGACTATTTTCCATTTCCACAATGATAAAAATGGCTCGGTGGCGAAAGATTTGACAACAATGAAGAGGTGGAGTACGATGTTGAAGGGTACCATAAATAGGGCATCAAAGGTATTGAGTATCGCTGTGAAAAGTGGATCGAGCTAAAACGAGATTTTGTTGAGAAATAGAGAAAGTTTTTCCTAAATTTGTTGTGTCGGTTAATTTTGGCACCGCCCTTTGGTCAATTATTATAAACTGTGATTTTTAAAAATGATTTTCGTTGTTGATTTTTGTAACAGAAAATGCTGTTCGCTTCGTTAATCGGTTAACGGATTAATTATCAGTCGATCAACTTTTCAATGGCTTGAAAATTGGCTATTTTGGATTAACGATTAAATCGTTTAATTTGCATCGATTAATCGATTAAACAAAATTTTATATTTCTTGTAGTATTTTAATATTTTTTTAGAGGTTTAATTTAATCTAAGAAACTAAGTGTTAAGAAATTGAAAATATCCAAACAGGACTGAAACTGCATAGCAGCAGATAGAAAGAAAAATAGCTGATATAAGTGAAATTGTTTTTTCTAAATCAAGTTTATTAACCGATTAATGGTTAAGCGATGGAGACCCTAATATCTTTATAAAAGACAGTATATCGATAAGAGTTAACTGCCAGGCCCACGATGTCACACGTATTCATTCTTTCGTACAAATTCTAAAATTTTGTTTTTGTTTTAAATGTAATATTACGAATACGTGTGACATCGTGGGCTCCGCAGTAAAATTGTTAAAACTCTTTTGGCAGGACATTTGTATGAGAGCAGTGATGTTATACGTAGGGAAAATATTTGTAGGGATTTTCTTTTACAAAAAAATGGCCGTAAGGAGAAAATGACAGATTTATTGAAGTCATTAAAATGCAGGGACTTTTCAATAATGTGGCAAAAAGGTATTGATTATGCAACCTTATTCGATTTGTGACAACATACGGGAATATCACAAATTGTCATGTTTTTTAAATGATCGCTTGCCGCCATTTAAGCTTTTATTTTAAAGTAAATTTGTGAAATATTGCCTTTTTTATATTTATATATAATGAACCTTTCATTTTCTTCAGACTTTTCGGCGTGCTTAGAGGAAACCGAAAAGTACTGAAAACAAAAATTCAGCAAAAAATGGCTGGAGGACGATAACTTCAAAGGCTGGCTGGAAGTTGTCTCTGATCAACCGTTCAAATACATGCAATAAAATTTTAAATTGCGGCAAGTCTGATCTTCTGAAGCACGCAGAAAGAAAGATACACAAAAAAATTTAATTCTGTAAAAAAGACAAACAAACTGTTATTTTTTTAGAAAAGAAAAGCAGCAAGTCAGCTGTTTTTCGCTAAGCACCATGTGGCGTTGCAAATCATCGACCTCTTTTGAAAAAAAAGAACTGATCCACGTACATAAAAGTGTTTATATTTATATATAATTTATATGCATATATCATTTAAAAGTTGTAGGGATTTTTGTAGAGACAATTTTTTGAACGCTTAGGGAAAAATATGGATTTTATTCGGGCTGCGTAAAGACTTCTTAAAAAAATATATAACATATCACTGGTATAGAGCCAGCAGAAATTATGCAACCATTACGGACAACTGTCCAGCCATCTAATACCTTCCTTGTTTATGGTGAATATATGTAAGACTTATAAAGGGTTGTTTTAATAACAAGGGTTAATGAAATTCATTATTGTTTTTCCACAAACATAAATTTCTGCTTATGATGTCATTTAGAATGCTAAGTTTGTTACACAATCGGATCGGATAATGAAATATAGAAAAGGCAACAAATTTAAAAAAACACAACCAGAGTAAAATGTCAAATCAATGTTTGATTTAAAAAAATTGTTGTGGTTACATAATATTTATTTAGGATTAATGCTGACAAAATTCGATTTGATTATTTGTTTCAAATCAATTATTCGTTTTTCTATTTTATCTTTTACAAAATTATTATTATTTCACAAATATTTAAGGTGAAGGAGTACGAGCACAAAAGCAGGCATTAATATTGTCTTTGTATTTTGATCACAAAGTAATCAACTGGGAGGCTCTAAAAAGTCATTCTGTCATTAATGTTTAACTACATACAGGTTACAGTTTATGGCTGCTATTTTAATACTTGTGCCTCCCCAAATGGTTCCGTTTAGTAGCATCATCAACAACATCGTTGTCATCAATAAAATCAAACAACAAATTTTCAATAAGAATCTATTAAACAATAAAAGATTATAATTGAACATAAATGGTAAATAAAAATTGTTGGTAAATAATTTTGTTGATGATGTTGCTAGATTTTTGAGTGACCAGAGTTTTGGTGCATTTTAAATAAAACAAGTAATGGCTGAGTCATTTTCCACTTAACAGTTTTGATATATAAAACATAAATTTATAAATTTTTTTTAGATCCATTTTTGTTGGAAAAGGCATTTTATTTAAGATGAATTTTTTTGTTTCTTTTGGTATAAAATCTTTTCTTTTATAAAGTCTGATCGATCATCTTTAGAATTTCCTTTACTTTCGGACATTTTCCATAATTAATTTTTAAATGTCCCTGGTATGAATTTGTTTAGTCTGCGTTTACACATGTTATGTCTTATTGACATGATTGCTACTTTATAGGTGAGAGAGACGAGGGGAAAAGAAACGAGTACTCAGATTCACGTACAGTACAACCTCCATAATCCGGACACTCGCTAATTCGGACTATCCAGTAATCCGGACATTTCAATTGTTCGGACAGTTTAGAAATTTTTCTTCTATAGTTTGGACAAGTTTTCTTTTTTTCTCAGTAAAATTTGCGTGACGAACTGTTTTCAAAAGATATTTTATGAGCTGGACAAACAAAAGCGACGGATAAGAATATTTTATTTTCAAAAGAATTTAAAAATAGAGCAGACAAATTACATAAAAATTCTTATTTTTCAAAATGAATATTTTTGGTCACTTTTAGTTTATTTCTTTATGTTTTCTGTAAAATAATTAAATACAAATGAATTCTAATGTGTTCTGATTTTTCTTTTCGGTAATAAAAATAAATTATATATTTGTGCATATATGTATTGCCACTAATCCGGGCAGTAGCTGAAACTTTATCTGTCCGGATTATGGAGGTTGTATTGTACTCTATTTACGTTAGTGCTGGCAAATTCTACTCCTTTTCATTACTCAATAATATTCAATACTTTTCATTTGGCTACTCAATACTACTCGATACTTTTAACGTATTTTTTGAATTTGTAACGCATAGTTATTATCTGCGAATTGAAGTAGTTTCTTAAAAAATTTAAAATAGATCTTCAACTATTATTGGTTTTGTATCTCTTTTATTATTAAATAAAAAATAAATAAAAAATAAAGCTAACTTTTAATTTAACCTTAAAAACAACTTAAAGAATAATTTAATTGTTCTCAAAAAAAATTATTTAGTTTTGATTTGATTAAAGAATGTTAAGGCCTCCAGACACGTTCAAAATGCTTGCTAAGCATGGTTATAGCATAAGTGAAAATTTGATAGTATGTGAGACACCAACGACGATTGATGGAAAATCAAAAAAATTAGATTTTTGGCATGCTTGCTGCCAGTTGCTTGTACCTGTATGGTATTAACCCATCAAACACGAACAAATTTTCAGTAGAATTATATTTTCATTGTGAACAGTTTTAAAAAAAATCGGTATTAAAAGAAAATTAGAAAAATTACTCGTACAAAAAAGTGTCAGAATCAAAAGAAAAACAAAGAAATAACTGATGAAGAAAAGAGAAGTGTTAGAACTTATTAAAAAAACATTTTTGTCATTAACATTTCATTATTTACCGACATTGTTATATTATTTTTAGCTAAACGAACAGCACAAAATCAAAGTACGAATGAATGCTTGGTGGGTCATCAAGCGTGGTACCATCAAGCCCGCAAGCAAACGTACACGAACTTGACAGCAAGAATTTTGATCGTGTCTGAGGCCCTTTACGCCTTGTTGTCTTTTTATACAGTGATGTATTTTTATGCACTATTTTATCCACTCAACTTGCTTAAAAATACAACTCTAAAAGTATCGGGTAACTACTTTTGAGTATTGAGTAACCAAAAGAAAGGAAATACCCGATACTCGATACCCACTACTCAATACTTTGCCAGCACTAATTTAGGTTTTATTTTCTCATTCGTAATTTTAAGCCTGAAGGCATTTGCGAGCAATTGTCGTCAACATGACATGACTTGTGTGAACAACAATGAAAGTTTAAAGAAGAAAAAGTAAGAATCATGTCAATAAGACATGAGCCGTTTAAGCGCAGACTCAACGATTAATGCTTCGGCTTAACACAAAAAGTCACCACCGTCAAACAGTGGAAAGCGTAGAGAATTCTAGAGTTCTGACGATGGAGATGTTTCATATTGTTTTAGCTCTACCAGTCATGAATTTTTTTTTTTTACTTTAAATTGTTACGATTATAATCATTGAAAAATCTCTGAGTGACATATTTTCGGCATAACATTTTAACCTGATTTATAGTACCTATTTAATGGGTGTTATTTTAGTACTCTTTATTAAAGGGCTCCAATGTGGGTCTATGAAATATTAATTTATAGTGTTTTAAACATTATTGACTCTAAATCTGAGCTTTATTCAAATGTATCTTAAACAAATTTCATATATTATACTTCAGTATTAAGTTGTTATGATCTGGAATCTTTAAAATCCTTTTCGTCCTCAGCCATGCGTAACTTACGCTTTAGATTTCATACTTTGATTTCAATAAAAAATAAAACATTTTCAATCTGGTCCTCTCAATCATTGCTGATTGACTGACTGACTGCTTGCTGGCTGTTCTTTTTTTATTTATTTATTTTTTTATACTTTAACTCACTGACAAACTAAATGATTCCTACAAATACTCACACTAACTACTACATACAGAGTTGTCTGTATTAAACATTCATACACATGCATTTATGTATGTATGTGTATATTGTTATTTTAGGTAAACGTATAAATTTCTATTGATTTTAAAATTATGAAAGTAAACAATGATAAAAAAGCATATACAACAACAACAAAAACAACAGCAAAAAACAAATAAACGTAAAACAAACGTCAAACGAGGGAACGAATTGTAGGAGTATAAAAGTCAAAACAAATTTTATTGAAAATTGCACGCAAATAACATGAATTGAATAACAATTTACTCATAAATAAAACTCATAGAAGAGTATGAATAAAGACGAAGTTAGACATAAATGTCAGTGTGACACCAACAACCGCACAACAACTGATGATTTACCATCATCTATTTGTCGTATCATCGTGATAATTAAGAAGAAGAGGTTTATTTACTCTTGAAAAGTATGAAATAAAATAAATATTTATTAAAATTGTGCCTGATTGTTAGCAAAGGGTGTGGGAAGTGGGTGAGTGCGCTACTGTCTTCAAGTAAACAAATAGAGTTATCAAATAATCGTCATATTCATACAAGCGGTTTTTGAATACTTCGAAAAAGTGTAATTTTTAAAAACCGTGTTGAATATACGGTTTTTAGTGTTTTATGTTACTTTCAGAATTAAGTTATTTCAAATAAAAAAAATATTCGGTAGTTGAGTGTCAAACCATCTTGTTAGAAATGGGATGATCTACACATGTGAACAATAACTAAATTAAACTTTAATGACCAATTTTCAGTTTGGCTGGTTTTTGGTGTTTGTGTTAATTTTAGGCTTTGGTGAGTGAGCTCCTACATAAGTAATAAAATTGTATGGTTTTGAGGAACATTTTACGATTTGACGGAAAAGAGCCACAGAAGACCATTTATTTTTTATTTATTGTTTTGATTAGAACCACACCACTACTTAAGGGATGACCCCTACATATGCAATGTATTGTGCTAGAACTAGGAAAATAGGTTATGATGAGGAGGATAGAGGGAAGAGTTTCATGTGGACATTCGATTCGAATCTTCCCAAGCTGAAAGTAGTAGGAAAGATATCTGCGTGGAGTTTGTTCCAATTATGAACTGTGCAATTATAAAATGAGTGCTTTCTGCAATGCATGATGCGATTCACTGTCCATTCGACCAGAATGAAAATCGTAATGAAAATCCGGTGGTACGCAAAAGTATTTGGGTATCGGGAATAAGTTAATGAGAGTACATCCCATTGTAATAACGATAAAACAGCGAAACGAACCCCACATTGCGACAATGTTCCGCTGAACCAATAGAGTTGGCTGCCCTACTGTCACCGATGAGCTTCTTTGCCCTCTCCTGCACGCGGTCGAGTAACTTTAAAACAGATTTTGAAGCACCGGCCCATACATGAGAGTTGTATTCCATTCTCGGTAGGATATAATTGTTTGAAAAACTATTTGCTGACTTCCTATAACATCGCACTGCGTCATTAATGTCACATTACCAGCATGGTTTCAGAAAAATTTACTCAACGACGACTAATGTTCTTCATTTAACATCTTTAGTCAATCACGCATTTACACTAAAGAAACAAACTGACGCTATTTATACTGACTTCAGTAAAGCTTTTGATAAAGTTAACCATAAACTTCTTCTTACTAAATTGGATATAGTGGGTGTATTTAACGGGCAGAAAGCAAACCATACGATTTCACAACATTTCTTCTACTAAGTACGTATACGTCTCATCTGGTGTTCCCCATCTTGGTCCGATTCTTTTTCGCTGTTTATAAACGATCTTCCGAACGTTATCAACTTCGCAAATGATGTACACGGACGATGTTAAATATTTTTATTCGTTTAATCATTTTATTGATCACGTTTTTCTTCAAAGTGACCTTGATAACTTTTTTGAATGGTGCAAACACAACATGATGGAGCTGAATTTAAAAAATGTAATTGCATGCGTTTTTCAAGAAATAATCTTATTGCTGTTAACTATTCCTTGGGAGGTCATTAGTTGGATTTGTTTGATTCATTTCTTGACATTGGAATTTTACTGGATCGTAAATAAAATTTTGTTTCACATATTACTTTGGCTGTAAATAAAGCTAGAGGTATTCTTGCCTTTATAAAGCGTTGGTCTAAAGAGTTTTCTGACCCCTACATTACGAAGCAGCTACACGTGTCTCTAGTCAGACCTATCTTAGAATACGGATCAATCATATGCGATCCATACTACAACATTCATAATATTCGTATTGAATCTGTGCAAAAACAATTCTTGCTGTTCTGCTTACGTGTCCTTGGATGGAGTTCCTCAACAAATTTGCCTTCATATACTAGCAGATTAGCTTTAATAAACTTTCCTACTCTCAAAAGTCGTCGTACAATGTTAAATGTTTCTTTTATGATAAACCTTATCAATGGTAGCATTTGCTCTGAATTTCTGTTAAATTCTGTTAAATTTAATATTCCTTGCCGTAGTACTCGCCATTAAAGTCCTCTTGTTATTAAGTTTTGTAGGTCTAATTATGCTATGGCTGATCCTTTCACGAGATTATGTCGTCAATATAATTATTTGTCTGAACTTGTTGATTTTTCTTTGAGTTTTAATATTATAACGCACAAAATCATTGTTTTTCTTAATTCATAACTTATACATTTTTATTATAATTCATGTAATTTAATATAATTTTTGTACCTTGTACCTTAGTCTGAAAGGATTATATACATTGACTAATTACAATATAATATACAATACAAATTAAAAAAAATTAAATTTTTCGAAACGTTCTAAAACATGACTACTCATAAATGTGGGTGCAATTTCTGTAAATAAATCATACAGGTAGCCAACGGAAAAAACCCAAATAATTAAAAAAGTGCACTTTCCTTTTTTCCTTTTAATTGTTCACGCACATTTATGACCATTTTCTAGTTTGTTACCGCTACCATAAGAATCAAATAACCTTTTGTTTATTACTTTTTTTTTAATTCTGACAATCATAAAAAAAAGTCATCAATTTTTTTTCCAAGGAATTTTGAGCATATCTCTAGCAAATTTTTGAAATTCATACCTTCACTTAATTGTGAATAAAAGCGAAACGCGTTCATCGATTTTCATGATTTATGTCTCATTTTGTTCATAGGTTATGTGACTTTACGTGAAAGTAATAGGTCTAGACTCTTTTTACCGTTTTGGATTTCTTATGAATTAAAAATAAAAAAATTCAATTTTTTAGGCACTTTTTTACACTTTTACTTTTTTTCTTCATACATTTATTTATAACTCCGAAACTGTTGCTTATGTAGCGAAACGTCGTATGAACAGATTAAAGGAATTGTAATTCCCAATATTTTTTTATTTTTTCAGCAAAATCGGACTACTGGTTCTAGAGTTATGTCAAAAAAAAAAATATGATAGTTACTAACTTCAAATCGATATATCTCGATTCCTAGACGTGACCCAGCGAAACGCCGGGACACGTATAACTTCTTTTTTACCGGTATAACATTTCCCGTTGGTTTCATCCCATCCCGATTTTGACTGTCGCATTTTGTCGCATAGTGTTATTTAAATAAATAAATAAATAAAAAATAAATAGTATGGAGCACAGATCGTGTGAAGACGTTTTTACACCACCTTAAGAAGCCGAGGCGTTTAGAATGCATTTTGGGGAGTTATAGCGTTAATATGTTTCACAAAAATATTTATTTTAATATTTTCTAAATACTCTATACCTCAGATACATAGAACATATAGTTTCACATACCGCTATGCTGCACGAACAGGTCAAAGGGTCGATCTTTTAAAATCCCGACACAGGTGTATTTTTTTTTGGTATTCTTAAAAGAATCTATTGTCAGGTCGCTGTAATTCTGGATAAACTTCGAAATTGTTGCACAGAGAAATCAGAGAAACAGCAAATTGGTTTGAATTCGACGGTGCATAAATATATGAAATTGCTTTATTTAATATGAAATGATAACACACAGCACTTTGTCGATTAACTCGAAAATCACACTTTTATAAAAATCGCAAAATTAAAAAAGCCAGAGAGTCGAATAAATCGAAAACCGGTTTGACAATTGTATAAATAACAAATTGTGTGATTTTTTATGACAACATTTTGCGATGCTGAAGTCGTGCAAGATACAAAGAATATAAGATAACGCATTAAAATTTTAAAAACATTATTTTTCTACGCAACTACGTCACAGTAGTAAATGAGCACAGTTTGGGAAATTTTGTATACGTCACGATTTCAGTTTAAACATTTATATATTTTCAGGATACGTAATTTTGTTTCGGCTTAAGGTCATGTAACATTAATTAAAACACACGTATGTATTGTATTAATTGTTTTTTGTAAATTAATTTATTTTGCCCTTCCGATATTTCGGTCCACTTTGCTGACCATCATCAGGGATATTTTATAATATATATAATTTATAATATATATATATATAGTTAGTTAAACCATTTTTGTTTTACGTTGAAAGATATTCTTTGGCTCTTAAATTAAAAAGAAATTCTTAAAGTCATATTCGAATTTCATCCAAAGAATACATTTCAACTTATTGTTACTGAATATCATATCGCTTATGACATTCTTGAAAAACTTTTGTTGGTCACTGTACACAATTTAAAATGATTTTTCGTATTATATGCCTGTTTGTATACTTTGTCTTAGAAGAAACTAGAGAAAAATGCAAAAAACTAAAAACAAATACATTTCTTATACTCAGCCCAGCTCACGAGCGGCCATCACATGATACATACAATCTTCATATGTATTGTAGGTATCATTTTAGCAAAAGAAACCAAGCTTTGATTTTAGAGAGATAAAACACATCACATTTGTATTACGTTAATATAAAATGATTCGGTCTTGCTGCTGGTGCACCTCGTGGGCAAGCTTAACGCACCATTGGACATGAACTAAAAAACTTTTTATATGATGTACTATTTTGTATCTATAGAAAAAATAGGAAAAATACAACATTGAAAAATCTAAAAAATATATCCTTTTAGACGGTGTGCAACTAACGAACTGCCTTCCCTGGACTCTCCAAATGTTTTGAGAATCCTAATAAAATATACAAAACTTTAATTTGAGGGGGATAACAGAAATAGATTTCTTATCTGCAGGGTCGGATTTAGGGGGCCCACAACAGACTCTTCGGAAAAAAATCTTTCAAATTTTTCGTATTTGCATGTCGATACGAGATATGACGGCAATGACAATACAAGTTTTCCCCGTTTTTTGTCAATACATAAAAAATTATTTTATCTTTAAGGTGACAGAAATATGATGATCACATGTTAATATTTCAATAGTTAGTATCCTAATTTAATTTTTTTTTGTGCATGCACATAACTGGACAGGTTTCAGTATATTGCTTACAGCTTCTCTATTCTTTTCATTTTCCATATGCACTGCTCATAACTCGTTTTGGTGTTTCTGCTAATATTTTATTTTTCTCGACTATCAGCTCCACTTTTTCAGGCGCATGTTTGCATGATTTTGTAGCGGTATCATGAGTAGTGATCGTCAGAAAACTCCTCGAGTTTTTACTAGTGGCTCTCGGAAGAGGAAATTTCAAGCAGAACGTATAAAGAAATTCGAAGAAACTTTAGCTAAAACATCCAAAGGTTCCGTTCGTGAACACTAAAATTTAATTTCAGATAATTCTTGTTTCCTATTATATTTACATATATGTGTTTGTTGAATACTAAGAGAATCTACTTGGTTTCACAATAAGTTATTTATTGAAAAACACGACTGAAAAAAAATTTTCAATTTTTTTTGGGAAAATTATTTGGGGCGAGGGTGCCCCGAGGCCTCTGGACCTCTGAATCCGCCTCTGCTTATCTACATACCAGGCGAGTCACTCTAATATATATAGATATTAATAATAATTATACAAAGTGTAAATTTATTTATAAATTATCAGTAAATGAAAGTTTTCTAATATAAATAAAATAAAGTTTTGTAATAACTCGTATCTTTCAGAAAAGTCTTTTGATTACCTTTAAATTTTTTTTTTTAATTATTTATCATTATTTGTTTTCTAAATTAAATGTTATTTATTATTATTATTATTTTTTTTTCATTAAAAACATTAACTTGAAGACAAAACACTATTGAAATTAAACTCAGTGGCTCTCAAACAAGACTCATTACGCAATTTGAAAACATGTTGAAAGTTAAACAGAAATTTATTGCTCATACACAATTCGGGCTCGTAAAGTTGTTTGTACACCGTATGTAACTTTGTTCATAAAATTCCATTGACTCTTTGATAATAAAAGGCTACCAATTATCCATTATCAGCACAATTGATGGAGGAGAAGGAGGAGGAGGAAGAGTGGGAATTCAATCATTAAGTTGGTTTTTTATCAAACTTACATCTGTTTGTAATTGAAAATGCAGCTACTGTCATGAAATCTATAACTTTACAAATAAGTTTTTGTTTTCGAAGGTTTTGTTGAGTGTTGGCATTTATGAAAAAGCAAGAAGAAAAAAGAATACAAATTTACATGGAAATTGACGCCAATCACGTTTAGTAACGTCAACGAAAATACTTTTCAGGCAGCCAAACAACTACTCAATCCGCATGAAAGAATTATCATGAATACAAGTGTTGACAACTCTATTCTATTAACCCTACAAGTTTCAAAAGGACGACAAATCTAGCTTGTATCAAAAAGTTTTTAAATATACATTATCGTTCATGTGTATTAATTTTATTATTTTCAAGTCTATTGTTGTTACACACAGAAAAAAATCATTATAAAATCAACTAAAACAAGGTTGATTCAACAAGTTTTGTTAAAAATTTTGCTTCATAATCATTTAATGTTAACTTAACATGATATTAAAGTAAAATAAATGTTATAGTTATCCTTTTTAAAACAACAAGAAATCATGTTGAATTGGCATTGTACGCCAATTGAATCAAAGAGATTGTCATGTCAAAATAACCTTAAGATCCTTATTGAAACAATATTAAGAACATTTATAACACAATGAAATTCATGTTGAACCAAAATAAATTTAATGTCGAATCAACTATTAAGCCATTTAGAATTAATGTAACAGCCATATTGATATAACAATGAAAGATGTTATAATAATTACAGGAAATTCCATGCTGATTTAACACGGTTCCTATATTGAAATAACATATACGCAATGTTGTTTAAAAATGGGACAGGCAATTAGTAAAAAGTAGTTAATAATTTTTTTTATCTAAATTGATTTATAAACACATAAACATAGCAAATACAGACATAATGAAATTTAAAGAATTTAGTTCACTTAAAATTTATAACACTGCACTTCTGATACGTAGTAAGGCTGCGATAGATTGAAAATTGCTGTATCTTTAATGCTGTAAAGTATTTTATCATGAATTAATTTCATTTCAATATGTTTCACGTTGTTTCAATATGTTTCATGTTTTTTTAACATTCAGCAAATTTATTTTAATATTATTTCAGTCATTATTTCACAATTTTGATTTAAATTTTTTAACATGTTGATTTAATAAAAGTCAACGTTTGTTATTATTTAAAATTGACAAAAGTTTTTTCAAAGCATCCTAATGTAATTTTTAATGTTTATAGCAATGTTAATTTTACAATGGTTAATCTTGTTTCAACTATATGCAATGTAAATTTTACATGAAAAACTGTAATTATTACTTCAAAAACGGAATTTACAAAATTAATCATTGATCGATGTTATTCTAAATCTGTAAAATGTAAAATTTAAAATGTAAAATGTCATTTCAATATAAATAATTTTAAATAAACATATTTTAATACTAAATTTAATTTTTTCCCCATATTAAAAATGACTTGAGATCAGTATTTCTTCGTATTGAGATTACATTTTTTCTGTGTGTACTCATTTTAATTTCTAGAGCGGAACAAGATACGTCAACATTTTGAAATTTTCAGGGTTAAAGGCCCCGTTAGCCGAGCGTTGCTGTAGCCGTACCGTAGCGTACCGTACTGTTAGCACGTTGGTCCACTTATAGAACATTTAAAAATGTACGTTTGTTTTCTATTGTTTGTTTTATTGCCAGGAAAAGGGAACAGCTGTTTACAACCCAGTGATGGGTAATTAAAATTTTCAATTCGTGACTTGTGCAGAAAAAGTACCTAAGATATTTAAATGATATCAGAATTTTATTTTGTATATGTATGTATATAAAAATTATTTATTATATCACATTTATATTATAAAATTATAACATAAAATATAAACAATAAATTCAAAAAAAATTTATATCATTTAAATTATTTTATATGTATATACGTACATGTCATATTTATATAACATATGTATTTGTTTATTATATACATCTAAGCATGTATATCGTCTTATCAAATGCAAAAGGGCCTATCTACATTATAACAAAATTTTCACTAGAGATAAAAAACTTAATAAAAAGCAAACTATTCTGATATTCAAAAGGGCCTATCTAATTATAACAAAATTTTCACTAGAGATAAAAAACTTAATAAAAATCAAACTATTCTGATAACAAATATTATCTTTTTCAGCATAGTATCATTAATTCCGATTTTATTAATGATACTACCTAAAAAAAATTGTTTTTTTGATCACAATAGTTTGCTTTTTATTAAGCTTTTTGTCTCTCCTGGAAAATTAAAAAAAAATATGTAGGCCGTTTTGCATTTTATATGGCGATATGTATGTACATTAGGGCGACAATGAAATATATGGGAAATTTTTTTTCCAGAATTTTAAACAAAAATGTGAAGATTCTTTTGCCACTTGGTCTAAAACTTACTTGCTGAAAATATTAGCCGAATCGGGTAACTCTATACCGTGCACCTTTGAGGTCAAAGTTCAAATTTTGGGAAATTCTGTATATTTAACTATAATTGATCTAAAAATATCGTTTTTTTAAGTATATTCATTTAAATTGTTCAGAAACTGGATGTTTTAGATATTTTTAAAAGTATTCTGAAATATTATGAGTAAATTTAACCCTTTTTTGCTACGGGGGTCAAAACTACACATTTGCTTAAATTAGTTATAAATCCAATATTTAAAAAAAGTGTAAAATATTATTTCTAAAAACGAAAAACTGAAATTTTAAAACCAATATTTAAAAATATATATTTATGTGAATGTTTTTCGTATAGAAGCAAAAGCAGTATATTTTAATAAATTTCTCAAAAATAATATGTCGTTTAAGGGAGCTTGCTCCGCTTTATCTGAATTGAACCAGAAAAATGCATACATAGCACTTTATAACAAAACCTGCAACTTCAACTAGACCATTTATTTCCAATTCTGTGATTTCTGGGAATTGATTGCGAAACATCAATAATGGGAAAATAAAAGTTTCCAGCATCATTTATGATGTATTTTCTAATTGAGTTTAGTTGAAACCTAAATATGGCCCTCACCATGCATTGGTATAGTGTAGAGAAGCATAATTTGCTTCATCAGACATCTGGGGCAACTTAGTAAGCCACTCGCCATAAATGCTCAAATTGTGGTTGAAACGTAGCGAATGTTGCACAGTAAGACATTTCACGGAAAGGCGGTGGAATGGGCTTCACCCAGAATGTGGATTTAAGACTCGTACATGTTTAAAGTCGGTTGGAAATAGAATTCATAAAGGCTTAAGCATATATTTCGAGAATAAAAGTGCTTAAAGTCTGGTTGTTGCGTATTGCATGAGAAATGTGTAACCTTTATGTTGGGATTCTCATTGCTCCATATTCAGGGGCCAACTACTACTCTTTGAAAGGAAATATACACAATTTTAGCACATTGTAAAGTTAAAAGTTTTCATCTCAAACGAGCAAAAATAATTCAAATTGGCTCAGACTCTTCATACTTTTTTCCAATAGGGTGTTCATCATCTGTATTTATTAGATAAAGAAATTGTAAATTTGTATTTATTATTTTATTTCACATTTCTATCATCATATGTATATGGGATTTTATCTTGGAGTCTTACTTGCTTTTTATTTACTTTTTGACACAACAAACAGTAGCTGTCAATTTAAGAAATTAAACGAGTTTTATTTATTTATCTTGTAACATTGAATATTTTTGTTTTTAATTTATCTGTTTCTCTTTTAATTTTAAGATAAGAAAATCACTAGCAAGAACAAATAAGCAACAAGCAAACAGACAAACAAATAAACATAAAATATTATTAAAAAAATTTATCTCATTTTAACGACCAACAAAATTAAAGTTATTAAATCGGAAGGGATATATGTATGTATGTATGTTAGTATGTGTTTATGTAGGTGTGTATGTATGCCTGTGTATTCATATTTGAACTTAAAACCCATTTGTTTGCTTTGTCTTTTTTTTTAAGAGATATTAATATTTTTTAATGAAAACAATTTTTTATTTGTTAAACTGTCAATAATGTGAAATGCATTATTGCATTTTTATCTCATTTACTTCAAAATGCGATAACAATTAGTAACCGTTTGTTTTGTTTGTTTGTTTGTTAAAATAAATTTGTTTTTTAAATAAATAACGAAATTAGAGAAACGGAATTATGAGGTTAAGATTTGAGTACAGAACATAAACCTAAGCCTCTCAGATACCATTTTTCACTTTCATTTGAAAAACTTGACTTTAATTTTTTTTCACGACTACATGAATTGAGATAAATTGCTAATTTTTTCCTGCATATTATCAAGAATTGTGTTAAAAATCATATAATATTTTCTTTTTAGTTTTATCTATGATATTACCGGAAATATTCTCGAAATTGCGAGCAAAGTCAGGCCAAAAGCCAAAATTTAAAAATTGAAAGCATAAAAAATCTTGAAGAAATTTTTGTAAAATAAAATGTATTTTTTTTATCATTAATAGGCCTTACAAAAAGCATAAACTTATTGAAATCAAATAATATTTGTAAATGTTATGAAGCCAACAAAGTTTTACATACCCGAGGTAGTCAACTTTGACCCCCCTGCAGCCCACCCACCGTATGTTTCAACAGGGCGCTTCAAATTTAAATATCCTTAAAGCTTATGTCTGCCTCTATGATTCTTACACACATCTTTTTGTAATCGGATGGCAAGTTTTAAAGATACAGATTTATTACTCATTAATTACCTAATTGGAACCACTGTGCGTTGTTGTGCCGCAAAATATCACTATTATAATTAATATTTACATGAAATTTCCTTGAACGGTTTAGGTTTAAGTTGAAAAACAGTTTAATCATCGAAATTGGGAATTTCGCACCAACCGAAATTGCTTTATTTTTTAAAACTTAATATAAACAAAAATTTCTTATTCTATTTCTTATTCTATGAAAGATGGTAAATTTGAAATAAAGAACGCTAATAAGAAGGTGTAGCGACCTCGCAATTAGTAGTCGTTCGTTCTGCTAGTTTGATGGTTAAAATGTTTCAATATTACTAAAAATAATTTGAATTTAAAAAAAAATCTTAATAAAAATGAAACTTGTAAGTTCATGATTTGATTTTGAGTCAAAACAACTAGTTTTTAACTAATTATTATTATTAAGTTTACCGTTTTCAAATCAAATTCAGGTATTTCAAAACAAATTCAGAATTGTCCAAATTAAAACACCAAATTCGGCATTTTAAAGATCGAAAACAGGCTTTTTCAAATGAATTTTATCTAAAACGGGCTGATTTTGGTTTTTAAAATGCCGAATTTGGTTTGAAAAATGATGGGTTTGATTTGTAAAATACGGAATTTGTTTTAAGATAATTCAAAACATATTTTTCAAAAACCTGAATTTGATTTGGAAAAGGTTAAATTTGAAGTTAAAAGCCTATAATTAGACTAATAACGTATTTAAATTAAATTCATAAATTTTTTATGGTTACATTATACATTTCTTTATTGATCTTGCTATTCATTTCTTTTGTTTGTTCAAAATTTGTACAATTACGATCAGATTTTTGCACAAAGTCTTTGGTCCTTAAAATACTACACAATGTTGGTATATCTAATTTATTTTTTAGTTTGTTCTTACTGTTATATTGATTTGAGAAAAAATTCTTTCGATTTTAGCTGTTGCTACTGGTATTGACAAAACTGTGTAAACTATTTTTTTCAAACAAAGAAGAGCTTCAAAACTATCACAACGATTTGCATTAAAAATGATTTCCCAAAAATTTTCAATATTCTTCTCATCCAATAAATTATATTCTTTAAAGTTGAAGTGGAGCAATTCTCGCCATTCGTCATCAATTTGTTGAATATTAATCGAATCGATAACATTTGGAAAGAATTTCTTAAATTGGGAAATACTTTTATTATAGCTTTTCATAACTAAAATATTTATTGCATATACATATAAGACATACTATATAGGTTTTTAACTTCAAGTTCACCCTTTTCAAATCAAATTCAGATATATTAAATCAAATTCAGAATTGTGCAAATTAAAACACATTCAGTATTTTAACCAAATTCGGCATTTCAAAGATCAAAATCAGGATTTTTTAAATGAATTTCATCTAAAACGGGCTGATTTTGGTTTTTTAAATGCCGAATTTGGTTTGAAAAATACTGGGTTAGATTTGTAAAATACGGAATTTGTTTTGGAAAATTAAATTTGTTGAATATTATTGGAATTGATACCATTTGGAAAGAATTTCGTAAATTGGGAAATACTTTTATTATTGCTTTTCATAATATTAGTAGATGCCAGGAACTCAACACATTTTAAAAAATCGTTGTCAAAATCAAACTTTTTTAATAAACTGTTACATAACTCAACAGAAAACTTTAGGCAATTATTTCGAAATTTCATTTCATCTTCATCTGATTATGAGTAGAACGAAGTGCTATATTGATTTGTGCTCTTTAGAATATATCCTTAATATATTTAAGATATGTACAATTATTAACATAAATTTTGTTAAACTTTTCAAAACAGATTATTTATCTTTTACAATGTATTCAAATATTTTTAAATACAGACGACGAATTTCGGTACAAAGTAATTGAATTTGTATATAAAAATAAAACATCGTTGCAATTTGATGGATGGAAGGAAGTGAACAGTGTTGCAGCGGTTAACTTCTTTTCACACCTTTAATGAAGTAAAGAAGAAAATATGTAGTTTAGTTAACAAGAATCTCAAGTGATAGACTAAAAGTACAAAATATCATATATTATAAAATCTATTTCTTAGCTAAAAAATCTTTTAATCTTTTTGGCACCTCAAAAAACTGCAAAAATAAGATAAATCTTCATTTATGGTAACACTGCGCACAGCTGACTGTTTCGTCATTGGTGCTACAGATTTTAGATTTTTTTTGTATTTGTGCATTCTGGTGTTCTTAAATGATTTTTTGGTTACAGAGAATAATATATTGCATTAAAGAAACAAATATTTTTATTTGGAGCAAATGGATTGTGATGTGAAAGTTGCTAAAATACACTTTAAATAAATTTTGTTTTTCGGTTTTTGACATTTTGCGCCAACAAGTCAGTGTTGTTGTAATATTAACGGCACTTATGAAATTAATTCGCCTTGATACTTAGCTTCCCGATAAATTTCTTTTTGCAGTTGCATTTGAAAATCATGAGAATTTGTACGATGAATTTTTCCTTCATGTTTTTTTTAATTTACTTTTATTGTCTCATTCATAAATATACAAATTTTATCACAATCGAAAGTGTATATATAGAAAAGGGGGAAGATCTAGTCCAAAGGCCGGCACTGCGACACCTGATGGATCTTTTGTGACATATCAAAAGCGTATAAATTCAAAGTAAAAAACTTGAAGTAGAAAAGAATTTCAAATGCAAATATGAAAAACACAAATCGGGACTTTTTCTTATCCCGTTTCATTTTCTATAACGTTGAGCTACAAATTTAAAACATGTGAAAAACTCAACGTCCAAATACAAAGAGAGAATCGTACACATGCGAGTGCTATCCCAGACTTCATCACTTCGGTAAACAATTTTAAATTGATTTAAATAAGCACAAAAATCTAGTTTAAAAAATATTCTCGCAAGGATTTGCGCACCACACAAATATCCGTAAATTAAATAAATAAATATTTTCAACAACATTTTTAAAATTTTATCGCAATTCGTTGCATACGCTTACACATTTATTCCTTTACTACTTTTACTTTATTCGAAGCAAGACACTTGCACCTGTAACATACGTATCCTTGTTATTAAAAGCGCTGTAATTAAGCTAAAATGTTTTAAACTTTAAAGTGATATAAACATATAATTGATGGCTTGAAGTTCGAATACCATCAGACTCCATCGAAGCACCTCAAGCCCACCAATTATAAGTTCATGTGATTTATCAGTATAGTTCGAGTAAAAACTCTTAACAGTTTTAAAAATCATATGAGTAACAAGTTTCAATTAATGCTTTAGAATAATCGGTTAACCAATTAATTACTATTCGTTACTAATACTACTACTGTTTGATTAATTTAAAAATGTTGACTTTTAAAAGAGCAATCACAAACCGCGAAGCCATTTTGGCTTATCTGCAGAAACACCCAGGGTCTAGGCAGGAATCGAATCTGCAACCTCCAGACTAATAGTATAGTACACTATCTATTAGTCTATGGGGGCGCCCCAATACTTTCGATTAACGGTTAAATCGGTTAGTTTAGGCCGAGTACCCGATTAAACAAAATTTCATATTTCTTGTAGTACATATTTGAACATGTTTTCTGTAAATTTTTAATTTAATCAAACCGAAACTAATAGAATTATTAGGAACTCTAAGAAATCAAGGCAGGTTTCAAATTATAATTAGATGTATATAATTAGAAAAGACGGAAGTACAGAATACGGACTAACAAATTGAGTATTATTTACTAAGGATTGGATCGATTTGTCCAACATCTTTGATAAATGTAACAACTTTTTAAACGACAACTAACCCAATTATTTATCTATAAGATTTTCTTAAAATATCTCAAAATTGAATAGAAAGCTAAATTATATATTCGAATAACGAGTGCAGCAAGTCGTACGCTGTTGTGGCATGGACTTCAGGTTTTAATAAAATTTTCTAAACTTTGTAAACAAAAAAGTAGAATCAATTTAATTGCTTTTAGTAGAATTTGATTTTTGAAATGGATTGCTTTGAAATCGATCAATTTTCATCACATACCGGATTATTTGTAAACCAAAATCGAATATCTTAATCAGTTAATGTTGAGATCTCAGGCGATTAAGGTAATCAAATTTTTAAGAATATTAAATTTTTTAAATGTCAATGTCAAATCTATCAGTTTTTGATAGCATTGCAAATGGAAAAATAATAATAATAATTTCCATTAGAAAGTCGTCACTATATTTAAAGTTGATCAGCAGGTGAGGCAGCTCTTGCTTGCTACCTTTAAGTAAATATTAAAATACATTAAATGTATATTACTTTCGAGTGACTACTTATTTTTGCCTTGGTGTGTATGTGCTATTACGCTTGAGTTAAAAATAATTACATTTTAATTATTGTTCAATTGTTATTATGATAAGATATCAAACTAAACTAATCACTTCGAAAAGGAGTGTGAGTGAGTGTGAATGAACATGATTATTTCATGGATTTGTCAAATACTTGAATTAGAATTTATCGAATTTTGTAAAATCAATTAAGAATAATGGGGAAATTTTAAATTAATTGAAGTGTTTTGCTTTTCTTTTTTGTTATTGCAAGTAATAATAAATGTTATTACATATTTTTCTTTAGATTTTGAAAATATGCAATTAAAAACTTCACCTATCGGCATGGCTGACAACAAGCTAAAGAAGTATTTCTAAAAGGCTGGTTTCTTATTAGTAATTTAATCAAATAAAATTTTAATTTAAACTGATTACCGAGCTTAATTATATTTTTTTAATATTCCATCATTAAGCATTTTTGATTTGTTGAAACAAATTTAATAATTAAAGCAAAATAAAACTGATAATTTTTTAATCACGTTCATTAAAAAAAACCCAAATAATTATAAAACCATATTATCTGTAAAGTTTGTTTGATAAAGAAAACCTTCCAGAAATAATACAAAATTGAATAGTAATTAAATACCAAATAATTTACTTAATACATTCAAATAATTTGTATCGCAAACGTGAGTAAAAATAATTTAGAATATAAATTAAGTTTTATCTTTCAATTTATTAATTTATGGGGCCACTTATAATTTATTTGAAAGATTTATTATCGATTGTAGATTAGGAATTCATTAAATATATCAGAAAAAAAATGGTTTGGCATTGCTGCTGTTTAGTTACAGAGATAATGGAATATAATTATTTAACAAATATTATTAAGACAAAATTATTTTAGTAATTAGGTTTCTTTTTATTTGATGATAAAAGCCATGCGATTTTTGATCATCAGATACAAGTTTGCTCAGCAGTAGATTACTTTAATTTTAATAATGAGAAACCAAATTATGATGTAACATTGAGTTATATTTCAGCTAAAACTTTCCTTGAAAAGTAATTAAGAGTTACAATTTTAATAATCATACGAATTAGTTTTACTCTGGTATTTCAACTCATTACTTTAAGATGATTATGTCATTGGTGACAAGTCCTTAAAATCTCCGCTTACAAATTTATAAATAATGACTCTAAAATGTTAATATTTCAAAATTAATGAATACACAAAGCACAAGTTAAGCGTCTGCTTTGAGGGTTGAACGCGTGTTTTTGGAGGAGGATTTGTGCGCAAATCAGATAATTTATAAATGACACGTGTGGGAAGCTGTTCTATTATTCTTAAATACATTTTTTCGTCCGGTATTATAATTGCCGCTTCAGTAGCTGCTTCGACTTACCAGAACCACAATTCTGGGTATTACTCTGTAAAATCGGGTAGTTTGCACCTGGATGTTTCGGACGGAGCCAATAGTTTTAGTGGCTTCGACTGGAGCCTGTTCTGGCTCTGGTTGCTTGCATCGGGGTCACCAGTTATAGCGCGAGTGGCGAAACCTAAATTACAAAATACAAAAACTGAGTTTTTTATGTCTACATTTGTAGATATTTGTACGACACAGCGTTGATGATGATTTTATCATATTTTTAATGATTTTTCAACCAAAATATGATTTTATGATTTTTTTTCTCAAATTATGATTTCTAATTTATAGAAATTATTATTTTTTATTTTTATTTTATTATATATTATATAAATTGTACTGCAAAGTGAAGTTAAATTAAAACTAAATATATAAAAAACTAAATAATAAATAAAACTATTTGATTTTAACGATACGTTTTTAAAAGAGCTCTCATGTCTTGACTCTTTCAAAATTATAAATAGAAAAGTTAATTCCTTGACGGGCTTAATAAACAATTTTCAAATTTAATTAATGAAAAGGATATTCAAAACGAATATTCTTAACAGTCAATCTAAACAAAACTGAATATGGAAATAGATTAGACAACAGCACTCTCAAAGGTAGCTTATATGCAAAAAAAAAATTATTTATTTTTTATTTTTATTTATTTAGATATTTATTATAATTAAAATTACAATAAATCTTAAAGTTAAAGAACTAGTGACTAAGGCTATTATTTAAATATAGACCAAGATATTATTAAAAATATGAAACCTTGTATACATATATTGTAGTAAAAGTTCTTCATAAAACTTTTTCATACTACTTGCGCATTTTATTCTGAATTTATTTTTGCTGGTTTTCTTAAATAATTAAATATTTATTTACATATGTATTTAATTACATACTCCCAAAGTATTATTCTAATGAAATCAGTTGTGTGTTTTTCTACGTTTTCTGTTTGTTGGTTGGTGAATGTGTGACCAAAAATTAAATTTTTTTTAGTTTTACTGTTTTTGTCGGACTAATGACGATATATACATATATTTGTCACGATATGAAGATATGTATGTACATGTTTCGCTTTAAATACTTTATACAATAATAATTTAAAGATATATGTAAATATTTTTTAATTAGAAATTTTTTGCCTTAAACAAAATTTTATATTAAAAAAATTATGATTTTTTTCCATAAAATATGATTTTCTTTTCGGCATATGGTGATTTTCTTCTGAAAGCTTCTGGCAACGCAGGTCGAAAGAAGAATAGAGCGAATTTTAAGAGTAGATGCATATGAAATTCTCTCTTCCCTCTCACCGACAAAGTAAGAATTGCAGCGACAAAAGTTGCACAGTGTAAACTGACACAGACTTATGAAATCGTCTTTCGAATACAACCGCCTGGCCCACGATGTCGAACGATATCGTTCTTCTATGAAATTATATTTGAAACAGAAACAAAATATTGTCGAACGCTATCGTTCTTTTGTGAAATTACATTTAGAACAAAAACAAATTATTTTAATGTAATTGCACAAAGGAACAATGAGGTCGACATCGTGGGCGAAGCAATTTTTTTTAAATCTCATAAATTCAAATTTCAAATACTGTGGGCAAATTACGGCATTGGATGTCGAACGAAATCCCATACAAAATTTTTTGAATTTGTATGGAATTTTCGTACCATATCGAATGCCGTAATTTATCCCCTGATATTTTTTTCGCTTTAATAATAATAAAAAATTAATTCTACTTGTATTTTGTTAATTTTACCTTGAATTTTAATTTGTTACACGCAGTGGTATCGGTATTGGTCTATATTTTTTTAGGGAATATCGGTATCGGCATCGTATCGGCAAAAAAGTGTGCCCAAGTATCCAAAAAAAACACTGAGCCACCTATCAAATACATGATGAGCGTATGCTTTACTAAATAACAGGACGCCTTGACACTAAATTACTTTTTTATTTGCTATTAAGTTATAAGCAACGTTACCATAGATGACTTCCTTTCTTTTGCTGTTACTTAATAAATTTTTTAGTGCATCTCTATCGTAATTATTGAAAGGTTTACAACATTTTTTATCTATACTAATTTTGCTATAAATACTAAATGCGTTAATTAACTGATATACTACTAAATATATTGCAGATACACATATGGATGTGTAAATAAAGTAGGTGCAAATGTGAATTAGTGAATGTATTGCCACTTAGCAATAATAATATTACTATTTATGGTGACATAAATTAAGCATGTCAAAGGGGGAAAAGGGTGTTTATGATATGGCTGAGAATAGAAAGTGCACTGAAAAAATTATTTAAATAAATTACGATAAAATTGGTGTAGTTTGGTTAAGGCAGTCAGGCAAGTAATAAGTTTTCTTTACATTTAATTAAGCCAAGTAGAAAAAAATATATCCTTCCCAAAATAAATTAAATAAAAACATTTTTCGTATTTCAAATAACCAACCAAAAATATCACTTATATCGCGTTAAAGCGTGTAATGCGTGTTGTGGACTTTCAGCCACACTTGCCAGATGAAATCGGGGAAAAGTAGTCAACTTTAGAGCGAAAAATCGACAATATCGTCAAAATAATTATAGAAAACGTCAAAAACTCGTCCAGCAAATAAATTCATAATTTTTTATATAATAAACCAAATTTTTATTAATAAAGAGGTCCAACAGATTAGCTACATTTTTAGTGTTTTTTTATTAAAATAATACATTCATAAACATTAATTAAAATATTTATTTATAAAATTTATTTCACATATAAATTTGACAATTGAATAAAAATCTTTTAATTCAGTTTATCAAGTGTGTGGTCAAGAATCAATTCAATTGAAAGACTAAATTGACAATTGAATTGAAACTTGTATGGGATGCTTTACTTACCCAAAAATGACAAAGAAATCTTAAATTTGAATATTTTGGGACAATCGTTATATGACGTATGCATTCCACAACAGATAAAAATTTCAAGTTGAATAAATTTGTTTCAGTGTTTTCAATATTGCATACCAGCCGGTCGTGTAGGAGGGACATTTTTAACCTTTTAACAGTGGGATTACAACAAGTTTATCATCTCGATAGTGCTAAGAAATGAAAGTGTTGTTCGTGTGTGCATAAATATCGATGGTAACACACGGTGAATAACCCAACCTTGGTGTATGTACCCATGTGAAAATGTTTACATTTCATTGCCAAGCTGAAGCACACACAAATATCCTCAAATGCCAATATTCTTGATAATTATGCACTAAAACATGCAGTTGTTAGATATTTAACAAATCATTAATTAACGCTAAATGTTATCTTGATATTTCGATTGTAGTTATTATTAACGTTTCTGCTGTGTTTTTTACATATTTTTTAACTGCATTTTTTAGATTAAGCCATTTTTGTTAGTGTTGCTCTTGTTGCTATTAACATTATCTGGTTGTATTGTTGTTTATCGTGTATTGATTTCATGTTAAAAGGTTTTTATATTTGTATTCAAAAATTTTGTTCCCCTCATATCAACATAAACATCATCAATCATTGTCAACAAATGGTACTGGATATAAAATATACATAAATGCCCTTTTTTATTGGTAGGCACCCTACCGGAGGTGTTGTAGTGCACACATTGAAAACTATTTGTATCTTTAATCGACCGATAAGTCATATTCTGAAATGCCTCCAATAAATAAATGTTTAAAATCACTAAAGCAATTTTTGAAATTGTGCAATAACATTGCTATTGTTTATATAATTTTTGCTGCAAATTTGTTACATGATCTCACAAATATTTTATTTTGTGGCTAAAACGCTAAGAAAGGCAGATATTAATCGTTTTGGTAACATGTACTGCTGACAAGGTACAACATTAAATGTAGAGCCTTGAACAATCGTTCTTGTTCAACATAAAGCAGCTTTTTCTTAATACGTTTTTAGTTCATTTTTTTCTCTTAATGTGTTTTTTTTATGCACATATTTTAATATCATTTGCAATCAATTTCAACCCTTTTATCCATTTTGTTTCCCCTTTTTTATTATTGGTAAATATTTGAAATATTGTTATACACTTGTAATTTTTTGGTATGAGTCCTCTTAAAATGGCTGTCAGCGGAAGGATTAACTGCGGGGCTCAAAATTTGGGAGGGTCTATTGAAATGGTTCTTATTTATTTAAAATTTGTATTTTTTTGTTGTTGCTGAATTTATAAACGACTAGGATTTTATTTTACAATATTTTTTTGTTTATCTGTTCAACAATAAAAGTTTTTGATTACTTTTAATGATATTTTGTTCGTGTAGCAAACATCCATCAATTCGATATCAAGAAGATATAAAAGTGAAGTAAAAACGGACTTTAACGCATTTTTATTGAGATAGTATGAGCAGAAATAATATGGAATTGATAAATAAATTGATTTAGAGATTTATGATAATGATAAGTATCATATTAGACAGAGTGTTGGCATCAATAAATTAATTTTTTAATCGATTAGTTAATTTGTTTCACATTCAAACAGATTAACCTTAATCATGATTAAAATAAGCGTGATTAATATGTTAGTCGTGATCATGATTATTATAAGTAATATTTAATCGTTAATTTAATCATGCAGATTAATTTACCAGTTAAAACAAAAATTTTATGTAAATTTATTTTACATAGATAGATTGCTAAAATGGGAAGAATATCCTAAAATTATTCAAAAGCGATAAAACTGTAGAGAATATTAATAAAACGAACACCCACAATAAATCGAAAAACTGGAAAATTGGTTAAAAATCCTAAAAAATTTTAAGAAATGACAAAAAGTTTTTTAAAATCTGAAAAAATAGCAGCGTAATATTGTTTAAAAATCGCTAAAACTATAAAAAATTAAAAAAAGTAAAAGGCGTGTATTACGAACATGTCGGAAACTCGATAAATATTGCAAAATTAGAAACATGCCCGAATAATGATTTAAAGTGGCATGAAACGCTAAACATTTTTAAGAAACCACGAAGATGACAAGAACTCCCAAAAACTTCTTAACGTCGAAAAAACACCAAAGTCTAACATTTATTTAAAGTCGCTAACTGCCTGTTTGTCGATATCGAAAGAAAATTTTCTGTCGTATAATTACATTTAAAACGAAAACAAAATTTGAAAATTTTAAAAAGCCAAAAAACTCGCAAAAATCATTTCAGTTACGAATCTTGTGAAAGTTATCGAAAATTTTCTTAAATCGGCTGATTGATTTAAAATCGCTAAAATTGCAAAGAGTTAGAAATATCTAGGAAAAGGCAAATAAATTGACAAAGCTTGCAAAATGGAATTTTAAAATCTTAAGCTAACTTTAAAATTAAATAACAGTCAAAATTTACATCTAAAATACAGAAAAAATACCAAATTTTTTTGTTCTATTTTTACTCTTTAATCAAATGTCTTTTAATCAAACTCTCTTTAATTCTGATTAACGACTAATGATTACAATTAATGATCGTAATCATTAAAATTACAATTAAGATTAGTTAACGTTTAATCGTTAATTACAATTAAATTTTAATCAAGAATCAGATTAACATTTTGCCAACACATAATTAGCCAATTCACAATGTATTCTGGTTTTGACTGTCGTAAAAATGCTGTTGATATTTTTCATATGAAAATATTACATGACAATAGCACTTTCTTATCTATGTTTTCTCAGTGTCCAATTTATGTCAGCTGTTCATCGTTTAGAAATTTGAGTCAAAATTTGATTTTCAATAGCGGAAATCACCCTCCGTTGAACATCTGCAATTTTAGCAAACAGAGCATGATTTTCTGCTAAAAAACGTGAGTGTTTTTTTTCAAGCGTTTAGCAAGTTAATTATAACAGCTGATTTTAAAGTTTACAGAGTTCAATGAATAACTCCGCTGCATGGAATAACCTAAGCCGCAGACAATACCTCAACGCGAAGCAAGTGTTCGGTTTTTGTATAAATTTTCTAAAATATTATAAAAGTTTTGTTTAACATTGCATTTTTGTTATTTTAGCAATATTTCTTTCAGTAGTTTTGACGTCAATTTAAATCCAGCACAGACAGATTTGTGGCTGCTGCGTCACCGTAAATTTTTTTAAGCGCAGAAGTCTACTTGTTTTGATTGTAAAAAAAACACAACTGTTATAGCATTGCTATCCTTTGCAATTACCAATCTGCAACGCTTTTCATGTATTTTGTTGTTGCGGTCTTGCAGAATGTAGCACGTATGCTACATTTGCAATCAGTGCAAGTTTTGCAAGGGTAGTTTGCAACAAAGTGTGATTTCCGCTGATAATTTGTCTATTTTTTTAGTTTGACCTTTATGACAATTTTTTATATCGGAATACAACAGACCTTTCACAATAGTGCTATTTGGTCTTAAATAGTACTTTATTACTCCTCACTTTAGAAAACTTAGGTAATTGACTAATTGTGTTTAAAATATTATTTGTTAGTATATGGGCCTTGTATAAGATCCCATGACGTCGAACGAAATCTTTTTTTTGCGCAGTTACAGTTAAAACAAAAACAACATTTTAAAATTTGTTTTTGTTGAAACATAATTGTGCGAAAGAAAGAATTCGTTCGACATCGTGGGCCAAGCAAGTTGGAATTACCTTAAGTGAAATTGCATGTCAACAAAAAATATGCTTGTGGAGATAATAATTTAAGAGTGAATTGTATGATTGTTGTAAATTTAAATTATCAATATGGCCCCAGTTAACTATAATATTATACGATTTAACCATAATATTATTACGAAATATTAATGTAATGGCAGCTTTTGGGAAATATACGTCGACAGGTGAAACTTCACATTGAAAACAAAAAGCGAAATTCTATTGGCACTTCATATTGTTATCATACTCGTAGAGTAAAATAACTGCACAGAATCTGAAATAATAGAATTTCAATATAAAATGAAATTTTTTGTTGAAGGCAAGTAATTTGTGGGTAACAATTTTTTAATATTTTAGCAAAATCAAATAATTCTATCCCTAATAATTTGATTCGTATGAACTTATCGTTTCTTAGGAAGACTTTTATCAAAATCGGATTAGAAATATCAAAAGAAAATCCGGACTAAAATCAAAGTATTAACAATGTATATTATTTTGCGTGGTTGATGTTAAATATGTTATCTATTTTGTTTTATCCACAAGTTAAAATAATCTCTCCCAGAATCGGAAGTTCGGTAATTAAGATTTTTAGTTAAACAAAATAAAATTTTTTTAAAATATATTTTCTCTCAAAAATTAATTTTTGGTGCCTTTTGTAAGAATTGCTGAAATTTAGTTTTTCAAATGTATAATCGCACTTTTTCCAAAAATTAATATTTTACATATTAATTAAAATTAGTATTTCCTATGGTCGACGCTATCGAACATATTCAAGCTATAATTAATAAAAAATTAAATAATTACATAAACAAATTTCAATTTTCTTCCGGAATAATACAAATCTGTAATGAACATGTACACAGAAAGAAAAACGCCATACTAAATTCAAGTATTTTCTACTTACTTTGAGTAGGAGTCGTACTCAAACATTTTAGTAACAATAACAATCAAATCTACTTTCGGGATTACTTTAGGTAACCAATCCTGGAGTTTCTTAAAATGAGTACAGAATTCTTTAATCGCTGATCATAAAGAAATACTTTTTGGCATCTTCTCGAAAAATCAATTAAAGTGAGTAGTTTCTTTTGCCTTCCATTAAAGACACAATAGTATCTGTTTGACGACGGCTATGTATATCGATATCATTTGGCAATAGGTATACTGAAAGGCTTAAACGATTGGCTAAATATTATATATGTATATATATACTAAACTTAGAAAATTATCTTGTATTACATAATTCTGCTTACAACTAGAACATTACACAGTACAATTCCTTTTCTAATCCCTGTTAAATAATTTAACAAAATACCAAAAACATTAAGGACATACGAAGATTTTTATTGAAATCAATTCAATTTGGCAAATTGATAAAAATAAATTATTAAACAATACAAATTAAATATACTGGCACTTAGTATGCGTACACATGTAAACCATAAAAAATACTTTTGTAAATCTGATCATGTATTAACATACAATTGCAGACATTTATACAAACTCACAAAACATTTTGATATATTTGTAAAATTGTTAACAGTGTCTATTGCAAATTGTAAAGTGATTTACGGCAAGGCAAGCAAGCCATTTATAAGCATTTGAATAAGAATAGAAAATGTAAAGAAAACATACACATTTAACAAATTGCTGCAATATTATATCAGATTATATAACCATATAGAATATTTTTCAGCAAATCTTTGCACATTAAATATACAAAATCACACACTTCACATTCACATTCACAGATCCAGTTAAGTAGCATTCAAAATGCAAAGAAACCAACGACCCACAAAATGATGAGAGCAACTTGGAATTGTAGTTGGGGGATAAAGTTCAGGCAAGAGTTGCCAAAATAAGGAAACCATAGACATAAATTATATGTATTTGTGTGTGATTTTTAAGGACTTCAAAAGCATCTTTCCAAATATTAAATCTAAATGTTTGTGTATGACTGAAGATGTCCCTCAAATCGCTGGCAACTCTAGTTTCTTTTTTAAATACCTTATATTTATTTCTACACTAAAAGAATTTGTTTTAAACAAGTTTGTAAAGGGTGGCTGCAGAGACTTACACTCATCTCGTTCTGCAAATTGTTTTAAGTGGGTGTTTTCAAATAACTACATACAAACGCAACAGAAGCAAAATGCAAAAAATCCTCAAAAATCTCTTAAAGGAAATCTAACCTTTTTGGCAATTGTGTATTCGTGTCTTTCAACAAATGCTTACAAAAGGGCATACTTGTAAAAGACCCTCAAAATGAAATGGCAAATGCCAGCGTTTAAGAGGATAATAATGATGATGATGATGTTGATGATAATCGCCATCAACACAATCTCTAAAAACAATTTCAACACAAAATGTCGAAAATAACAATGAAATTTAATCTACACAAAACCATGTAAGAGGGGTATTGACGAATCTTGTGTACCCTTCATTTAAATGAAGGGAATTTTTTTTTAAGGCCGACAGAACTTTAAATTATTTAAATAAAGTAGGGTATACACCTTCGAACTTGACTGACTTCGGCTTGATCGATAGTGTGAACACAAATTTCTTCAGTCAATAGTCAATCACAAAAATGTTTGCGGTTGAGTGACAGTCAGCGGCCATATTGGTTTTTTGACTGATAGTCTGCACCAAAAAGTGTCAGTAAAGAGCAATTTTTGTAGCATAAACTATACAACTTGTACGCGGAAAATTATTTTTTTAAGGAATTCATATATTTTTATGAAGTTCAAGTTTGTGTGAGATGTTAAGACGAAACCGTACGAAAAGTTGTTAGTCCTAGTTCAGACAGGCGAACATTTAGAAGGAAAACATCTGGAATTGTCTTTGGTTTTTTAATTTGCGTTCACACAGACGAACATTTTGTCGGCCACATTCAATTATTATTGTTGTTATTTGCTTATTATTTGCAAAAGTCAAAGTAAATGTCAACAAAGAAAATGTGCACAAAGCATGTCGCCGAGTACCGAACACAAAACTGATGCTCTCTTCCCCTCCCGTAATGTGCCCACAAACTAAATGTTTCCTTCCAAATGTTTCCTTGCCTAAATGCAGACTTAGAAAATGAGAAAAAATAATTCATTAGAAAAAGTCCTTTAGCAACATAATTTTCATGTTTGTGCGTAAAATTTTTTCTTGAATGACGGTTTGAGTGTCAAACATGATCTATCACCATGTCAACATGGTTGTCGTAAGTCTCGCACAACTACAACTAATATTTTGGAACTCACCACTATTGTCAATGAAGGTTTTGCAAATAAAATGCAAACTGATTGATATACAACGATTTTAGAAAGGCGTTCGATAAAGTTATCACTTATGGGCTTCAGTCACTCTGCTTTAAAATGGTTAAGCTCTTATCTATCACAAAGAACTCCACAGGTCAAATTTGGGAATGTTATATCAAAAATAATCCAAGTACATTCTGGTGCCCCTCAAGGCAGTTTCCAATTTTGTTCACTTTATTCATCAATGATCTTCCTACTGTTGTTTTGCATTCTAAAGTACCGATGTACGAGGATGATGTCAAAATTTATAACTCTTATAACGATAATAATGGACATACTTTATTAAGTGCCAACATTCGGAATTTTCATCAATGGTGCAGATTTAATTTATTCTAGTTAAATATCTTGAAATGCAAGCACATGTCATTTTTTAGACACACTCTGATCGAGACTTTTTATTATATTGATACTGCTATTTTAAATAAAGTTTAAACAATATTAGATCTTGGCGTACTCTTGTATCATAGGCTCAACTTTCGTGATCACATCTCTGTAATGGTAAATAAAGCCTATGGGGTCCTTGGATTCATGAAATACTGGTCAAAGAAATTTCTAGATCCTTATATTACAAAACTTTTATATACTTCTCTTGTTCGACCAATTCTTGAGTATGGATTAATTGTGTGGTATCCTTGTTATTCTATTCATATTAATAGTATTGAATCGGTACAAAAACAATTTTTAATTTTTTGTCTCCGTGGTCCTGGTTGCAATTCTTATGTCTTGCCGCCGTATCATAGCAGACTTGCTCTGATAAAATCGCCTACTCTAAAAAGTCGACGATTGATGCTGAGTGCTTCATTTGATCTGGGTCTGATTCATGGTGATGTTGATTCAGAGTTCCTACTTAGTCAACTAAACTTCAATGTTCCTGTAAGACCTACCCGCAATTTTGAACTCTTGGCATTAAAATACTACCGATCTGTATATGCTAATAATAATTCTTCTCGTCGCGCATGTGTTAATTTCAATAAATGCTACCATATTAATGGACTTATCTGAGAGCAATGACGTGCTGAATAGAAAAATTACTTTATATCTACATTGTTGAACCAATTATTTTTATATATAGTTCTAAATTTGTTATTCATACTTAGTCTGTAAGGGTGTAAAAATCTATTGACATAATAATAAATAAATAAATATATAGTATAGAGTCTAGACTATCGATCTAGATTCTAGACAATCAAAACTATCTTTCAAAACTGATGAATATTCAATTAAAATACAGAAAGGCATGAAATTGGCTGCTTTCTAAGTATAATTCTTTGTCATTAATGTTTGAATATGGCTCGATTATGTGGCCGCCGCTGTTGTCTGGATGTCCACGTTTTGTACACTTTTCGCAATAATTTCGCCAATAACTCGCCGAATGATGTGTTCCAAATATTCAATTTTCTTAGGTTTGTCGGCGTAGCCCCGTGACTTGACATACTACCATAGAAAATAATCTAGTGGAGTTCAATCACACCACTAAAAGAATCAACAACTAAAAAAATTATGTGAATTTTTCAAATTTTTTTTTTTAGTGTTTTTTGAGTATTTTTAAGATGCCGGCAATTTGTGAGCATTCATCATGAAACCAAATCTGTCAAACCAAGTTTTAAAATCGGTTGACAAACAAAGCGGCGTTGCCTATTAAAAGTTATTCGCTTAAAAAAACATCCTTTATAAAGTAAGAAAGAGAATTTAAAAATTTTCTTAACAAATGTTTTATTTAAACAAAACTGTTTGATGCGACCAATATTGGCCAATGCAGCCCTGGTGTGATGCCCGCAAACAGGGGAATAATGCGAAGGCTGAAAAAGTCTATAGTTTTATTGGCATCTCATTCACCGGGGGCATGAATCCCAAACATCCTTTATTCCGGCCCTGTAACAGTGCAAGAGGAAGCTTGCAGAAGCGCTTTACAAATTCAGGGCAGTTCAGAAATGAAAACTTGAAATTTAGCGAGACACTTGAAAGGACTTGATGTATTTGCATTTGAGCTTTATATCAGCCAACCAGGATATATGGAGGGCTCAAAGCTGAAGGGAACCATTTCAAAAAAAAGACATTTCGAAGACATTTTGAGTTTTAGTAAATATAAAATATAAAATGGAAGCCATTTGCTTGGATATTTTACCTTTACTTTCGGAATGAAACACATTTTTACTTATTACGTTACAGAACTAAATAAAGTTAAACTTTGCAGAGAATTTCGCACAAGTTTTGAAATTTTTCATATTTTATGACTTGGTTCACTTCAGCTCTGAGCCTTATGCTAGTAACTCTGGTGCTACGCAGGATCTTTGTAGTTCTCATTTCCAAAAGGGAGCGATAGACTAACCAGCCTTGGCGGCACAAAGAGCTGACACTAATTTTGCAAGGACTAACATCATCGCATACTAAAAATCTTGGACAATCTTTTATGTAGGAGTCTATGCTATCCTCTGGTGTGGTGTTGAATTTTGGATGGGGAAGGAAAAGGGGTGTACAAATGATATTAGACAGCCAGGCTACAGTAAGGACCTTAAAGGCTTTTGAGATAAAGTCAGGTTTAGTCATGCACTGTGTGACATCTCTGAATGCGCTAGAAACCCAAACCAATCTGATATTTTGCTGGTTGCCTTGTCGTGACAAACGTTGAGAGGACTGACGGCCCCGGCGACAGATCGTGAATCCAAAACCTTTCTTTGCTATAAACAGTGTTTATACAAAAGAGAATACTGTATGCTGGCTCGAGTAGCAGGAGACTCTGAAGTAGAAAAATTGGTCTCGCTGAGTGCATTCCAATAAGAGGGTCCTAATATTACTTGCTGGATGATATTCCGGGGACTTCGTTCTCAGATATCTTCTACTTACAATCAGACTATGCCGGAAAATTCATATTTTTTTATTGATATGTATATTTATAATTAAAATAGACAGAAAAGGAAAATTTGACTACTTGCTGGGGGGGAGCAGCAGTCTGATGGGATTTGAAACTCAAGCCCGCCAATTACATGGTCATGTGATTTATACAGTTTAACCAAAAATTATTAATATTTATTAATTATAGTAATCAGCATACAATTTTAAATGATGAGATGGATGTAGATTTAACGAACTCGGCAATAAGTCCTCAGGCCTTGTGATTTGTAATGGCTCTGCCCTGGCGAAAATTCCCTTGCAGGCTACTTCAAACTCCCAGTGATGTTACTAAACACATTGATTGACTTCATTTTGTTAATAACCTTCGAACAGCTTTAGCCTTCAGTTCAAATAACTAAAGCTTCATTTATGTATTTATTACTTCTATTTATTTAAAAGTAGAATGTAGCAGAACTGCACATACAATCGTATAATTATTGAGATCTTATAATTTACCAACTTAAATCTCTTAAACTGTTTTTATTTAAAATTCAAATCTAACTCGCCCTAATACTCTTTTCAAGCCAACCAAATTGTAACTCCCCAAACCTCCCTTCAACTTTGTTTAACATTTCTTTGTTGAACAAAAGACATCAAAAGTGTTCGTTACTTTTTAAGTTTCAAACAAAATAAATTGTGGGATGCCGGTTTGTGGTTGGAAAATATAAAGTTTTTCCATTTCAATTGTTCGTAATCCAGTGCATTTTCTAAGGCATCATCATCCTGTACATTTATTTTCCTTCACAATGTACGAGTACATTATGAATTTTATGGTATTTTTATGATAATTTTCATTTTCCATTTTGGATTTTTACTTAAAAAAAAAGAAAATTATACTTTTCGCTTAGATTTGTGTTATAAAATTATTTTTAAAATATAATTTGGTGAAATTTGGCAAATAATTAGAGAATGTTTCACATGTTGTAAGTAGAGTTGTAAAAAATTGTGATTTTTTGCAAAAACTTAAATGTAAGGCCAATGACAGGTCGTAATGGAATCAAAGGAAGGATATTACAAAGGTGGAAAAGGATATTTGCCTTTTCAGTTAAAATAAAAGACGAATTTTTAAATTCAATGAGAAAAAAAAACTAATTGCTTCAGTTTAATCCTGGACTGCAAACTGTCATGAAAACGTAGTACAGCGAAATTAATGGGAAAGTTCTCATACGATTACGTGGAAAGGGGCCTTTGAGAAGAGAAAAGTCTGAAGCTGCATATTGAAAATGTTTTGCACGCGGCAGTGATTAGGACAACTCATATCCATGAAGTGCTGATATCAGTGAAGTCCTTTGAAGTCCAGTATACAAAACGACAGAAATCAATATTTTGGATAAGTTGAAAAGGCCAATGGTTCTCTTAACAACTTAAGTGCAATAAGATTATTTTCTTAGGCTTGTTTGGAAGCGGTTTTTGATTTAGTTCCTTTTAAACTACGGACACTCTGGATACTAAAGATAGTCTTTGAGGCCACAAATACCATGTTAATGAATTTGGCATAAAAAACTCCTATGGAATAACGAAACAGTAAGAAATATAGGGGCAGTCCTTGGGAAGATTTTATAATTTTCGCAAATAGCGTCGTACGTCAATCATATTTGACATTTGTGAATTAGACAGCAGCAGGCAATGGAGCGCTACAATCCGCTAGAGCGTGGAAAAATTGTGTCAAAGCGTTTTGTGGTCGCGAAATCTCCCATTTTGGTGATTTAGCATGGTCAGCAAGATCGTTAGACTCAACCTTCCCAGACTTCTTTCTTTGTGGCTAATCTTGCATAAAATGGAAAATACGATAAAACGGGCACACATATGTGTATCAACTCTGACGACAGCAACTTGGCGGATATCATCATTTCCACTTAACAGAAAAAAGTGCAAAAGTCCAGGTAAAGATTTCCATAACTGAAAATAATTTTTTTATTTAGCAAAAAAGTTGTTCAAAATCTAAATTGAATGATTAATTTCGTTTCTTTTCGGCCTCGATTTTGTTCATGTGCGTTCACAGTGGTGTAAAATAAAAGTCATAATAAACATGGAACTGCTAAAGTGCTGAATGGACTTGTATGAAAATTAAAATAGTTGTACAGGACAAGTGAAAATCTTGAAATCATGTCTTCTGACCTACATATATCAGGGATGCATATAGGATGTAATAGGGAAGCAAATTGACTACTTCGGGTGTAATCAAGTTTGTGCGGCTCATAACTTTCTTGAATGTTGACCGATTTTTCAGCGTTTTGGGTCAGAGAGCAAATTGAATGCCTTATTTTGTTGTTTCGAATGCAATCACAAAAACCTCCATGTTGTTGTCAATCCGCATTATTTGAAAAAAAAATTACTTGTTTTGTATAAATGTTCACTGGTCTTATCAAAAGCAACGAATACTCAGTGAATGGTACAGACACTTTTAACTCTGATTGAACACAACGTAGTCTTGTATAAAATGTGTACTCGGGGCACGTAGAATCCGTCGTACGTTATACTTTGCTTTTTTCAACTGACAACTAAGTTGAAATACGGGGTTTCTTATGAACTTTGTCACATTCGGTACGTCTCCGTCAACGCAAAGTACTAAAGTTGGGCAACTTTTAACGTACGTTGAGTACTTTGAAAAATATTATATATTCTTGGTTTGTTTTTATTAAGCTTTTTGTGATGTGTGGTGACAAAAATATATTAAATAAAAATTAAAATTAAAAAAAAACAGAATATCCTCTAATTCTATTGAAAATACTCATTGGAAATGACCCGCTGATATGCCGCGGAGTTCCCTTGTAGCTTTAGTAAAGAGTTCTCAACAGCTCTTAATAGAGAATATCTACTCAAATCTATAAAAACTTCTATAAATCTGTTCTATAATTTGTTTTAAAAATAATATTATTTTTCAAATATTTATTCTGTTAATTACCAAAGTTGAAAAACAGACGTTTTCTTTCTATTTTTAACTTTAGAAGTTTTCAAATACCCAAAAGTAAATAACGCAAATACATTTATGTTGATTGCAACCTAATTGTTGGGTTTCCATTACGTCTCGACTTTTCAAAATCAAATACGTAAAAAGCAACTTCTTCTTTTGTTGCTTAAAAAGGAGGTGGAGTGAATAATGCTGTTGGCTCTAAACCAAAACTTTTTCCAAGCTTGTTAACAAAATAAAACATAAAAAAATACATTGTGTTGTTAACTTCAATAGACAAAAATTACATAAAAGATGCCAGAACTGCCAAGGAGTTCGTTGTACATTTTCTTATAAGTAAATGAAATTTAATTCCTTTCCAAGAAATCTTAGCTTTTTTGGAGTTTTCCTGCAGATTCGTTGGTGTTGAGGCGAAGTCACAGTTGTGTGATACTTTTTAGTAACTTGCATTTCATGTGTCTGCTCTTCACTCTTCTGTATGATTGCTACAGGTCCAACCAGGAGACAAATTACATCGTTCCATATCGATCGAAAATTCAATAGAATCCAAATGGAAATTGCGATCTATATCGAATGTCCTAATTTGCCCGCAGGACTATCGTTGGTCAACGAAAAACACATTTTCAACTTCTTAACATCCTACAACTTATAAGCAATTTTTTGAAGTGAAAAAAGACTCACAAAGTTGGAAAAAGTGGAAATGTAAGATGATGATTGCTTGGCACATTTAGAAATTTTCCACTAATATAAAATAACAATTTAAAAAAGACGATGACTTTAGGTCTGGCATGTTCTTGAGACTTTTCACACTTGATCCCAAATGATCGTCACGTTGAGATATACATAACTTCCTATTTTTCTTTTCAGATTTTAGGATTCTAGGTAATTTCGGTCATCAGGGCAAATAGTTATCAGTTGGTCATTAGAATATTGTTCAGCAAGAAACGTTTTCATATAAAAAGACAAAAATTCTTTGAGTACGTCCCGTAAAGCTAAGAAAGATCCCACTACCGGGGAAAACAGCACAATATGCGACAAAAAAAAATATGCTAAAAATGTGCACTAACAAAGTGGCAACAGAATTTGTAAAAATTTCTGAAACCAATAAATATTTTGTTTCTGTCTAAACAGTTTGCACAAGAAAAAACATACAATTGCATTTTAGCGATTTCCCTGCCGATAACATTTGAAAAATATTTCAAACTAATAAGAACACAGTCTTTTGAAAATGTTGGGATTTTCGGCGCTAAGGAGTGGGTTGATATGTTCCAAGGTAAAGAAAACAAAAGATACCTATTATCAGTAACTAACTACTGACTCCATTCATCTATCTGTTCGCTGTTTACTAAGGAGTTTTTCCTAAGTCTTTCATAGAATTCACATTTTGTAAGCTCTGACGACAAAATGATTGTGGTTTTATGGTTTTAGGGCTACAATTTCATAATGAAAACAAGGAAAACAAAAATGGAAATAAAACAATTTGCTGAAGGTAAACAAAAAACATGTAAATACTTAAGGAGCAAGTTTTTGCTTATTTTCAAGGAAATAAATAAATGTTCATTTCATCCTTCCTTACGGCTGGTAAGCCAATTAGCGGCAAACTAATAATAAATTGAAATTTACGCATTCCAAACCTCAAGGGTATTTGCCGACACTCCGACTTCGTACACACACAAATGGTAAAACCCTGAAAATGAATTGAATTTGACTATTCATTTGTACTTGTGGTGCATGGTTGAATGGTGCAATGTTTTGACAGAACGGAGATCGAACAAAAGAATACTGTAAGTGTGATAATTTCAACCATAAGGCAGAAAAAGCAAAAGTTTTTGTTTGTTTCATTGTACTTCACAGCTTCAATGAAAAGGATAATAAATAACCTCAAGGTATGAAAAAACTTAACCTCATTTAAGGGTTGATTAGACACGTCCAATTTTCCTTTTAAATACTTACCTTTAATTTAATTTTGTTTCCTGTTCTTGTTTTCTTTTTGTGGACAACATTTCACATCTCAATTGCTGGGGAAATAATTGTCTGCGTGTTGGCTTTAAGAGTTTGTCTCTCTTATTGCGAATTGTATGTTAATTATGCAAATTAACAAACATTTAATATTGTCATCACGTTTTAACTGTTTATGTTTTATTTTTAATTTAATTTTGCTTGCTACGAGGGCGATCCCAAAATTGTCCATTACAAGAAATAAATTGTGAATATGCAAGCTGGTAATTTCCAATTGAAAATTACTCAATTTTTAGTTAGATTTAGTTAGAAACCTCATCTACTTAAGTGAATTGTTCTCCTACAGTTTCTTGCTTCGTACTGAGCGATGTTTAATCAATAAGAAACCGCTTTGATGTGATAATATGAAAAGCAGGAAGGACAAAGCGTACAAAATTTATTTAAAACTAAGAAATTACTCATGAGGAATAAATGTACTTAATCTGCATGTACATTAGGGTGGGCCAGAAAAATCTTTCTTTCTTGTATCGACTTCTAATAGCGTAAATATGTTATTGTTTTGTCTGCATTAGATCCCTGTAAAATATTATTAATATATTTTTAGCTGAAGAGCCCGCGCTTTGATCTTCAATTTTCTTAAATTTTGAATATAACGACCATATCCCTTTTTTACATAATAAAGCGTATTACTGTCTTCTAACGACTTTTAAGTTCTCTAGAAACTACTCATGGCCAAGTACGAGAAAATTTTAGGTCAGCTTCCGAAAATACAATTTGAGGCCTTAAGTACAGGTCAAAAACACTTGTATAAAGTAACTTTATCTGTAATAAGTGGACACTGCTACGATGGCTTAGCTAACAGGTCTCCAGGAAAATTATCCCATGCTCGATGAATAACAAAAGCAAACAGAATTTTACGTTTGTATATTTCTACATAAAACCAGAAATATCAGAAAAAAGAATTAGCAGAGCATTATGTAAAAGTTTATGGTCCAGTTTGAAATAAAAACAAATCCAACTTGCAAACATGGATCTAAAAATGTTTGGAAGTTGGTAACAAACTTATGATACCGTCGTGCAGAGTTAAAGCTATTAATAGATCGCGTAATTCAACGTAACGCATATTTTTCTCATCCAGAAAACTTGCTTCTGTCGATGTTCTTGGATGAATATAAAACAGTGAGACCACCGGCCGCCAGACGAATTCAAGAAGCACGAAGCTCACCTCATACTGAAAAGCTACCTCGCGTGTTTGAGGTCCCGAGTCGGGCTGCGAAAAGTGACGATTTTGCGTCATTTTGACGATTTTTGTGGCAAATTTCACAAAATGACGTTTGACGATTTTTGTTAGTATCCTCCCCTTGGAGGTCGATTTTTTTACTTCGCTACTTTTTGCTGAACATAATCTCTACATCTGGGAAAATGTCAAGCTCTAAAAATATATTTTAGTTTGCGGCCAATATCGATGATATTGATACTGCTAAAGAAATATTTAAAAATTTGAATGCCATTAAGCTTTACCTTCTGTTTTTTAAAATATGTGCTTAATTTGATGAATAATCTAAACATAATTGAAAAGATTCAAATTCACAACATGCGCTATGAAATGACGAAATTTTATAATTATTGTTTGTAAGTAATTAGTCGAACTTATATATTGTATATATTTATATTGAAACGATTTATTTTGGCTCAAGTTCAAACCCGAGTTTACCCAATTTTTATTATTTATTCTAATTTTTTTTATTATTTCATTTTTATTAGAATATTTTTTTTGATAAATTCATTATTTTTTTCCTTTATTCTAAAGAAAAATATCAAGATATTGAGCATGAAATAAGAGAACTAGAATTTTTTAATTTTGGAGACAGCGCACTAAATAAATGTACTCGTAGATATATTTTGGAAAATTGGAAAGTCAATTAATCTACCAAACAATATATCGTCGTGGTGAATGCAATAGGCTGTATGTCAAAAAAAATTGAATTTGGTTTTATTGTAGCGTTGTAACCAAAATTGGGGCTCCTACAACTTACATTTATCTCGTGCCGTTCAGGCAATCAGAAGAGAGCTTTTGCGCGCTTCTTTTGGTTACTGCAAAAGGACGTATGTCAATCGCACGCTTGATTTGACAGTGGCGTGGAGTGTTCTTTCGAGATAAAACCTATAAATTGTGTCATTCTGCATTGGATACTAACATTGGATACAGTGTGAATCGTGGCGATTTATTATTATATTCTAGCCAGCGAAACTAAAACAAACAAATTTTCTCAGAAATATTCAGTTTTTGTCTTTCCTGCAAAAGTATGATTTAGTGACATACAGCATATTGCATTCACCACGACGATATACCTGTTTTTCCAAATTTATGTGAATTTTTAAATAACTTAATGACTTTGCCAAACTCTTCAGCTAATGTTGAAAGAATATTTAGCAAAATTAATCTTAATAAAACCAAGATAAGAAATTCATTGGAAACAGGAGGGGATTAATTTTTTCAAAAGATTAATTTAAAAAATAATTCCCCTGAATGTTACAATGTTAGCATTACAAAAAATATAAAAAAATTAACTACGATATGAATGTTTAGTATTTTTATTTTGTAATTACCCAATTTAAATCAATATCATATGTCCTTCTTTCGTACTTAATATTTACATATGTATGTTTGTACTCGTATAAAATGGAATAAATCAAAAAATTAATTTTACCGTACACATGAATTGCAAATATAATAGTATATTCTATGAATTTATATTTGACTTAAAATATAAAACATATCAAATAAAAAATCAACGTTTATTTTCGACACAAAATCTCTTCTAATCTCGCTTTGAATTGGATAAATGTTTAAAGGATTTGTTTTTTTTAATAAATCTGTTGAATTGTTAATTTTTAAATAAAAGATTGTTGTATAAAACACAATATATTAGCGACGATTTTTTAACGAGTTTTTTTTTTAAATACTGATGATTTTATTTAAAAAATTTGACGATTTTTTTGAAAATATTACTGGCAGCCCTGGTCCCGACTATCAATTTTGACGCAAGTAACTACTACTTTGAAGTTATAAATTGGAATCAAAAGTATTCCGATCATGTAAGTGACAATCTAATTTTCGGGAAGCTGCCATGTCATATCGGGTGGTGGACCGAACTGTGAAAATATTGTAAGAAGCAACCCTGACTCTATGCGCAAAAAGATCAACATAAGGTTTAAAACAGGCGAAACTTCAATCAGGGCGAGAGATGCCCAGATTAGACAGTAAACAAGATTTTCTGACCAAAAAAAGAACTAACATAATTTCGTGACTTTATTGTATAAGAATCAAAGTGTTATTCTTTTTTGTAAGTTTAATTAAAAATATTTTAAGTTTTAATTAATAATAAATGAGAGTAAATGAAATATTAAAATTTAAGAAATGGTTTTTTTCAAAAATATTTAATTCTTAGGAGCTCTGGCGTGGCTTCAAGGTGTGAATATTTTAATCTTTTTTATAGCAATTTTTATTTATTTTAACGTAAGACAAAAAAAAAATATTGCTGTTAGAATATGATTTGAGAACTTTTAATTTTTTTCTCAGACATCAGTGACCCACACTAATGTACGTAGCTCGTATTCTATGTTTCAGTGATTGTTATTTTAAATAATAATACGAGTAAAGTTTAATTAAAATATGTCGGTGGCTGATGAGGTGTATTGTGACGACGAAAATGTGCGCTCCCTCATCAAGTAGACACATTTATTTTTCTTGCACTTTCTAATCATCGAAAAAATCATTAAAATAAAAAATTATTTTTTAATCGTTTCGGTTTTGAGAATTAAAAAAATTACATAAAATTCGCTAAAGTGAATGAAATATTTCTCTTGATAAATAATTGCCTGCCATTTACTTTTTAAACATTATTTCAGGTAAATGTTGACCGCGGGACGGTATCTCAACAATTGCAGCTGTGTTGTTGTCTTCCAGGGCTAGAATTGAAGTTGGCTTATTTGTCCCTGTACACGAGACACTTCATGTATCCTCACAAAAAAATAGTCTAGTGGAGCCAAATTACAAGATCTTGCCGGCCAATGGACTGCTCCAAAACATGAGATTAACTGCTGGCCAAACTTGCCTCTCAACAGGATCACGGTATCGCGTGTCATGTGGCATGTGGTACCGTTTTGTTGAAACCACATTTCAATCAAGTCCAATTCTTCCATATCAGTACCATCGTAATTAAAGAAGTGCAGTCCAATGATGCCGCCGGCCCGCAAATCACACAAAAAAGTGTGTCTTTCATGGTATAATGGCAGCTCTTGAACTATTTGTGTCTTCTCTTCACACAAAATTCGGCAATTCTGTTTGTTGAGTGTGCATTGAGCTAAAAATTAGCTTATCGTCGAAGACAATTTTTCGATAGAAAAAAGGATTTTCAATCCACTTTTCAAAAGTTCGTTCTCCAAACAAACGCCGTTGTGTTACGTCAACTGGCTTTAGTTCTTGCAGCAGCTGTAGTTTGTATGGTTTCATACCGATATCCTTACGTAAAATCTTCCAGGTGGTCGAATAATAATACAAGTCCATTTGTTGACAACGGCGACAAATTGATATATTGCAATCTTCATTGAGTCTGACCAATGCAGCAGCAATATTCTCCTCCGTACTCACTCTTCTCATACGTATTTGTAGATTAATGTACAATAAAGTGAAACTATTGCAAAATTTTATCACAACATTTCGGTCATAAAATGGACGTATTTTACGAAACACATTTCTCACACGATTTTTTATAATAAAATTCAATGATATGAAACCGTTGTTCGTTGATTAGTCTCATCATAATGAAATAACAAACCTGATTGTTATCCCTAAGTTATCTTTACGTATTTCCAAAAAATGTTCTTTGCGAAATTGAGTCTAAATAAAGTTTCAACATTATATACCAAAAAAATATTAGACGATCCGAATTTACACTACTTCTGGAACACAAGTTCAGGATCTTAGTCCCGGTTCACACACGTCAGGCTTGACTCGTCAAGTCTGGAGTTTTTAGGAGAAGCGGTCTTATCTCATTTTCTTATATTTTGTAATATACGTGAAGATAACTTCTGAGTCTGATCGTACTCGAACTTCAAGCCCACCAAAAATATATTCATTTATAAATTTCTGATTTTTCCAAGCTCTTCCAACTCAGATCGAAGAGTTCTGAGACCGCCCTCGTATTTTAATTTTGATATGATGTCGACTTTGTATGCAGTTGTTTTATTGTTTTTATTGTTGTTTATATTTTCAAACCATTTTATTATTTTTTTTTATGTATATTTTTTTCGGTTTTCTGTTAATTTCTAATTGTCCTCTTAGCGTGCATTTGAAAATGTTTCCAAAATTGTTACGAGAATATTTCATGCTTTCAACGTTTTTATTGTTCAGCTCAATTTTGTTGTCGTCCTGGTTTTTGGTTTTTTTTTCGTGCTCGTAAAACCTAAAATGGTTGATTGTATGTTGTATGAATATGGTTTTGTTGGTATTTGAAACAATTATGTAAATTAGCTCTAATTCGTTTTAATTTAAGCGGATTACAATTTAATATTTTTCATGTTTTATTTGTATCCTGTTTTTGTACGAACATACACACACATATACTATATGTATATATTTTGTTTTTCCTCTACATGCATATTTATGTTTGTTTATCTAATGTTTTTGGTTGTATTTGTTTAATTCATTTACATGTTGTTTGACAATTTTACAATCATTTGTATTGTATTAGCGATAACCATGTTATGCGTAAAAAATTTTAAATCAAAAATCTAAAATGAGGAAAAAAACATTAATTGAATGAAAGTATTTACATTGATTTAATTAAATTCTACTACTGTTAGGGATCGCTGCAAAAGCTACTTAATATGAGGCCTATACACAACTTTCTAAATTTATTGAATGCATGATTTCCGTATGAAGCTTAAGTAATGTGGATTGTTGAGATATTTTCAAACCTTCAAGTGTGTAGAGCTGGTTCGCATTTTCTTGGCGGCGTTACTGCAGTAATCGTTTTATAGAGAAAACCTGGAATCTATGCAGAGGTCAGTCCTGAATATCCCGAATGCGTGGGGTTTAAAAAAAAATCCCATTGAATTCTTAAATTTGTGGTACAATTGGTGAGACGAAGACCAAGTTACAAAATTTTGCAGAGATTATTCTTAAAGAGACGCCGCAATTGCGCCAAAAATTATTTTGTGTTCGTTGTGAAGTTTACTAATGCACTGGAAGTTCTTAATGACAAATTAGCTGGGGACCTTTGAACTTCTTCGTTATAGAAAAAAATCAATTATATGCAGACTGCCAAATTTAAATTGTTCTTGTGAAATATTTGTTTCTTATTTCAATTAAATGTTGTGTTCTTTATTTTAGTTAACAAATCTTACAATTTCAAGAACGCCACTCCAAATGGAGCTTGTAGCAACAACAAAAATGAAATAGACATATATTAATGTAAATAGTATATATACTCGTATATAACATGTATGTATATACAAATAAATAAAATTTAAGAATACTTACAAGGATTCAACAACTTTTCTAACCATTGCTCTATTCTGAGCTGGGATTCTTATTTGTGGCTACGATAATCTCCTACTCCTAAGTTCAGCCTCAACCATATTGCACGTGGGTGTCCTCTATTTCTAAAGCATTGTGGGTTGCATTGGAAGCAGACCTTGGTAGTGTCTATTCAACTATAGTGCCTGGTCAACTCTGAGCATTCGTCTTAAGCAACGTTGCTGTTTTGGTTACTTTTAACCAAAATTGGTTGTTTTTTTATTTAGTGAGTACATGTGTATTTTTTTCTATTTTGGTTACTTTTTTCAACCAAAAATTTAGAATTTTCGGCTGAGAAGCTGAATTTTGAAATCACGTTTCTATGTGCATTAGACATAAATTCACTAACATTAACTTTAACATCATGTGATGGAGCCAACGTGATGGCTCTCGAAGCCAATGGGTTACAAGCGGAATTTAAAAACAATGTTATCAATTTATTAACTTTTCTTGCCATTCACTACATTTTCGATCTACTTATGCTTGTAACAAGCTTCATCATATTCAAATTTAAACTCTTTTTGGAAACATTTACAACTTCTTTACACAAAGTCCAAAGCGAATTCTTGAATTTAAATAATACTGCAACGTAAAAGCGAATATTAGGAATTTCTCTAACGCGTTGGCGGGCGCTGAAAAATTATATAAATCGTTTAACTGAGCAGTGGTCTGCATTGCAGTTATATTTTATATCAGTTTACTTAGAAGTAAATGGTGTAAAAACTCGTGAATTGGGAGAATTAAAGAGCGATCCTAGCTTAAAGATATATTTTCTATTCCTTTCATATATTCCCAATATATTAAATACCTAAAGTAAGGAATTCCAATATGACGCACTGTTTCTAATACAGAGTCAGTTTGAAATAAATTTTAAAATAATTTTAAGCAATTTTACTAAAAGTAATTACAGTAGTAACTCGATTCTTGCACATACTTGATAGTTGCACACCTCGATTCTTGCAACATAGAAATATTTTTCATTACGCACTCAGTACTTGTTACATCCGAAAATTTTGAACGCGATACTTGCAACATTTTTGTATTAATCTTGCGTGCTGCTTTGTTTACGTTTTCTTATACTGAATACATTTCGGGAAATCCGCGTCGTTTTATGCTGCTGATGAAATGTTGTAATCAGTTTTAAGCTCACTATTGAGAGGTGCGGTGTCATAATGGCAAAGAAAAAATTTAAGTTTTTTAGCTAATGCGTAGAATGCCCTTAATGAGTCTTCAATTCGGTCATCATTTCAAAAACTATTTAATAAATCATCCGACTGGGATAATGAAGATGTCATTCCTCTTTCAGAGTTACGTTTTCAGATAGCTGACGATGCATTCAATTTTCAATCCATTGGCAACTTTGCATCAAAAAGTAGAACCATTGCTCAAATATCACACAAATGATAGAGCAGTGTACCGATGATGACCTTACTGATGGTGAAGAAACCGGTGATGTGGTACTCAATAGAAAGCAAGTTACATCGGAGGAGACTATATCAGCGTTCAACATTTGCTTAGAATGGGCGGAGCAAAACAATGCTTCATTAGACGATATTATGATGCTCCAGAGACTAAGAAGCAGTGTAGTACTGAGCAAGAGACTTTGTACAAAACAAAAATTTTAAATTTATTTAATTCCACATAAAATATGTATCTGCTGTTATACGAATGCGTTGAACTTAAGTGTTTTGTATTGAAATATTAAACTTAGATGCCTTTTATTTTGTATGGGAAATTAATACTCGGTACTTGCGACAACCTCGAACCTTGCACCGAGCCCGGTTTTCATTACGTGCAAGAATCGAATTTCTGCTGTACCTCAAAAGTTTATTTTCTTTGGAGAGGGTTATCTTTATGAGGAAAATAATTACTTAAATATGAAAAATATTTTTATTGGCTTTAAAGCTAAGCTAGTGTGCAAGAAAGTAGCCTTTCTTAAAAAATAGCCCAGACTTAAAAAATATAATATTAAAAAAATATACAACTGTGACAATGAAGAAAAAATTGTATCCCAATGAAAATTACAACGATTTTCAAACATAGCTATAGTGACATGGATATTGTAGAGTTTTGGTACAAAGTATCGTAACATAAAAAAGGCATGAATGAAAAGTGTTTCGAAGAATTAATTGATTTTGTTCAAAATTTAATGTCATTGCCACATAGTTCAGCTGTTGCAGAAAGAATATTTTCACAGCTAAGTTTGATAAAAACGTAATATAGAAATATGCTTGAATTTAAAAACAATTAACAATATAATACAATCAAAAGAGTTGTGCAAAAATGATTTGCATTACGTTATGTGAAGTATTTATTTGTATGATATTTTATTAGGCATATTCTGTATTTCATTTAGAATATTTTAATTGCGAATGAACAACAGAAAAGGCCTGAATATGTAATAAACTTACATTTTATGTAAAAATTATTTATGTAAAAATTACATTTTTATTTGTTTGTTTTATTATTATTCAACTGTGAAGTACAAATTTTTCCATAATAAATGTAAAATATATTTAACTTAAAATCTATTTTAGCTCAATCAAAATGCATTTAAAATTTTTGGTTATTTTTATTCACATTTCGTTACTTTAAAAAAAAAAAATTGGTTGCAAAAATTTTTTGGTTGTGGAAACACTGGTCTTAAGCATTTATTTTAGAAATCTTGTAGATTGTGCGAAATTGCATTCGTAACTTTTCCGGTCTCACTACCATAGAGCAGCACCGATTTATGACTATTGTTGCAAATTCTTCTTTTATGCATCTTTGATATTTGTGACGACTACCATGCTCTTCCGAGATTGAAGCGTACGCGTGGCGTGCTTTATTGATACGTCTGTACTTATAATGCTTCCCAGGTAGTCAAACTCAACTACGTCTTCAATGATATTTCCATTAAACACTATGGGAATATCCTGATAATTTTTGTCTTCCGGAAATTTATCTTCAGTCCGAGTTTTATGCCATTTTCGTATAATCTATTAATTTTGTTTTGTATTCCGCTCAATGGAGGCGTTGTTTTAGATGCAATTGGGTGCCGTCAAGCGCTTTGGTGTTTGTTCTCATCATAAGGGGGTCTAGCACAAGTACTCCTAAGAACAGCAGCGGAGAGAACACACAACCTTGCTGTACTCCACAATTAATGAAAAACGTTTCACTGTCAACCCCCTTAAAACGAGCTTTACAATGAGCAAATTTTGCAAATATTACGAGCATATCTAATTAATTTCACATAAATCATACCGTTAAAAATTTATTTGTTTTTAATAAAATAGTTTATTTAGAAAGTAGTTCGAATTTCAAATCCTAAGCTTACAATTTTTTTTTATAATTAAGAATATAATAAATGTATTATATGAAGCAGTTTCCGATTCTTAATTTCAACAAATTTTTGATTTGTAATAGTTTGAGCATTCATTTCGTGGCGGCATGAAATAATGTGGCCTTATTTCATAGGAAATAAAACACCCATTTTTAAATGAAATAATTCTTAAAAAAAAATAAAATAGAGTCCCATACAGAAATGAAATCGGTGGATTACTTCATATGGAATACAAATTAAATTTCTGAGATAAAATAAACAGAAAACACATCAAAAATTGTGAAACAAATAAATTTTTATGGCGATTTGTGAAATAATTATGTCAAATTCAATTGAAAACTTGCATAGAACCTACGATGCCGGCAACAAGGTCATAATTTGTTCTTTGAAATGATATTTTCTGAAAGTGTTAAATTTTGAATTTCACCGCAATGTGGTTTGGGTTCGTTTATTTAAACGTTTTTTTTTTTTTGCATAAAAGTTACACTTCTGAAAAAATCATAACTCGCAAAAAAGTAAAAAAGGCAGAATTGCACTGAAGGGACATAATTAACGATGTGTAGGCCTACATTTTCTGAAAATATCAGATTTTCATGCAATGGGAGTTTTGAAGCTCAAAGATGGGCAGTTTTTAAAAGTTATAAAATTTGGCACCTTTTTCTCGCAAAAGTTATTATTTTGGACACAGAAGGATTCCTTCTTTACGCCAAAAAAATAAAAAAACATTGCTTTCAGGGCACTGTGAACTAATAATTCGGTCACTTAATTGTTCCTGTGCAGCCTTATAAAATAGTGTTTTGCAAAACATTAAAAACACTAAATCGCAAAAGTTTGTTGGTAATTATCCCCCCTTAGTTTTATATTCTGACGTTTCAATATTTAGAAGTTAGAGCAAAAATACTAAATCGTTGACTTTCGTGAATTTTTTTGGGAAAGTAAAAGTAAAAAATCCTTTCCAGAATCAAGAATTTAATCATTAATATTTTTTTGTTTAACAAAAATTATCTTTTTGTTAAACAAAATTTAAATTTTTGAAAAAATTCTTGAAGATTTCGCAAGAATGATTAATGACACAAGATTTGACGCAGTTCCACTCCGTAATCTATTTTGGTTTGTCCACAACTTAAAAAATGCCTCCCAGAATTTTTTTGTTAAACAAATTAAATTGTTTGTAAAAAATTTTTGAGGATTACGGAAGAAGAATGAATCACTTCAATTCAATTTGAGATATGTTTCGTTCCGGAATCTTGTTTGGTGCTCCTAGGAGATAAAATATCTCAATATAAATCATGCTAAATATTGTCCCAAAAATGTTCCAAATGCAAAGACATTTTTGGAAAATATTCGATGTCATAAGGAAACATATTAAACTTCATTCACATGGGTTTTACGAGCATTAAATTTTATCCTATTCGCACGACCCCATTCAGAGACTGTTAAAAGATTCATTATTTAGCGAATCATTCATATTTTTTCTCATTGCCGCGGACTCCGGCAGGCTTGGTCTGTTACTGAATGAATACGAATGGCACATGCAAAAGAGTAGATGGGATTAAAAGTTTTACATAGAAGGTCATTTAGGAAAATAAGAAAAAGTGTGGGAGAAACAACGGAGTCTTGCGGTACCCCTGCATTAACCTTGAACTCCTTTGATGAGATCCCATCTATAAAAGCTCGTATAGTGCGATCTCTGAGAAAGCTTAATATTAATCGAGAGAAGACATCACCGACACCAAAAGCAATAACTTTTGACAGGAGTGCACCATAACAAACTCTATCAAACGCCTTTGAAATATCTAGCGCCACCACCTTACTTTCTCCAAAATGTTGAATAGAATGACACCATCTTTCCGAGAGGAATATCAGTAGGTCTCCAGTAAAACGACGCCTACGGAATCCATACTGGCGGTCGCTAAGTAAGCTGTTGGACTCTAAATACCTCACAAGATGGAAGTTTATCATACTTCCCAGAACTTTGGAAAGTGTAGAACAATCGCTAAAAAATATAAAATGTTCAAATTAAAAAATATATACTCGTACTATAGTCGTATGACCCGAATCATAATTTACAAAAAAAAAATTAAATCACATTCCACCGAGCCACCAAACAGTGGAAACACACAAGAACACTGATTGTTGGTTCGGGCAACGTGAAAATATTAAAATACTTTTTAAGAGCACTCAATTGTTTTTATTTGTATTTATTCTAAACTTGTTAAAATATTTTTTTTAAATACACATTAATAAATTTAGCAGAAAAGCGAGTGAGCGAGCAAGCGCTTTAAAATTTAATATTTTTTGACTGCGACTTGAACTGTGTTAATTCAGATTGCCTGTTTTTCAGCAGTATTTCTTTCTATATAGTATATGTTAAGTAGTTTTAATATTAAAGACAAACGGAATTTATATGCATGTACATATTTGTATGTTTTTAAAGAATGCAATCATGAGATAATATTTGTTTAAAAAGACCGTTAGTTTTCTTTAAGGAAGAATGTAAAGTATATAGAGTTAGAAGTGGGGAAATATGTAGCTGCGTACAAAATTGCACATAGATACATACATATTTTATACAATAATTGTAAATAACTTTAAGTATAAATCCCAGTAGGAAATTAAATAAAATACATAATTTTAGGAATAAGAACATCATGGGGATAATCGGCGGCAACACTGATGATGGGAGTGTAGCGATTCCCGAAAAATAACGTTGTTTCTATTCTGCCGTGTAAGTTGAAAACAATTGATGTTAATTTTTCCCTGGTGTCTTTGGAAAATTTTCTCATGTCCAATTCTTTCTGACAAAAAAAATGTTTAAGAACTTTAGCCGAAAATAATGATCACTTTGGATTACAACTACTAAAAATTATATATTAAATTTTGAATCCTTCAAAAATGATAAACTGACGTGGAATAAGTGTTCAGTTTTACTAAATTTGGTCTGCAGATAAATGGGAATCTTGAAATATATATACCGAATAAAAAATAAGTTGATTTTTGTCACACGGAGTTAACAAAGTCATTTGTCATCTCTTCGAATACTTAATAACTTTAAGTTACAAATACTATGAGTGTTATTAGTTTCTATCTAAGTGATCTAAGTCAATATAAAAAAACACATAACAGTAACTGATAATGTCTAATATGCACAGGCAATACCACCCCCTCTATTAGTGTAACGACAATCCTGGGCAATTTTTAGATTTTTCTGTTTTCTATTTTTTTCTTTGTCTGATGAATTATTGCGTGTTGACGCATATGGTGACAATTTACACTTCCTTTCACTCAACCGTAATTTCCAGCATACAATTCTGCCTTAAATTGTCAATTGTTGTTGCTGCTCTGCTGCCAATGTTCTTATTGTTGATATTGCAAGGTTGGTGGCTATTTAAAATATGAAAGAACGGAAAAAAACAATCCTAATGCTCTTAGCAAGAAAAACACCAGTTTCATCCTTAATCATTCGCCGCCACCAGCCACAGTTTGTTTACATATCACATTTGTCTGCTCATAGCGGACAAATAGAATTTTTGAATGTGCAGTTGGTAGATACGTGTAATGTCATCAGCATTTAAAATGGTATTCGTTGCAGTCTTAATGATGATGATGTTCATCACATTAAAGGCAATTAGCGCAGAAATTAGGGAAATGAAATTTTTCAATTGTGCAAAATTTTCTAACGATTAAATGGAAATCACAGACAAATTTTACACATGAAATCTTTTATTAGATTTTCGTTTGTTCAGATTTTTGTGTACACAAGTGCATGTGTATACGTATACAAACACCATATATTTGTAATTGTATTCGTGGGTAGTTAGTTGGATTATTAGCAAATTTTTGTGAATTGAAATCAAAGCAGATGTTTTGTGTAAACATTCAAAATTTGGTTTATGTAGAGATAATTTCAGAATATGACAAATTATGATAATAAATGGGTGCTATTAACCCTGTTTATAACATTAAAATTTAGGCGACAGAAAAGCTTCCAGAAGAATATTTGGAAGGGATATTGGTCACTACAGAGGTTTTATGTTGCTGCCAATTCCTTCGAAAGTCTTAACCGAAATTCTACTAAATCGTTTAATAGGCATCATTCCGATCAAATCGTCCATGTGTTGACCACATAAATACATTAAAGATAATAATAGAATAATCCGTGGAGTTCAGAACCGCTAACCAAGTCTTATTAGAACACCTTTAATACAGAGGGGCATTTCATCAAAAGCTAATAAGACTGATTAAAGCACAATACGATGGCTTTAAGTGCAGAGTTCTGCCAATTGTCAGCAGAGTTCAATACCATTTCCGGTGTTAGGCAGCGCTTCCTTACGTCTCCTATATTACTCCTAGTAGTACTAGATGATGTGTTAACTCGGGCTATAGATGAAAAAACCGTGGCATCAATTGGAACCTTTAAAGCTAATTGAAAGATTTGGCGTATGCAGATGACATATGTTTGATACCATCATGGCAGATCGATATACGAGATAATCTAACAGTGTTGGCTTAAAGATTAACTCCACAACGACCAAAGCGTTGAAAATAAACTAACCCAGACCAACCCTGACGCAAACTATAAATCTGGTAAGACTATCATCGAAAACGTCATTTCTTGCACCCACCTCGAGAGTGTTACTTCATCAGATGGCGGAGCTGCAAGCGCTATTCTTAGTAGAATATCCAAAGCGCAAGATGCTTTCTCACAAGATGGAAAATCTCGCGGTCACTATCAACCTACACCTGCAGCAAACCACGAATCTTCAATTCAAACATAAAATCGGTCCCCTTATACGGATGTGATGCAAGATCTGCTGGCCAAATACCATATCTAACAAGTTGCTCCTTGAGAGATGCAACCAGATTGAAATAAAAGACGAAGAGACGATAAAATTGGATTGTTAATACCTTGCGGAAACCATCAACAAAAATATGTAGACAAACTCTAGAATGGAACCCGAGGTCAGAGGAAAGTGGCTAAGTTACACTGAAGACCTGTGCTCCACTAGGAGTTAAAGGGGAAGAAGGAGATTAACCCATTTGTATTTATCTTTCACTTTCACTCTTGGCAAGTACAGCAATATGTCTGGATCTACTGGCATGTCAAACGATCCAGAAATATTGAAAGGCGCCCCGAGATGTACTTTCTGTATTTTCTTATTGGTTGCACTGAGCTTGATTTCGCGGCAAACAGTACCTGTTCCGGTATATTTGGGCTTATTCTTACACCATTGCCTGCAGCTCAGCTACTGCAGTCAAAACATTGGTCATGATATCGCTTATCGCGCTTATATACGTTACGGCCTCCCATTATCTAATCTAAGAAACAACGTGTTAACAACGAGAACGCACCGTAAAGCAGAGATTACCCCACTTTGCGGTGCCGTTCGTCTTGGCCATTCTAATTTTTCTCTTTTATACCTGCATTGGAAATTAAAAGATCACGAATACCGGGACTTATGAAACCTGGTCCCATACGAGTTCGCATCATAGAGGATACTCTGGCAAGAACAATTGTGTGTTCTTTCTGGACATACGGATCGCTATTGATAACGTTTCAATCATCTTTTTTTATTTCTTTCATATTTGGTGTTAATGTAACATTTTTTGCAAAAAGGTGTTCAGTTTTATCCTCTTGATTGGTCGCAAAATGAAGATGCCGCGTAAAAAATATTTTAAAAACATGTAGGGAAACGGACTGTATTGAAATACGGTCTTTGAACTACGAGCAGCTCATTCAGAGGCAAGTAAGAAAGGATTTTTCATATGGGTTTGTGACTGGTAATGAAAGGAAGACTTTCTACGACGACCGCTAGAAAAATAATAATGAAATATCCTGTTAATCATTGCCATGGCTTACAATATCACTTCAAAGTTGTATATTTATAGTTGCAATCTCAAGCTGTATGTTTGACGTACAATATAAAAGAGGAACATGGCTTGTGAGAGAGATCACCGCACTTTTCCGTGCAGCTCGTGCAGGTCATTTTAATTTTTCGCTTTTACCCAATCCTGTGGTGAAATTTTTTGCGTTCAGTAAAGAATTTCATCTGGCTGCTAAGGTGTTCCACAGTATACTGGTATTCCAACATCCCAAAACCGTGTTGCTTTGCGGCCACTGATATAGTAATAAACACACTTCCTATATCTAAGAAGGCAGCCAAGGTTTATGTTTCAGGGAGCAGTCTTAAAAACCTCATGAAAAATATCCTTTTGGGAAGGCATGCTGACTATTAGACAGTCTAGAAATCATAAATAAAGAATGGTTTCTCCAAAAAATTTCGAAATTAAAACTAATCTAACCTTTCGCCAACTAGTTAAAGTGCGAATGCTATAGAGACACAATTTGTAATATATGTAGGACAAAGATGCTGAAGAGTGCAAACATTTTTATCATTTCCTGGGTTTTTATATATATCCTGGGTTTTTATATATAAACCCAGGAAATGATAAAAATGTTTGCACTCTTCAGCATCTTTGTCATTGATACCCTTTGACCTGGATAACTTTTATATTTACAAACTATAAATTGTCCTTTCAATTCCCTCTTAAGAAACTATAACTGACATACACTATAATATTTTACAGCAAAGAAAGTAAAATATATACTCAGCTAATTAAGAAATTAACGCCATAATTACAAACACATGACAAGAAAAATAAAATGAGCCATAAAGAAGCGTTTAATTTATTCATATGCCATCAAAAAGTAAATTGACACCAAAATTGTTAATCTCCAAAATCAACAGCAAATTTTATATTAAATACAATAAAAGGAATAAAAATGTGATCATCTGTGTTGACATAGAGATCAGCACTTTAATGCAAATATATTTTCAAAAATTCATAATTTCTCTATAAGTAAAAAAACATTGCACACACAACCACACACTCAAATTAGGGTAGACATTTTTATAAGCACAAACAGGATCTTTATTAGTCCTGCATATGTTTAGAAAAACAACAACGGAATAGAGAAATATTTTAATCCCTTAAATTTAATAAAACTTGTGTTTGCGCTGTGTTTCGTAGCCAAAGTGTAACAATTGCAGTCGCATAACGAAAAACGGAACTTATACCCTCTCATTATTTACAGCTATTAGCACAGGATCATCAATTAATCCTGTTTTCTTATTATTTTTATTTTGTATATTAGCAGCATTTCGTTTCGCTGTTTAGCTTCTTCCTTGTTGAAAGTTGCGAATTTATGCGACAGGGACGAGTACGAGTACGAGTTTAAATACTCAATTCATTTCTAATTTGTAGGGTGTTTTCGGCTGACGCCCCTTTCTACGGTTTTAATTGTTTGATGACAATTTAACGCTTTGGTTTCATTGTTTAAGATTTATTAGCACAGTATTTATAACTCGAATTTAATTTGTAACAGATGCGGCAAATAACATTTGTCATTTGTACTCTATCTATTGCCAGTAAAACTACTGCAAGCAAAAGGGGCGACAAATTAATTCATCATTATATTTACAAGAGATTTTGAATTAAACTCTTTTTGTTTACTTGAATAAAAAAAAAGATTTTTTTGTTTAAGACAAACAATTTGTAAGAATTTTAAATTAGGGAGGAAAAAAACTGTGTCAAAACCACAAAATATGAATAGAATAGTATTTTGTAATAGTTGGTTCTGCAATGGAAAATACTTTGAAAATTAATCAATAAAAGAGAAATTATTGAACATTTTAAATTTAGCTGGTACGCAGAAAAAGTCTGAACATAAATAGTATGAAATGATTTCAGAAGTCTTTGCTAATAATTAAAAAAAAAATAGGAGTTAAGCTATAACCACATTCACGACAACAGGCTACCGACTACAACCTGTCAAAAATATTTAACATGTGTGTATATGAAAATGATTATTTTCAGGACTGCACGGCTACACGACTGCAGGTTGTTGTCTATGCTACTTTTGTCGTGTAGTCAAATTAAACTAATTTCTATTTTTGTTGGCTACGAAATAAAAAAAAAATTCACAATATAACAAGATATGTTAAACAAATTATTGCTAAGAAATATTTTTTTTAATGTAAAATAAAATAAAATGCGAAAATTGTAGTTCTTTTATTGGTATTAACTTTTTGTGTAAAAATAATATTTGCATAAAAATAAGGGCAATGAAAAACTCTAAAAAAATTACAAAAATTCGAAATAACTCTTAATCATTTGGCAGAAAAAATTTTTAATATCATTTAAAAGTCGAGAAAACAATAAAATATAGATAAGTCATCCATATTGCAAAAAAAAAACGAAATTCCGCGAAATTTTGCAAAATTATAAATGCGGTAATGTGTCCTAAAATGTGCTACAAATGCAAGGAATTTAAAACGAAAAAAAATAATAATAGAAAAAGTCGCAAAAAATGCGATATCAGCGAAAAGTTACAAAGTTTTGAAAAAGCCGTAAAATCTTCTAAAAAGACCTGAAAATTTAAGGAATGTGAATGCATATCTTTAAGCTTTTACCTTCTTCATATCGGAAGCTTTGCGGTTTTTAGCTATTTTCGCGATATGAGCGATTCTTTATCATTTTATTGCTGCATATTTTGAAAAAACGTAACTTTAAAAAAGCAAAAAAACTAAAGTGGCACCTCTGAAATATAAATGAATCAGCTCTTTACTTTGTAGCTGTCGTTTTCAAAATAACTAAGTAGCGGGCAATAAGGCGACATTTGTAGTCATGTAGCCTGCTGTCGTGTATGTGTTTATAACTTTATGAATTCAAAAAATCAAAATTGATTGAACAAAATTTGGACTTTTTTTTATTAAAAAATTCTACTATTTCTATTTTTTACTCATATTTTGTGAAAATGTATTGCATTCTGTATGACAGAGAAGTAAAGGCCTCATTAGTTTTTACTTTTCGTTGCCGTTCTTTTCTGTAGACAATATTTATTAGTTACTTGTTCTGTGTTTGAACTTGTGGATGTGGACGATGTAATTATAGGAATGCATCTTTTGAATGTTTGCAAAATGTTTTTTACTTGAGAAAAATATATAAATCTTTAAAAATTTGAATTAAAATAATTTTTTTCTGACTTTAAAAAAAAAATTTAATATTTCACACCAGAAAAAACTAATAATGACAAACTCTTGGCTGTCACTTAATGTTGTATTCTATTTTCTACAGAATACTCCGCAACAGAACAGAACGAAAAAGTAACAACAAATCCCAAATACAGTTTTTCAATCGAACAGAAACAAAACAGCTGATCCGTAATAGGACAGACCGTGGAAACTAATTCTGCCTTAAAAGTTATGAATAGCTTTAAGTAGAGTTCCCGTTTAACACTCAGGTCTGTTAAAATGTTTTATTTTTTTTAACAAGAGGTATGTCCATGTTCATACTATTTCTTAACTTAATCTTTACTAACACAGATCATTTATAAGAAAAATATCATTACTCTGTGGCTGTAGCTGTGTCGATATTGATGTGGACGACGTTTATTTTTAACAAAACGGCACTAAGTGCCACAAAAGTAACATTAACATCGCACGTTTGCTTGAAAATTTGCCTGAGACCGTTTGATTTCTCGCAGAGGCGATCACAATTTGCCACCAAAATCTTCTGATTTAACACCAAAGACTTTTCTTTGCAACTGCGTGAAAGAGGAGGTCTATCTATGACAATGGCCCATAGTCGATTAAAGACCTCAAAGATCGAATTCGTGAAATTCATGAAATATCGCTGCAAATGTGCGATTGACGTTGGTGATGGCCGTGGCGGCCACGTATCTAATATTATTTACCATTATTAATTGCATACCCTCCTCTTTGCAACTAAATAAACAGCCGATGACTCCGCTTAAAAGTACTCGTTCTTCTACACAGAAAAAGAAAAACGTACTAAATTCAAGTATTTTCTACTCATTTTGAGTACGAGTCGTACAAAATTCTTTAATCGCATGATAAACCTTGAATTGACTAAAAAATTCTTAAATTAAATTGAGCACTTTTAACACCCCTTGGGATAGATTTAAGTACGGATGGATTGAATTTTTTTTTGAGTGTACATATCAAAGTAAAAACTCTTATTGAAAGTCCCTGCAAATGACAGAGAGAACAAGCTTATAATTTATGCTTAATGGGGATCTCAAATGATTTGTAAGAAGTGTCCACCCAACTTTGGTGCTAGCTCTTCAAATATTAAGGAATTATGTTATATATTCTTCAGTTCCCCATTGTGCAAAGCTTGAACTTTAAATACGAAGTTTAACTCAACCGACTAAGTTTCTGTGCGAGTTTGTTCTTTAACAAAGTGCTTTATAAATATAATACAAATAAACATTATTTTATCTTGTTCTAAATAGTAAAACAAATGTGAATATAAAAGCCACTTCTAATCACTCCGCATGACCTAATTGGATTTTGGTCGACAGCTCAAGAGCAGCAGATGTTATAATGAACAAATGTCGTTGTGTTTATAGAAAATTGAATTATAATCAAAGTAATGAAATATAATAATGTTCATTTTGCACTAGCAAACTCCAATAACAATAACAGCAAATACATGCAACAACAATAATAATAATACATATTATTAATAATAACGATAACGATAACTAGTTACAATAAAATAATCATGAATAAATATAGTAGAAACTACAATGATTACGAGAGTACATGTACATACAAAAATGTACTCGTATGTGCAAAGCAACCGGTTTGAATTAGACTGAGTGCTTAAAACGATGGATCATTTGGCTGAAATAGAATCAACAATAATACTATTTAATACCAGCAACAAAAAAAACAACAATAACAACAATTAAAGAAACTTCAGAACGTTGTTCATTCACATTAAATAACAAAAACAACAATCAAAACAATAACATTTTCACACTCTTTCCCCAATAAAAACCACTTTAACACGTAATATGGATTCCACTGTGAAAAGCAACGAATTAATGAATAAATAAATAGTGACGTCTGTTTGGATGAATGAATAGAAAGAAGATGTTTGTATTTAAGCGCAACAAATTTTCAAGTGGCCTTATTGTTCAACCGATGTCTTTTCGAAATGAATGGATTGGATGATGTGCTAAAGTGGATATGAGGAAGTGTCAAAAGTGGTAAAACGTGTGTGAGAACAAAGGAAATATTTTTTTGAGCGACACAAACTGGCGTAGAATCTAAACAAAAAAAAAATTTATTTTCTAAATGAAACTAATAAACACACAAGTTTGGATGTTAAAGAACTTTATTTTGGTAAAGGGTGTTTCAAAAATGATATTCGGCATACATATGTATGTACATACGAGTATGTCGAGTCTCAAAAAATCAAAACTTCTAAATTACTGAAAAGAGAAAGTGTTCCTTAATAGGTTCTTTATCTGTAAAACAATTATCAGAAATTTAATGTGGCCGTTAACAATTAAAAATTAGTTGAAGTTAACACTAAACTCAAAACTATAACTTTGGTTAGTGAAAATTCGTTAACACGAAGCTCTGTTAAGTCTTAACTTTTAATTAAAATTAACTGAAATATTTTCTGGGTTTAAATTTTTAGCTGGAAAAAATATGACATTTAAAAATGAATTAAATTTTAATTTAAAGTTCGTAAAATTTTTTTTAGTTTTTTAGTGTAGCGGCTCCCGAAAAACAACGTTGTTTCTGTTCTGCCGTGAAAGTTGAAATTAATTGGTGTTAAAATTTTTCCCTTGTTGTTTTGGAATATTGTCTCATGTCCAATTCTTTCTAACTAAAAAATGTTACGAACTTTAGCCAAAATAATAATCACTTTGGATTAAAAAACCCCCAAAAACAACAAAATTGTTCGAAAAATAATCACATTAAATAATGAATAAAATTTAGTTTATTAAAAAAAAATTTTCATAAATATAAAAAAACAATGTGATTTAAGCTTTATCATCTGAAAAATGCACCATTATGATGGTGCTAATATCTTTTTCTGGTTTGATTTACAATACAGTACACTCGCGATAATATGAACACTGTAATACATATATAAACACTACAAAATATGAACACTTTTTCACTTCCATTGACTACTCTAAAATATGAACTTAGTGCAAAAGCTTTAAAATATGAACAGCCGGCATTCTTCTTTTTTACATTTGAATTTCAATATTCAATACAAATATACTCTACTTTTCCAGAACATCAATTAAAAGTTTACTTTACGAAATCACAACGTAACAACATAAAACCTCGTTTTCTGAAAAACAATTTTTCTTACATGTTTTTAGTCTATGGAACTCTTTGCCAACATATCTACAATTGATGAGCAATACAATAAAGTTTAAACGATCACTCAAACTGTATTTTAATTCATTATAGTTAATTACATTTATAAACTTTTTGCTTCTCTTTGAATGTTAGTAAATTTTGTTTTTATGATTATTATTCTTTGTTAATTAATTGATATTATTATTTTTATTCTTTTCTCCTTTCTTTTTCTTTTAACAAAACAATGCTTTTCTTTCTTTTAAATTGATACTTGTGTTCGATATAACTTGTTAAAGTGACTGATAGTTTCAATGATCAAAATTAAGTTTTGTATTTTCAGGATACCAAATAAATAAATAAATAATAAATAATAATATTTCAATTTCACTACTTTTGTAGAACATGCCTGTATGAATTATTTTTAAATTTTTGTTTTGAATAACCTGAAGCCTTTTTGTATGGCTGGGTACCCGTATTACAGGATCGGTCGAATACACATATTATTCGACAATCTCTTATTTTTAAGGTTGAACTTAAGTTTTTTTATCTAAAGTGATACCTAGATATTAAATGTCATCTGTGATGCAGATCACGTTTTCCCAGTAGTACAAAATTTGTGTAGGAAATCGTTTTGGTGATTTATTATAATAAAATATAATCGCAGGCACTGTTTCATAATTGCTCCCGCAAGAAGATTAAATCTTCCATATAATTTCTTCTTTCATTAAAAATAGAAAGAGGAAGGCACAGTCGAACACCTCATCTGTCAACGACCAGCTCTATCGGACTACACAGCTACTTATCTACGATATTCAGCTTGGCAGAACTTGCAGACCCTGCAGAATGCAAACTAATAGGAATAAAATCATTAGTCTAAAATCAAGTTGTTTTAACACCCAACGAAACTTAGTAGAAATAGAGACGTTTCTCCACATGTCTACATCAGTCATCACAAAAGTACCAATTTGGATCCACTTGCTATCTAATCTAATCTACACTTTAGCCTTATCTCATGTACGATTTCTCTTTCTACTCTTTGTTTTTACTTCTAACAATTTTGTTTTGTGGGTTTGATTTTCAGATTTTTTTTAATTTCAGTTGTTCTTGCAATTTTATTGACGTTTTCAATTTCTGGCCTTTCTTTTCAGAGATTTTACGCCTTTTCTGACTGCAGAAGTTTTACCGAATTTGTATAATTCTTTCTGAGTTTCACCGATTTTAATAATTTATTCCAACTTTTAGTATGTTTTTCAAGCTGAGATTTCGTTTTATGCCCGTCTTTAATTTCTAACACCTTTTATTAAACCACCCAGTAATTTTCAATATTTGTCTGCTGCTTGATGTTTAAATGATGATGATGATGATGGTGTATTGTGATGCATCACCCATAAAAATGTCCTCTTGTAATCTTTATTAAGAAAAATTAAAGGCTAATAAAAATTATCATCACTCTCAATTTTATTATTTTTAAAAGTGCGAATGTCATATAAAAACAATTTGCTGTTGAGTAGTTTACCAACCATTGTCGATTTTTTTATGTGATGAAATAAACAAAAGGATTAAACTCCTCAGCAGTTGTTGCCGTAAATATAAATGTAGAAATAAAAACAGAATAAATGTTATTTTGATCTCAAGTGTGACACTAATGGCAGCTTGTTGCATTCGATTGTGTGCAATTGTGTGTAAATTCGGTTTTAATTTTTTGTATAGAAAATTAATTTTAAATACATCTGGTTAATTTGTGTACAGAATTATTATGAAGAAATCTTTGTATACGTTAAGCAAGCTGAAAAATATTTGAATAATAAGGATTTTATTATTAGAGTAAAAATCTTCGAAACAAATGTTAATATTATTTTCAGGGAGAAAAAGTTATTTGAACAAAACATTAATTTAATGTATAAAATATTGTAACACCTTGATGATATTTGCGGCGTTTATTTATAGAAAACTTTTTGTCACTCATACATTAGTGACATTTTTGTCATGGAAATCGATAGATCATAATAATAGGACAGAGGATTCAAATGACAAAGAAAGAACCAAAAATGTGTTCTAACTATAATAAGCAGGGAAACTGTAAATATGCAATTGCATGTTTTTCCTTGCGCAAACTAAAGAATCGAAGATAAAATATTTATCCGTTTCAAAAATTTTTCTGAAATTTAGCATCGATTTGTTAGTGAGTGCATGTATTTGCATGTTTTGCCCTTTACAGCATTTTTTTCAAATGTCAGCCTAATACCATATTTGCATTTTTCGAATTTATCGAGCATATTCAACTTCTTTGGTCCATATTTTGATACCTTATTGGAATTTTTATATATGGTTACAAATGTTTTTGCATCGGAAGGAAACATCTATCTTAAATTCTGTTCAACCGATGGCTTTCGTATTTTGTATATTTATTAGTTGAAACGTGTCGTTAAATTTGCTTAAATCAAAGCTCTATCACATTCATAGACGTTTAAAGAAAATGTTCAATGAATAATAGTTTATTTATTCAGATGTATTAGAAAATTATAGTCAATATTTTGTTGTTTATTGCACTAATAATTATTGATAAAATGTTGGGATTATTTTATTAAAAATTTTCAATTCTGATATTGTGATGACACAATAATTTCTAATAAGCTCACTATTTCAAAAAAAATTTCAATAAAAAGGGCAAAAAATGTTGCACCTTTTTTTAGAAAAGAAAACGCCATAAGTTTTTTTCAAAAATTTAAAGTGTGTTTCTCTATATATTCTGCACGACAGAAATTATAAGATAAACTAATAAAAAAATTTATAAACTTAGCACATACAGCCGTTAGAACATTTAGAACGGCCGCACTGTGGCGCTTTTTCCCAAAATCCGTGGCAAAAATGCAAAATTTGATGACAAAATTTTGTAAAATGAGTGAACACATCGTATAAAGAGCTTCTCACTGATCCCAATTCAAAAACGGTTTTCTTAATTGAATAAAAATTATAGCGGGTGGAGCTCCTTAAAGTCGACAATTTTTTAGAAAGCAAAAAAGGAGATATTTAAAAAAAATTAGAATTGATGGGATAGAAAAATTGCCGTTTGATCAATTTTTTTTGGTATTGTTTTAAAGGTACCTTTTATTAAAAAAAGTAACAAAATTTTTAAATAATTAGGTAAATTTTACTGATAAAATAGAGCATATCTAAAAATAGCCAAAAATGGTCCCGCCCATATTTTCTGAGCATATTTGCTACATAATACTTTAAATAATTTAACTTAATTTAGCCACAAAAAATTACAGGTTTTCTTGAAATATGAAGAAAGCTGTTACAATCTCATGGCGAAAACGAGAAGAATTGTTCCCCATTTTTAAAGTATGTAACAAAGATGTATTCAAAATGTGAAAAGAAATAAATAATAAAAAAGACTCTTCAAAATTGTTTTCACTGCAGCACTTACATGTTACATATTTTTATTGCTTCTCGTTTTAAAATTTTTTGTACAATGCATAAAACAAAAATGCAGTTGTATAATCCAGTTAATTGAGGCCTCGTTTTCTGTTTCACAAATCAGATTGTTTGAACTTTTTTATATTTCTGAGTATAAATTAAACCCCAATTGTGTGATGCAGCCAGATAAGTTTTTACTTTGTAAAAGTTGTGATCATTACCAGAACTTATACAATTTTACTTTAAAGTGCGATAATGTCATTTAAGAATTCGGAATTGTTCGAGTTATTCAGAAACCAACATAATGAAAATGTATTTAAATTAACTATTATGGAAAAATAACACAATTTACCAGGTAAAGCATGGTACACTGTTCATCATTTCGTGCGAACTGCTGTCAAAAGTCAATATAAAAAAATTCATGCGAAATAATTGCAAAATAATATGGCGTAAGTTGTACTCTGTTCATCTTGTGAAAACATACGAAATGTTTCTGGCAGAATTTTCTTTCAACTATAAACTGTTTCTGGCAACATATTTTCCAACTGCGAAATAATATAAGCATCACTGATCAGATTTTACTTAGCATTAAATTTGTTGCATACTAATAACTAAAATAATGAAAAATAGTGTAAAAATAACATAAAATGAAGGTATGGGGTTTTTGCAGAACGTGTGTCTTCAAAGAATTCCTCCGCAGCAGCTGCGATTTACATTAATTGATACGTTGCAGCACCAGCTCTTAAAATTATTTTGTTCTCCATTTATTTTCACAAATGGTTTTTGTTTATATAAGAAAAACAATGTTGCTTACTTCAAGGCAATAAAAACGATAGATTTCTTCTAAATCGCAGTGTTGTCACCACTGGCTAATTTTCAAAATTTTCAAACGAAATAATCAATGTTGCTCAATATTTTTCGCAAATTTGAACAGAGTACTAAACTTAACAACGAAAAGGATGTTAAAATTCACTTCGTTCACTTAAAAATTAATCAAAAATGGCTTGGTAACTTCATAAATTATGTTTTTTGCAACGAAAAAAAAACCACTGTGCATAGTGCTGTGCACTGTGCGCTACACTTTTGCCTAAACCTAAATTGACAGCTGCCAAGTTGTGTTTTTTAGGGCTGCCAACACTTTACTGCACAAGTGGCGGCAATTCAATTAATTATTGCATTGATTTTGTCAGACAGTTAGAAATGATTAAAGAATGTGTTTCAGGAAAGTCATAACATCCAGCATTTTTCAGATGTGCATTAGTGTGACATTGTATTTGTTGTTGTGTAGTAGGACTGTTTAAGTGACGAAGGCATAGCACTGGTCACTTGATAATCGTGCTCCTTTAAATTGACCACCACAAATAAAACTCTAGCTTTCAATTTAATTTTTTTTTGTTAATAAAATTATTTTGTTATTTATTTATAATTTGTTTATTAAAATTTCCAATTTTAATAAATTCTTTCTAAGCTTATACATATAATACAAGAACTATTTATTAATCATTAAATATTTTACAAGAAATATTTACAAGCCATTTATTTACAAGTGGTATTTCAAACATTTTAACGTTTCAACTTCAAAAGCAAAAAATATAAATTTTTGTTCACATTAATGTATTTTTTACATAAATGTATAAAATTCTCAATTACTTAATAGAAATAGTTAAAGGAAATCAATCAACGAAATCAAACACCAACAGCAGCAGCAGCAGCATTTTGGAATGATTTGTTTGAGTTTATTTAAAACAATGATTAATTTTTTAATTAAACTCATTAAATAATATAATATAATTATCATTACGGGAGAAAATGGAACAAGCGAAAAAAAACAAACATCAAATCAACTAAATAATTCTGTTTAGCACTATTCTTCTTTGTTGGCCTTTTAATAATACATTGCGCCAGGATGGATACAATTTTAGTATGCCGCATGTTGCCTTTCGGTGTTTGTGCAACACAACAGTAACACACTTATGCATCATGCATATTGACTGGTACATGATGTTCTCGTGTTGGCCAAACTAACAGTTTGTTTAGCCATCTGACTAGCATTCTTAATTAGCAGCCTCATTGTCATCATCAGCATCATAATCATATTTACAGTTGTCATCAATCCTCCTCAGTTTGTTTTATTACAATCATACTGTGGCTTTGTGTGGTGAATAGTTGGAGTTGGATTGGAGTTGGAGTTGGAGTTGGAGTGCAGCAATCACTCTCATAATTATACTTTTGAAATACGTACATACATTAACATTCAAATTAAAATCCTTGCATTAACATTCAACTGCAACTGTAGTGGTAAAGTTTGTTGTTGTTGTTGATTTTTATCTTTCTCACCAGTTGCTTTAATATTGTTTTTGTCTAAAGGGTGTAATACTAATAAAAACCCCTGCTTTCTTTAGCCAAAAACTAACTGACTGTCGATGGTGCAGAATTCGGTTGCTGTGATTGTTGCTGCTGTTTGATTCTTTCCTTCGCCTCCTGTTGTGCCTTCTTTGAACGTTTCCATTTCATGCGACGATTCTGAAACCAGATTTTCACTTGTGTCTCCGACAGCATAAGACCACTGGCCACTTCAAAGCGTTTAGGGCGGGATAAATATTTGTTTTGTTTGAATTGTTTTTCTAATTCCAGCAACTGCTGTGACGTGAAGGCTGTACGTGGCCGACGAGTCTTGCCCAAAATGGCGTGATGTGGATAGACGGCTAATTCTGGTATACGATGGTGTAGCATGCCGGCGCGTGCCAGAAACTCAAATTGCAAATGTGAAGGCATAAAATGTTGACCCATGGGAATCTGAAGTTACAGAGAGATGAAGAAAGTAGTTTGCTTAGATCGGGGTGTTTTAAAAGAAAACATATTTAAGTAGATAAGAAGGGCGGTGTTTTTATTTCTAAATTCAAATCTTAGTTAATAAATATATTAATTTCAAAAAGTTTAGTTTGTTCAGGTTTTTTTAGCTAGAAAACCCGCAACCCTCCTTGAAAAAAGATATCGGCACCTGTCTCGAATAATAAATTTAATAATTAATAAGTATATAAAATTCACGTGCTCAGCTCCAGAACAGCCCAACCGATTTCAATGAAATTTCATAAGTCTGTATAATTGTTTTCAACTTTTAACCGCGAAATGGCGCTGCTGTCGAAACATAATTTTTCTCTCAATCAGTAATGACGTTTTCTTTTCTAAAAAAAATTTACATTTCTTTCACTTTTTATAAAAAAATTTGGTATTCAACGTTTTCTTCAGACAAAAATTTTCGCAAGTGATGATACAATAATTTCTAGTAAACACACTATTTCAAAAAATCTTTATATCGCAAATTTTCAATAATATGGGCAAAAAGTTTTGCACTTTTTTTTAGAAAAGAAAACGCCATAAGACAACTTCTGACCGGGCCAAATTTTCGGCCAAGTCTACTACAACATAGAAAAGATATTGAACAGAAGTCAAATAAATATTCTTCTCGCTCCGTTTCATAATCTTTTTAAAATTAGCTATCGCCAGATTGGCCAATCAATCACCTGAACTCGCAAGCCTCGGAACATACTCCATGCTGCACTTTTAGTTGTATTGAAACTGCACTGGATACTTTAACAGTCTTACTTCGAAAACTCATCACTCCTAATTAGTGGTGTAAGCATTCGCTTCAAAATGGAGAGCAGCAGATTTCTTGAAGCAGCTGCCTTTCACAGTTGATCGTGCCACACAGAAAAAAATGAAGCTGGAACGGCTTTTAAAAAAGTGCAAATCGACCCAAAAAAGAAGTCAGAAAAAGTCTAATAAATTTTAATTCAAAACTGAAGTTTTTATTAACTCCATTGCACTACAATTTAACTCTTTCTACAAAAGTTCCCTTCGTAATACAATTTTTTCTTGCCAAAAAATTTTCATTTACAAATATTTCATTATTTTCTGTACAATATTTTCTATACAATCATGAAAGTTTTTAAATAATTTCAACTTCTTTTTGGAGCTTTGTCCTCGTTTTTGAACACGAATCGAACCAAATGCGTTAAAAAATGTTTCAATTTCAAAATATTAAACAACAAAACATTCAGGATAAAATTCCATCAAACGAAAATTAATAAATTAAAAAAAAAAATTATAAAAGATAGAACGAAATGATTTTGTGAAAAAAATTTTTTTTACATTTTCTGATTTGAAAGTTCTGTGTGGAAAAATGAGGAGGAACAAATTTTTGTGTAAATAGAAAAAATAAATTTAGTCTTCTTGAAGTTAAATCAAAAATGAAAAAAGCCACGAAGGTTTTATGCTCAACCTTTCTAGGCCAGAAGATAAAAAATGAGCTCAAATCTAACATCGAAAATCAGTTCAGATATAGAGAAATTTTCGTTATCTCTCATAAAGTAAAAGTTAGTGCCTTTTTAACGAAATCTGAAACCAAGAATCAAGAAATAAAATTGCGCATTGTACAGGTCCGTTATTTTGTTGTGTTTGGTTGTGCTGTGTTGTGACGTAGACATAGAATATGTGTTGCAAACAAAAGTTCATTTGTGTGTGGAAATGTTTGGTAGCCCGAGGAAGCTCTTCTTTAAATATTTTTAAGCCCAAACTCAAAAGTTTTACTCGACTGCATCTCTTTTCTGTCCATTTGAAATGTTGTTCAAATTGATGCAACCGTTTAGAAGTTATTTGCGAGTATTTATTTCCAGTTTTTCGCCAAAAATATCTTAAGGTACGGTCACACTTAGCAAACATTTGCTCAAAAAAACGCAACCACTACTTTTGCTCAAGGTTAGTGTGATTTAATTAGGGTTTTATATCATAAAATGAAGTCAATTATGCCGCAAAATGCAATTTTTTTATTATTTTTTAATAAATGCGAACCCATATTCCAAAAAAATATTGGAATTAAAGAAAATGAAAATTTAGCTTGTCTATTGGTTACGTTTTTTTCGGCAAATATTTGGCAATTGTGACCGTACCTTAACACTTTTTACAACAAACACTCATTTGTATTCTATGATGAAGTAGATGCACAGTAGGAAATTTTTGCTACGGCAATCTTGTGCGCAATCTTGTTTTTTTGATTCATGATCTCAAACTACTTTCTAAGCTATAGCATTTACCACAATTTTAAAATGTAAAATTTATTTCCCCTCCCAAAAGCAATAAAGTTTCCCACATTTATATTGTGTTAGTAAAAATAATTTTACGTTTTATATTTGATATGAAATTGGGTACCAGTTTTTTTTAATTTTAAAAATATAATTACTCTATATTGACTTATTCATCTAAATCAGGAGCTTCGTAGGATTCGTACTTAACTCGCTCTTCTAACCAATATGTTATCATGGGACTCAGTTATGAGGCACAGGCTCGAAAACACAATAAATCTTTGAATAAAATATATTTTTTCGTATTCATGTGTAATGTTTTCTTCTCTACTATATGATTATCAATATCACCAATACGTGTTGTATTTTAAACTTTCAACTTACCGGTATTGGTTTTCCCGATGGATCCAGAGGTCGATGAAAAGCTGAACCACCTTGAGCCAACAGCTGATAAGGATGACCACCGGCATATAAAGGAAAATCTTGTGGCCGAATAGGACTATGTGGAGGTACAGGCTTCTTAAATTCATCACCCAAATCCATATGCATACCGAAGTGCTGCTGATCCTCACAGCCGGGACTAATGGGGGGACTGGAGCGGTGAGATGATGTAGGAGATTCAGATCTGAAAATGAAATGAAAACGATAACGATAAAATTGACTTTCAGCACTTGTTAATAGCTGTCTAGAACAAAGAAAAAAAAACTATTTATTCGTTTAAAACTCCAAAAAATATTAGAAGTAAATGGTATGCAAAGTATTTATCATTCTATGGTTTCTCAAAAGCGGAAATCTTTGAATTAATAAACTGGGACGACCCTCTTGGTAAGTCGAAATCGTCATCTTTCCTATACTGTCGATAAACTCACAGAGGCATTTCATTTCCGGACGTTACCTGGACAAGCGGTATGATAATTTATATGATCAACACTATCTTACGAGGTGATGTCACGGGTCCTCATAAATTTTACTGCATGTCTGAGTCTATTTTGCGATCAAATCCATGTTATAGTGTAGCGTGTCATGCACAGCGTTCAACAGACTAAATTCGCAGTTTACACCCTTTTTGGCCACTTTTACGACTTTTTTAATTTTGTTGCGTCTTTTTACCCTTTCATTGTTTCTCACAAAAAACCATTTAATTTGCAGTAAATTTATAAAAAAAGTCATCAAATATAAAAGCAAATTTCTGATTATTGTTCATTTGGGAACACTTTTATCACTTTTTTGCAATCTTGTCGTGTAAAAAATCTATTCATTTCACAAATTTTCGGAAAATCTTTCAAAGAACAGTTTTAGCAGAAAAAGCTTTTTAAAGTAAGAAATTGTGCGTTTTGAAGTGCTGATTTTACAAAATTTGTCGTAAAACATGAATATTCTTTATTGTTATAACAAAAAGAAAGTCTGAAAACGAAAAAGAAAATGGAGCTAGAAATACGTGTTTAGTGGCAGAAGAGACAACGGAGGCTGAGAGGGATAACGTTAACAACGCTGCAGGTCCTTCCAAGATACGTAATATTTCGCAATAATGTTCGAGAGACTGAAGTATAAATAGTTGAAGCAAGACATGGAGTCAAAGCGCCCTTTTCGCATTGTTTGTAAACGGCTTTCAGTGAACCAAAACAACAATCTTTCTCTTGGCTTGGTTTTTAACAGAAGTCATACTCCTTTTACCTTGGCAGCATACGACAGCCAAGCTTATTAAACTTAACTAAACTTGTTTAGTATTCATGAAAACATGTATAGAAGAATATATAATGCAACTGCATATATTATGAAATATGATAAAAATAGATTCTGCAATAAGCTTTATGTTTTGTTTCAATTGCTTTTTTATTTGGTTATGCTTTTGATTGATAAGAAAAATTTAAAAAAAATATTTATTTTTTCAAACGACTTTTTTGTGCGGCTTTATTTTTTTAAAACGATCTTTGGTGCGACTTTTAAAAAAATCCCAAAGGCGTCACAGGTAGGAATTGCCAGACGACCTCTATTGTAAAGCTTTTTAAAGGCTTGTCAACATTCAAGCTCAACAGTTTTTTGTCAAGCTAAATATGAATTTCAATTCTGTTCACAATTCTATGCGTGAGCTTCAGCTATTTATTTTACATTGATGATGAATAAATTAGAATTTTTATGGAAAAAACCTAAATGTTATAATGAAAATCTTTCTCCAAGGAATTTACTTTTTCAAATTAGAAACAAAAAAATGCTTAAAAGTAATTTTATCCATAATTCCTCCAACAAAAAACTGTCATATCTTTGAGAAAAATAAAACATTATTGCTTTGGGAGCTACACAGAAAGAAAAACGCAGTATTAAATTCAAGTATTATCTACTTACTTTGAGTACGAGTCGTACTCAAAATTTTGAGTACAAATAACAATAAAATGTACTCTTTAATCAAGCCGAAAACGGGATTACTTTAGATAACCAATCCTGGAGTTTCTTAAAATGAGTACAAAATTCTTTAATCACGTGAAAAAACTTGAATCAACTAAAAAATTCTTATATTGAATTGAGCATATGAATCCGTCCGTACTTAAATCAATCTTTCTGTACTTGATTTTAGTAAATGTGGGAGGGATTACCGTTTTTCAACACCGCTTGGGATTGATTTAAGTATGGATGGATTGATTTTTCTTTTGAGTGTATTAACTGAAATTCTTCGGGTCTATCGACAATATTAGATTACTTGCGTCTTCTTTTCAATGGTCTAAGTAAAAAACAGCACCAAGAGGATATATATGGGCAAACAGTCCAACCAAAATTTTTTGAAATTTATCCAACTAATTTTTGGAATTTTTTTTTAAAGAAATATTAGACGATATATAATTTTATAAATAAAATAAATGTATTTCGATGATCACTAATGCACAAATTATTACCAAATCCTCCCCTTCCTCAGATCTTCTAATTTCATACCAGAAATGAACAATTTTAGTGTGTTAATGAAGATGGCCCGATCGAAAGCCATATTTTTATACATTGAATTCACTTCAATTTTAGTAAAAAAAATTTGTGTTTACTACTTTGGAAACATTGAAATTAGGTATGAAATTTCAGAATAGAAATATTATAGAAAAAATTTTACGCGAGTCACGTAGGGTGCGTCACAAAGCTTTCATGTCTTCTGATAAAAAACGAAAAATTTTTTTGGCTGCAAATAAGTTATTTTAGAATTATCTTATATTCACCTTTCTTTTAGGAACTAGATTTTGTGTCCTTTATTATGCAAAATTTGCTAAAAATTACGAAAACACATTTTAACTTTCAAATTTACTTCCGTTTTTTGTAGCGTGCGTCACAAAACTTTGTGATCAATTATTTCGCAAGAAATACCTGATAAAAATGTATTTTTTATGCCATTCGAAAGTACACTTATATCCATGAAAGACCAAATAATTGTATATATTAATATTGAATTAATGCGAAATTAATATTGAGTATTGAAATAAACAATAAAATACAAAAATTTGTTTTTATTTTCTATATAAATTTCCGCTCACAATTTTGTTAATTTTAATTTAATTTAATTTCGTTTGTACTTTTTAATCCTGTTAGTTAATAATCTGTTTTGTAAAGAAAGGAAAATAATATCATGTGTTAAATTGCATAACTAATAATAAGAATTTATTTTAATGAAAATTTTAAATATTTAAAATCGTTTGCAAATAAATTAAGGCTGAGGTAAGCTAAAATGGTTGTCAGAAATACCGAATGTGAGACAACAAGAATTATTAATTGTAAAATAATCTTAATTTATCGCGTAACGTCTTGTTTTACATTAATCCAAGTTAAATAACTGCCTGGACCACGAAACAAAATTTTAAAAATTGTTTTTGTTTTTTAATATAATTTGACAAATGAACGATATCGTTCGACATCGTGGGCCACGTAGTAAGTTACGACAAATTAAGCTGACTTTAATGTGAATTGCAAATTTAAAAAGGAGGGAACAAAGAAAACATTTTCCAAATCGAATCATTAATGACGAAGTTCTTTTTTTATTTTTTTGCTAATAATTGAATTTTTATTGTTTTGAATACGTTTAAGTTAAGAACATGTCAGATAAAATTTTTGCTTCGCGTTACGTTACAGATTCGATTTAACATCTAAGATGAATTATACATACTTATACGAACCACAAAATACTTTTAATGCACCGCAAAGCCAAAATTTAGGCAACTCCCATCCTTTTGCGCGTTTTGAGGCGTAAGAGTTATTTTTAATATCTCCAATGCTCCATGCATTCACAGCACAATTAGAACCAATTCCAACAAATCGTCCAATAACATTTTTAACTTTAATTTTTTTAACAAATAATTAAAAAGGCAATTCTTGATAGTTCTTATAGTGTCCTACACCTTTTGCTTCACACTTTTCGATCAAAGTAAGTCAAGAATTTTTTTCGTCAATCAAGCTTTTTCTCTAAAATTTAAACCTTTTTCACAGTTCATATCTGGTCAGCCCATTCCTGTGTTCATACAATAGGAAACGTTCTTGGGCATATACGCTTTTATAAGTTGTATTTATGCTCTTAATATTGTTATTCATTTGTAGTTCTTTTTCCTTATATTCCTTATGTCAAGGCCGCAAAAACATTAAAAACATATTTAATTAAACATTAAAGAAATTTGGCATTCTCTAATACCCCTCGTATCTAAAAGCCTTGTTTGTAGTTTTTGATTAAGGAATCAGTCAGTACAAGTAAATATAGTGATATGTGTTCCATCTTTATCGTTTTAATTTTCTGCTTAATTAATGTTTAAGCTATTTCAAATTACTTAATACTTTGCCAAGAGTTTTATTGAACATAATTTTGAATAATTTAATATTAATGAGTTTCATATTTTTTTGTGGCAGTTACGTTATTTTTGCGGTCAAACAAAAAATTTGGATGACATTCGCGTTAAAAATGAAAGGCTTGTATTGCCGTAAGTATTATTTTTTTCATTCAATATTTTATCAGATGATGTGCTGGAAGCAAAGTTAATTTAAAAATATGTCAGTTACGTTATTTTTGCGATTGGTGTTCAACATGTATTAATCTAAGTTGCAGTTAATTGCCTTTATATTCGCCCGTCTATGATTGTGGTAAAAAGCTGGAATGCCATTTATTTCTTGAATGATGTTTTTCTTATCAAGGTAAAGAAACGCTTCAAGAGGAACAAACCCTTTTTCCAAACATTCTCTTATATAGTTTTCATTTATGTAAAAAGGAGCCATTATAAGGTTATTTTCATAACACTGCAAACATCTTAAGATCTAATTTCTGATTAAATTAATTATGAAATGCTCTATACGTATAGTATTTGCATTGTTATTAAACGTCTTATTCGTAATATATTTCATATATCCAATTTGTGGGGTTATACGAGGGCGGATTTATATTGAAACTACCTAAGTAGGAAAATTTTTTTTTTTAAAAAACCATTTCATTTTCTCAACATAGTCTCCTTTTAGCTCAATACACTTTGTTAGACGATATTCCAACTTTTTTATACCATCTGAATAATACGATTTTGGGAACCCCTCAAAATGCGCGTTAGTTTCGGTAATCACTTCTTCGTTTGAGATGAATCTTTTTCCTGCGAGCCATTTTTTCAAGTTTGGAAACAGGAAAAAGTCACTAGGAGCTAAGTATGGACTATAAGGTGGATGATCAACCAATTCGAAATGTATTTCACGTAATTTTAGCATAGTGTCTAATGCTGTGTGAACCGGTACGTTGTCTTGAAGAAAGAGCACTTTTTCTTCTTTAAATGTGGTCGTTTTTTCTTGATTGCATCAATCAATTAATCAAATAATGCACGATAATACTTTTCTGTGATTATTGATCCTTTTTCAAGCTAATCGATATGCAATATTCTGTGTGCATCCCAAAATACACTGGGCATAACCTTGCCAGCCGATTTCACTGTCTTCGCCTTCTTCCGCGCACTTCCACCAATTGTTTTGATTGATTTTTGGTTTCAGGTGTGTAGTGGGGGACCCACGTTTCATCAACAGTTATTAATCGACACCAAAAATCAACAGAATTGCACTTTATCATGTCCAAACACCGCTGTGAAGTGGTCTGTCGAACTCGTTTTTGTTCGACACTGAGCAAACGCGGCACCCATCTTGCCGATGTTCATGCAAAATGTTAAACACACATTCATATGATATGTTTACCATTTCAACAATCTCGCGTAACTTGACTCGGTGATCATTCATAACGATATCTAAGATTTTCTTGATATTTTCTTCAGTAACCAACTCTTTTTGCCTTTCTGTTGATGCTATTGTTGCAGTGCTTGTTCGGCCGCGTTTAAATTTAGCAATCCAGTATTTTACCATGTAATCTGACGGAGCAGACTCACCGTAATGTTTATCGAGCTTTTCTTTTGTCTCTTTCGCCGTTTTTTCTTTCAAATAATAGTGATTAATCACTGCACGAAACTCATTTTTTTTCCATTTTTCAAGAAACACAAAAGTTGCTTACTTCAAACGACTACAACAAATAAACTAATCGATGAATTTGGGTTAAATTTTAGCAGCTGATGTTTGACAGATCGCAACTTCTAAAACAAAAAGTTTTTGTGTTTGTTTTGCCACCTAGCGCTAGGTAGCTTCAATATCAATCCGCCCTTATATTGTTCGAATAATTGTCAAGGGTGAAATTAATAGGTATTTAAATCGCAACTAATAAAAATTCTTTTGATTATTTTGCAATTTTTAGGGCCTAAATAAAGAGAATTTTTTGGCTTTTCAAACTATATATTATTTAATTAATTAAATCTTTCTTGCGACAGTTTTCTCTAATACTTTTGTTATACCGCTCTCTGTAAGACCTTGCATACATATTGAGTGCCCATGACAATACAATATTGTAATTGGAAAAGTGAATGATGGAGCGCCTCTACAAAGATAATATTAATTATAGTATATCGTATACTCTATATAGTGGTAGGAATTTGACAATCATTCGGATTCGGACAATCATTTGAAAATTAAAAAATAATAATTTGGTTATCTGGCAAGAAAGTAAACATTTGAAAACCTTTCATATGAACTTTTACAGGCGATCACGAGCGAACAAAATGAAATTCCTGATGCTCTCCAAAGCATGGTCTTGGTTTTTTTTTGCTCGCAGTCAGGCATGCAATTAGTTGTTTCTGTGTTAACCGCTTTTCAATATTTTGAGTTATTATACGATGAGAAACCAAGATTTCTTAGAGATCAAAATAACGATCGGCTCGTTGTGATTATATTATATTATAACGTTTTCTGTATTAAAAATGAGTTATAAAATTATTGTTTGCAGTTGTAGAAAACAAAACAAACTTCGCACAAATTTTTTATAAAGTAATATTTTGTAAGATCAAACGTTTTAGAGATAGAGAGGCAAGCGTGAAAAATACTACGACATATTTTCACTACGATACTGTGAAAGCATAAACAACTTTTTGTTTAATAAAACCATGTAATTTATTTCTTCTATCTCTTCGTTCCGGAGCTATGGGGTTCATAATTTTTACTTTTAGTTGGCCAAATCTTTCACAGTACAACAAATCTGTAAGCTACCAGCTATTTGGTATACATTTTAAAGTGCATTAAAATTCTTTTTCTAAGGTCATTCATTAACCCAACGGGAGTCGTATTTTTATTTTAATATTTTACTTCTTATTTTGGATCTTACTAATTTAAGCATCGGTAAAAAAAATATTTTTGGATCATAATGGATTAATGGGTGTGGAAATTGTATGTACCAATCGAAAGATATTTCAAAACACTTTAAACTGATGCCATAAAATTACTAGACAAAAATATCACATCTCGTTGAAAAAGGTCTTCTTTTTGTGTTATTATCCTTTTTTCGCTAAAAAATAGGCTACGATTAGCGTATAAAACCCAAAATTTTTATCAGAATTTTCCTCTGATATCAATGAGTGACTTTTATTTGGATTGAATCAGCCGTTTACACCGGATGATAAATTTCCAAAATATTTTGACTCTGCCATATTGCGTGACATGTACACAATATTATATGAGACTTTTCAAACAATTTATACAACGTCCAATAAGAGTGCATAGAGATTTATCAAGTTTCAGCTTCTGATCTTCCAACATTCAACACATTTTTCTGAAACTGATTTCAATTTCGAAAACTATTTTTAATAACACAGTGCAACAAGAAAAACCAGCATCAACAATTCCAATGTGAAATGAAAGTAGAGCTCGAATTTAGTTTTTATGGCCTCTTGAGGTTGGACCATTTTTGATCATTTTTTGCACTATGAGTGAAATCTGAAAAAAAACGTATTAAAATATAAAAATATTTAATGGAATGTAGTTCTGCGTACTTATTGTTGCATTGAATCCAATGTGGAAAAATATATTATTTCATCCTCACTATTTGTTGAAGTAAAGGAAAATTTTTCGTTTAATTTATTAATCGAGATTGCCTCGATATCTTCTTTCAAAGATTTTCAAAAACTTTGGTTTGTTGAGAGTTTTTTTTTAGCTAGTCTATATACATGCATTTCATTGGTGTTAATGCCAAATACTTATAATGCTATAGTATGCTAATGCTTATACTATTGTAATTTTTGTAATTCTCATTGAGTTTTTAAAAGTTTTTGTATAAGATAAGAGGTTTGAAACATTCCAAAATATGGTTTAAGGTCTACTGATGGTTTCGCATTAGCACCAATGAAATGCATGTATATAGACTAGCTAAAAAACCCTCAACAAACAAAAGTTTTTGTAAAGGAAAAAATATATTTTTCCACATTGGATTCAATGTAACAATAAATACGAACAATTACATTTCATTAAATATTTCTAGGTATATATTTATAAGTTTTTCTTTTTAATTTTCACTCATATTGCATAAAGTGGTCAAAAATAGCTTAACTTCAAGAAGCCATAAAAATTAAATTCGAGCTAACTTTTCGAAACCCTTTGGCCGTTTTTTAAAGTTAATGGTGAACTTTCATTTCCCATTAGAGTTGTTGAGGCTGACGCCGATTACCCAAAAATTGTTACACAGTGTAATCAATTAACGACGAAAGTTGCAAATTTATTTTAGTTGTTGATACATGTGCTTATTGAAATTTTTAAAGTCCAGACTTAACAAATATAATTTTAAACTTCCACAACAAAAAACACGTTTTTAAAAAATTATTAAGCCTCTTTAATTCCAAAAATGTCGCTCTTTCCTTAGTTAGATTTTTCAAAATTATTTTATCTATCAAGTGCTTTGACTTTGATCTCATCGCACAGTGGTCGAAATGCTCAACCTAGCCGAGAGAAAGTCTTGACACGAATCTTTGCACGTTCATAGATTTTATCAATAAAAACAATCACAAAAAATGGGCACAATCTGTAAAATGGGCGTGACAGATTTTTTGTTAAATAAATAAAAACAAATAACATAATTGTGTTTATGTAAAACATTTTTTATTTATTTATCTAAAATTTCGAATTTTTATCACAAATTTTAAACTACATTAATAGGAGCTATAGAAAGAAATAATATTTTCAATTTAATGCAAATATTCAATCCAAATATTCAAAATGTCAAGGGCAAGTAAAATGTAAAGACAACTGAAAATTATTCAAAAAACATCGGCCTGTGGCGAACAAATACAACAAATCGAAAAAGACAATATGTTTTCTTTAATCTGATTCACTTTCTGAATCGAGGAACGACTCTAAAGTAACGCAATAACTTCTTTGCCCAAAGGCTATATACTGCGAGAATGAATAAAAGCTATCTTTGAATTCTTTAAGAGGTCTGCCATAGTTTGATGTCGACGGCCGATCCAGTAATCCGTCATCCTGAGATGCTGAAGAAGGCTTATTTGGAATTAAAAAATTACCATCTAGCCAATATTTATTTGTAATCTCGAAAACTATCTTTGTTCGATTGGCTTGAGCCTACATACAAATATTCGAGGAGACTGCTTCACTTGTTTGCAATGGCTATCCGTTTCATTATTCTGAAGCCCGATCATAGCAAAAACATGTGATACAACAGCTTAAGTTTCTTATTATGTTATTTTTCACTATACCAAGCATCCAACCTGTGGTAATGGACATTTTAAACTGTAAACCAAATAAAAAGCATTTCGGCAAAAACTGGCAGCTAATTTTTAAAACATTGACAAGCTACAATCATAAAGATTACAAAAACACAAATTATAGAATTAAAGTTTTATAAATTCCCATTTAAACCTCTAATTGAATTTGGACATGGAATAAAATGTTTACATATAAGACACACACGTACAAAACTGATTTTTAATCATTTTATTTGAAATATGAAAATAGTAAAATTTGTTCCTACATTTGTTAAATTAATATCAGCAAAAAAAATATTTTAAAAACTTTGTTCTATTTTTTCACGACAACTTTAATTGCGGTACTAAATATCAACTGAGCTATGAGTAGAAAAATAAAACAGCAATTACTTGTGTTTAAAACAAGAATGCAATCTTGAAACAGAAATTAAATAATTAAAAAATGTACCTCTATGCACTGTGGGCACTTGTCAAAATATTTATTTTCGAAATAATAAAAATATTACTTTCTTCCGCCTAGGTGAAGAATTTGGACCACACTGTGCATCGTTTCAATTTTTGAAAAACATCTTTTAAATCATTTATTTAGCAAACATTAAACTTACGAATAGTTAATGCTCCTGTCCCAATTTTAATTGTATTCTTTTAAGGCATAATAATTCTGAACTCACCTTGACATGCCGTCGGGACTGGGCGAATCATATTCACGTGACTCGTGCAACCGCTGCAATGCTTCCTGCTCGGAAAGCCCAACCGCTGACATATCACGAGCGTATTGCAAACCTAACGATAAACGATCATCTATGGGAGGCGCTTTAACACTAATCATTTCTGGTGATTGTGTATCTGAACCGTTTTGATTTTTCGCCAATAAAGCATCAATGCAAAATGATTTTTTAGGCTGACTCTGTTGTAGTATGGGGGGTGATCGTGAAGCCGACGGTGATGTCGATGTGGGTGGAGGTGGTTGGGACAATTGAGTCAGAGGACTGGAAGGATTTTGTGGAGCCATCATAAGAGGTAATCGAGGCATAGAATATACACTATGACCCACTGACGGTGGTGGAATAGAGTCATAAAGCCTTTGCTGAGCTGCCAGAGGAGAACTAAAAATGCGTTGATCTCTTAGATTGGCAGTTGCTGCCGCAGTATTTGCTGGTAACTGTGTCATATTGTGCATGTTAGTGGATATTGGCTGTACCAGCTGAGGTAATGATGTGCTAATGGGGTTTACACCCGCAGAAGTAGTGCTGGTATTTAGAGTTATATTCAATTCTTCCCTGCCTATATTTGTGGCAGGCTTGGGAGAGTGACTATTGGAATGTGGCGATCCCGTAGAACGTGTAGGACTTAATTGAGATTGTGGTGATCTGGGTGAGATCGTTGAACGTGTATTGGAATCCTGCTGGTAATCGCTAGGAGGCGGTGATAAATTAGGATGTTGTTGTTGTTGTTGTTTTTGCTGTTGTTGCTGCTGTTGTTGCTGCTGTTGATGATGCTGTTGAGCTGCTGCTATATGATTAAGAAAGTGTGATAGATGTTGTTGTTGTTGTTGTTGTTGCTGCTGCTGCTGTGTTTGTTGTTGATGCTGTTGCAATTGCTGCAGTGTGGGCGGCTGTGATACTTGTGCACTAGACATATTGTTTTTATTTAAACTCTAAAATTTTTATTACACACTTTTTCACCTGGTTTTTTAACTGCTAATTTTACTATAAATTATTATGCACTTTAGTATTATTTCTATTGATATTATTAAATATGCATACAAGCAATTATTTTCTATTAGTTTTTTTTTTAATGTGTTTTGAATTAATAACTAATCTCTTTTTTACATTCTAATAATTTTCTGTTTTCCCTGTTGTTTAGTTTTATAGCAGATGTTTGCTAATTTTTATTTTCAATTTAATTGTTGTTGTTTGCGTAGCTGATACCCGCGTACGTTGTTACCGTGCTAACGCGTTTTAACGACTGTGATAAAATTGTGAACAGCTCTTAATCATATACCTCGTCTAAAAACTTTCATATCATTCGCACTTGTCGGGGCACCCATTTGTTCCTCAACCACCTTTTTTCAGTTGCACGACTTCTTTTATACAAATAAAAACATACATAACTTCACATTCACCAACACTGACATTTAACACTTCAACCAGTATTTTAACACTCTTTTATGCTCTCCCTTTCTATTAGTAGTGGTAAAAAAAACTCTCAATTACAATACAATTGTTTAACTATTATTCTACTCTCATTTGCGCACTCTCATACCGTTTTTTATCAAAGATGGTGTAACAATAATTTCCTGTTAATATATTTGTCTCTTTTCTGCATACACAAGTTTGAGGAAAGAGTTGTTCAGTTTTTTTAATGGGCGGTGTTAAATGGAATTCATAGTTGAATATAGCCATGATTAGAATTAAATTGGTAATTGGAAAGGTGTGGCATTTATTTGAGAAATCCAAACACATGCATACTGGTACGCATTCCCATAACAAAGTGTAGTAACCAAACAAAATGAAAAAAAAACTGGAATAAAAAGAGCAAGAACAACTTATACTTTATGTAGTGGATTTGAGTGTGAGACTCCATTTTTAGCCTAAAATTGTTAGCAAAACGAGATATAATTACCATCATTATGGAGTGTTGCTGCTACTACCGATGATACATAAAAAATCCGTCATTAAGTCATAATACACACTTATGTTTGTGCATACAAACCCCGTCCTCAGTTCATTTCGTATTTGGTAGAGCAAAACTTAGGGGGAAATATTCTGGGCCATTTTTTGTTTGCATCATGAATATTTTATTACCACTTGTTATTATTAAAATATACGGACTCCTAATGCCCCTGAACCTTGCTCCAAGAGCTGTTCCATTAGCCTTTATTTTTTTTCTCTCCTGTTCAACAATTATGCTTTCTCTTTCTCTTCATACTACTAATCATTCTTTTTTTTGAATATTTTGTGTTTTAGCAATTAAGCACAATAAATATTTTAAGGATGAAATGTGTCTTTAAGTGCTGCAATTTGTTGGTAATTCCCATTTTAATATGAAAATATACATATTTATGTGGACATGTGTGTGAGTCCTTACACCCATTCCCAGATTATTATATTTTATTTGTTTCTTAATTAGTTGAATTTTATTAGTCTTTGTACGATTTGTTTACTTTGATGCCCTACATTTTTAATGGGAAAGTAGCCTACTGACGATATGTATCTTAGTGTGCAATTTAAGAACTTGTTTACTTTCAATTGAAATTCATAGGGAATATTGGCCGTTTGTAATTGAATTTGAAAATAGATTTTACTTACGAATAGGTTTATATTTTTACAAAGACAACAGAGTCTTTTTTATATTCGATGAAATATAATTACCCTACAGGAAATGTCGATAGTAAAACTGTGCTGACTTACTATCGACACAAGCACCAGTACTAGTGAGTTATAATACTCTACACAGTAATATTTACTATAGACATTTAACATGTTCGTGTCATTGAAAATCCACTACTGACTTGGTAATTCTTTAGGGACCATATATAGACATTAGAACCAGTGATTCACTAGTACATTTTCGTAATTCTAATCTACACGTTTCGTACTTTTCTAAAGCAGATTTCGATAATTAATATGCATATTTTTTTACTTTTAAACTTTAACTAAATTTCATTAAAATACTAAAAGGCACTAATTCATACAAAAAATTAAGAAGAATTGCAGTTTTGATACAGACTTAAACAATTTTTGTTAAAGGTTGTATGAGAGTAGCCAGTGTCCTTTTTTTACCAACATCAAGGCTGCAATAAACTCTCAGAGGTTACGAAATGCAACCAGAAAAGAATAAACAAGTTTATTCGGAAAACGGGTTGGTTCGACACCCACCATAACACAGGATAGATAGAATTTGTCTTTAACTGTCCAAAGCAGGCATCACAAAGGGACGTATTTCCTGGACCCGAGTGGGCCGGTTGCTTGCAATCGGCGACCTGTGCTACCCAACCTAACAAAGCACCACCTGTTCAACAATAACATAAAACAATATAAACTTATTATTTTAATTTTTTAACTAAAAGTTGTTTCTTGTATTAACTAAATATTCTGGCAAAATATTTATTGTAGTTAACAACTTAAGATCAAACCCTACAAAATATGTATTGCCCGAATATTATTTACCTTGTTTTGTATTTATTTTTTGCTACCTTTTTTTATGTACAGAAGTTTTACAATTGTGTTCAGCTTTTTTCGCATCCTTTTGATTTCCTTTTTGTGTTAATTTATTTTTTATTTTGATTTTTGCCATTTTCTCGAGTTGATTTTATTGTTGAAATGATTTTGTTAATTAGTGTTTGCCATGCTAATTACTTTTCAAATTACTTCAGTTTTGTTGGGATTTGCATGTGTTTCTGTTTCTGTGTCTATGTCTGTTTACGTTTTGTTTGCCGTTTAACTTTAGAACATTCGAACGTGTGTGTTTGTGTGTGTGCGTGTGTATGTGTTCGGTTGTGTTTATGTGAGTTTTTGCTTCTGTTGGATTTTATTTGTAATTAAAAGTTTTTTAAAATGTGTGTTTCAGCTTTTAATTGCAACATGAGAAAAGAATGTAAAAGGGAAAGACGTAAGATGTATGAGAAATTATGCTAATTTTGAATGGTACCTTGAAAATAAAATTTTCTAATATTTACTTTAGTAGGGATGGGAACTACAGCTTTATAAAATAAGTAAGATTTCCAAGGAAATTAATGCGAAATCAGTTAACGCTTAGAAACCCCAAACATTGTTTTTGGTAGAACCTTTTAAAGATTTTAAATTCTTTTATATATTGAAACGATTAATTTTTGCTCAAGTTCAAACCCGAATTTACCCATTTATTTATTCTAATTTTTTTTTTTTTTTTTTTTTTTAATTTTTATTAGAAAATTTTTTTTTTTTTGATAAATTCATTATTATTTTTTATTAAGAGAGTACTATATATATAGAACAATTTTTATTCTTCATCATATTAGCAGAACGGATCAGTACTGATTTCGAGGTCGCTACACCATCTCATCAGCGTTCTTTGTTCTCTCAATAAAAAAATAATGAATTTATCCAAAAAAATTTTCTAAATAAAAATTAAAAATAAATTAGAAGAAATAAATGGGTAAATTCGGGTTTGAACAAACATTGTTTTTGGTAGAACCTTTTAAAGATTTTAAATTCTTAAATTCAGAAATACGACGCAAAGCGAAATATCACGATTTTAAAGAAAACAAAACTACTTCTCATAGTAATAATGAGTTGGAATTTTCAACGGGACTTATTAAGCACATGTGTGTGTGTTGGTATCTCTGGAAAGAATAAAAGCACAGTAAAGTGTTCCAAAAAGGGCGAAAAGCGCAAAAAATTACAAAAAAGGGTTAAAAAGCAGCACACAAATATCTTAAAAATTTTCGTTATGTCAAAAAATATCAAGCAATATATCAAAAAGTTATGCAAATACCCAAAATAAAATTTAAAGTTTTTGCTTCAAGATAAATAAAGGACTTGAGATCAAATAGCTGAATTTATTAACATGTTAATTAAAATAAAATCACAATTCATTTACTAAAAGTAAAAAATGTAATAAAACTGAAATAGCCATAAAAGAAAATGTATAGTACATTAATTAGGTAGATACTTATATAAAACTAGAATAAATAAAGAAGTTTGTTTAGACAAAACTTAAAAGTACATATCGGTTCTTTATTGCACCGCAGACATTTATCAAAAGTGTATTGAATTTTTAGTGAGTATTACAATTGTTTTCGATGAATTAATACATATGCTACTGAAAAACTTTTTACATATAAAGAAATACCTTCAACATCTATTTTTTAGTAACTTAAAAGTTTTGGTTTTTTAATATATTATCATGTTGCATCATAGAACCGATGTGTAGTATACAAATTTCTGTAAATTCTATATAATAAGGAATCGATTAAAAAACGTAATTCAAAGTCGAATTAAATTCATGATAGCATTTCAATCGATTATTTTATTTTCGTTTATTTTGCTATCAAAAATATCCATTTTGTCTTAGCAATCAGGCCACAAAGCAGTTGCAATATTTGAGATTTTTGGTATGATTCGTTCGAATTTACTTTGCTACAAACATTAAAGGTAGTTGAAAATTGCTACAACATGCATTTTGAAATTTTAACGCGTATTTAATATGCAGTAATGCATTTACTTCATTCAAAGATAACCGGTTTCTAATTTTTGTTTTAATCAAATTCATTAAACTGAATATTATTTCAACCTCAGCGGAAATAATTCATGGTTGCTTAAAAAGTACTATTTGCGCTTAAGAGAACTACCCAATTTTTGTAACTAAAAAAATTTCTCAGATGTACAAAAAAAGCACAAAACGGGTACCTAACAAAATTTCACTGAATCATCATCAGAAATCAGAAAAAACTCTTTTATTTTTTTAAGAATATAATATAAATACATATTTATGAATAAAGGCAGAATTAGTTTGTACGTTCTGTTCTGCTATGAATCAGATGGTTTGATTCTGTTAAAAGTCAGAAAGTTTTGTTTTAATTCAAGATTTTTAAAAGATTTATTTGTATATTTTTTTGAAATAAAAAAAACATTGGAATATGAAGATATGAAGCAGGTCTGGCGGGCGTCCCACACTTTACTGTTGGTACATTTAGCACACATTTACAAAATTCATTCCTACAATTATTACATCGTCCACATTCGAAAGTTCAAAGTCAGAATCATACAAAATATTAAATTTTTAATTAATAATTTGTTTCTTTTTTGTTTGTTTATTCAAACCAATTAATTTTTACGAAAACTTTTTGTTCGCAATTTCAATGTTTTTCTTTTGATGACCTTTCACAGAATAAGTAATTAAAAATTATTTGCTACACAAAAGAACGGCACAAAAAGGCAATGAAAAGTAAAAACTAGTGAGTCCTTAACTCTATAATATTATTTTTCACAGCAGAAATTTACGATACTGTTCAAAAAATGATTTTTCAGGTGCTTCGCGAAATAATTGCGTTAAAAGTTGACTTCATATTTACTTCAGAAAGTTTTAAACAAAATAAATAACTACTTAGTAAATTTATTATTCGAATGTTTTGAAATTTTTTTTCAAAGTAACTAATTATTTTCTTTAAAATATTGCATAATAATTTTTTATATTGTTTCAGAAAATGTATACGTGAACTAATTAATACCGGCTGTGTTCATATTTGTGAATCGTTCGAGTCCCCGTATGAACGAGCAAAAATAGTAAGTACATGTATATTTAACTAGACTCAATATTTATTAAATTTTCTTTTATAAACACGTTTACTTGTTCATTAAAATTAAAAAAATATATATAAATTAATGGCATCCTGAAGGAAATTATTCTTATAGAAGCTAAAACAGTTCTATATGAACCATTAATTTTTGGATGTGAACATTGAGGGCTTATGATCCCATATGTATTTCATAAATATGTTCATAAAAAGTTGCATATTCAGTGATATATATTAGCGGTATTCAGCATTTGATGCGAATGGTCTTGCATAAGTGCAAATGGAAAATATCGTAGCTTTTCTCTGCAATCGAAGCAACGAAATATTAGAATTTGCCACGTTATTGCAATTTAGCAACACAGAAAATGGTATAGTTTTTTTGCTATATGCATTTCGCTGTCATCACTCACTTTTAAAGCTGTCATTTGTAGAGAACAAAATTTATTTGGTACGATTGTTTATCTAACAATCGAACACAAAATTTCTTTCAGAGTCAACTTTGCGTGTGTAGAAGCGAAATAAAGTTTAAAAGAAAATTGAAAGCAAACCTTACAATGTTGTTTAAAAATAGCGCTCTCTGTCAATGTCAAAATAGTTGCACTTACAAGGAGTTGCAATGCAAAAAGTACTAAGCACTGAATACCGCTATTGTATATATGCATGTATTAACTACACATTGAAGATATTGGAGCATGTACCCTCAAATTTTGGAAGCAAAGATATATGGTTCATATATATATATTTTTTTTGTTGCTTCATTTGTCTTTATCTCCGTCCCTCTGTTTTGGAATCGGCTGTTTATTACAAGTATTATTTTAGTAGTTTACCAGAAAAAACTGATACTTCACCGGAATCGGACTTGCGAGCGAGAGTTGTTGGCTGTTGCCGGCGTTGCGAACTCAGTGATTTTAGCACTGTTTTTAGAGATTTTTTTTTAATTTTTATTTCTAGTGCCTATTTTATATGTATAGGTTATGTGAGGTTAATGGAGCAGCCACCATTCAAATGGTGGCTCAGTTCGGTCTTGTTGTGAGCCCCTAGAGCGGTTGTGGCAATTAATTACATTTGGCGGGGCAAAACCCCCTGGATTCCCTCACAAACAGCGGATAGTTTGAGTAGCCCAATATCTGCCAGATTATCAAGATGTGACAAAGTATCAGAACCGAGTATCTTACTCCTTAAGATTACTAGTGCAAGGTATTGCAGTTTCCTCTTTCTCTTCGTCGTTACAACTCCGGCAATAGTCGTTGTAACTAAGACCTATTTCTATTAATTGTTTTTTTAATACATTATTTAATTGCGAATATTTTTCATTTAATTATCGCAAGTGGTGGCCATTTTCTGCTTCGCATTTTCGTGCTCTTTCCAAAACATTTTCCACAACCTTTCGCAAAACTTCAGGTGTTATGCTGTTGATTTCGTCGCGTATATTTTTATTTAATTGCTGGATGAATCTAGGATTTTTCTTTCAAATAAAAGCAAAGTGAATGCGTTTAAAGGCCATTTAAAATCATTTTTAAGCGAAATAATTCGTTCAGCAAAGAGGTCGCGTAAAAGAGCCATTGTGTCCTTCGCAGGTGTGCGCTGTGGATCAATCCAACATTGTCCGATATCAATCACCAGTAAATGGGCCACCGTTTTCATTTAAAAAAAAATATAATCCAATTATCCTTTCCAACAAATCACCGCTTCAAACAGTATACTCTTGGATTTTCCGTAGCCCATATCCTGTAGTTTTGCCTATTAACAAACCCATTTATTTAGAAATGGGCTTCGTCGCTCATAATTAAATTATGAATAAAATCACGTTAAAATAGAAATAATGAAAGTTCAACGTTTTGGGCAGTTTATTAAATTATGTACTAATTCCATTTTATATTTCCCAAGACTTCTTTACAAAATACTGAAAAGAAATAAATAATAAATTATGACAAAAATGTTATAAGGGATTCAAACCCCGTCGGTATTTTTGGGCAACCCGTTATATCCACATTTTCATTTTCGGCAACTGTTTTTTTGTTCTAGTATATTTTTTAAAAACCGCTTAAAACTGAACGCAACCGTAGACTTAATGTTAGTATGCCAGGTTATTAGTTTCACGATCGCAAGTTCGGTTACCAGCAAGAAAATCCAAAAAGCCTTAAGCATACAGTTTTTAATTTCTAAAAATTTCTATTGCAAAATTTCATTTATCAACTCAATAAAAACAAGAGAAATTTTTTCTTATTTTGGATTGGAGTGTTTTTACCCTACTCCGCACTCGCGGCTGGTATCTAAATATTGGCCGTTTTTGATTCCCCTAATTATGTGTATTTCTTGTATTTTAGTCAGCCACTGCTGTAAAGCAAAATCAAATTAAATCAATTAATTTAAATGACTTTAAATTTGTAAACAATAATAAAATCGGACCCAAAACAAAAACAAAAACATTGACGACAATTTAAAAAAAGATCAACAATCAATTCACGAATTTTCACCCCACAATTTCCATAAAAAAAATAAAAATAAAATAAAATTGCACAAAATCACGGATTAGTTACATTTTAAATTCAATCAAGCTAAATTTCACCCCAAACAAACTCAAAGATGTGAACACACGTTCAGACAGGATAACTCGGCTTAAATATTTGTTTAACTAATAATCTCATTTAGGCAAATGAAAATTGAAAAAGCAAAAAAAAAATGATAAAATGAAAATTGAACACTCAGCAAGTGTTAAATTGTTTTATATTTGTACGAGTATGTATAAGATATTTAGGAGGAATGAATTAAACTAGAACTCGAGCAGAATTTCAAGGGAGTAACAACTGCTAATGGTGGTGGTTAAGATAAAGGATAATAGCCAAATGTGAAAACAACAAGTACAGACAGTTAAAGTTGGCTAAAGAAGAATCAAACGATACCCTACATTCAAATAAAACGATATTTTATTTCCTTTTCGTAACTTGTTTTGTCCACAGATCTGCATTCGCTTTCACAACAGAATAGTTTGACTAACTGATACTGAGGAAGCACGAGTGCTCTGCTGTGGCTTCAGTGGCGATACAATTGAGATGAACGGCTTGAGTTGCAGGCCTCATCTAAAGTTCAAAAGCTTAGAGATTTTTAATTTTTCATACTTTTTAAAATATTCGTAAAAAGAGTTTTTACTCCAGTTACAAGTAAAACCAATTTATTAATAATTTACAGCGATCTGTAGCAGTTGCACAAGGACTTGTTTCAATTGCCAAAAAAACACATACACTCACACATACACTTGTCTAATATGTACTTCATGCACAACCATTTCCTGAACTTCGTCTAACCGCATTTATAAAATTTTATGACAATTTGTATTTGTTTCTATGCTAAGGGTTACGAGTACAATTAAATCTGTTAGAATGAGTAAATAGTAGTTGGCTTTTTTCCCGAAAATCAAAGGGGCGTTTTAATATTGTGATTATGTTAAGTTGTTTTGTGACTGTGCAAGTGACTGACTGACTGGCTGACTGAGCGATATGATGACAACCCTTGTATTTACGGCAATGCCTGTGTGTGGCGTCGTCTATGGCTGTGCACTTTTGTATTATTCGGATACTGAACGATCTAATGAAAATTAATCTAAATTGCTGTAACATATGTGACATTTTTTCTTCCTTGTTATTTGATTTTCCGTATTTAGTTTATATTTTTGTTGTACTTGTATTTATTAGTAGTTTTTTGGTATTTATTATTGTTCTTTGTTTTGCTGTTGTTTTTGTTTTTGTTGTTGTTATTTTTGTTGTTGCTTTTTTCTGGTGTTTAGTGTATGATGTTGATTTTTCGATTTAATTTTTGGAAAAGTGTAATTTAACGCATGATTAGAGACGATTTTTTTGGTGTTTTGTATATTTTCATTCATTTGAAAAGAGCATAAATAAATATTTAAACACATATTGTTGACATTAAGGATAATAAAATTATGGCAACATTTTAAGTGTAAATGGGAAACTATTCAATTAACTAATATTGGCAGAAATTAGAAGAATTTATGACGTAAATTGATTTTGAAATTATAGTAAAAAGAGATATTTTCGTACAAAAATTTTTTTTAAATAAAATGAAGCTCCCGCTCGCATTTACTATTAAAAAATTTATTTGAAAAAATTCTTGGAATTCTTTAAAAACAAAATTATTATGAACATTTTTTTTTATACAATAACTTTAGGGGAAAGTTTCTGGATTATAAAAGTGTTCGATCAGAGAAATATTTTCCATAGAAATATTTTTTATTAAAGAAATTATTTCTGTAGCTAAAATATTGCTTGAAACCTTTTTGTAGAAAAACCCGTGTGATAAGGTTAATTTTTTTGTGGAACATGGTTATAGTAAAGAAGTTTTTCTATTATATAAACTTTTCCTAAAGAAAAATTATCGATTTGCGAAATTTTTTTATAGAAAAATTTTCGATATACAAAATTTGTTTCTTTATAAAAAATTTAGATTAAATAGCTTTTAAAATATGTCCGACAATAGAAATTTTTCCTAAAGAAAAATTTCAGAATAAATGTATTATTTTCTATAGAAAAATATTATATGAAAAAAAATTTTGATGTAGAAAAAATTTCGAAGAGATAAGTTTTTTTTTATAGGAAACTCCTGTATGCATTTAAAAAATATTTTCTAAAGAAAATTTTTCCATAAAAAAATAAAATTTTCGATTGGAAAATTCTCAATTAAAGACCGAAAATTTTTCGATCAAAGATATTTTTTCTATAGAAACATTTTCGATAGGAGAAATTCATCAAATTTAAAAATTTTCGAGTAAAAAATGTTTTCCATAGAAAGTTTTTCGACTAAAAAATTTAGAATATAATTTTTTACAGAAACATTTTGGAAAATTTTTTTTTAAAAAAAACTATAAAAAATACATTCACAAAAAATATTGTACAGAAAAATTTTTGATAAAAACAAATTTCAATTGAAAAATTCACAATTGAAAACATTTAGTCAATAGAAAAGATTTCAATTAAAGGTAGTTTTTCTATAGAAACATTTTCGATAGGAAAAATTTATTGAATTTAAAAATTTTCTATTAAAAAAATGTTTTAGATAGAATATTTTTCCACTAAAAATTTGTAAGGAAAATACTTTTTTATAGAAACGTTTTGTCAATAGAAAAATTATCGAAAAAGTTTTTTTATGGAAAACTAAAAAATAATAATTTTACAAAAAATTTTCTACAGAAAAATTTTCGATAAAAAAACTTTATCTTTTTTATTTTTTCAATAGAAAAGCTTTCGATTAAATATATTGTTCTGTAGAAAAAAATGTTTTCCAATGAAAAGTTTTCGACTTAAAAAAATTTAGAGTAAAGAAACTTTTTATAAAACATTTTTCATTAAAACATTTTTTCTATAGCAAATTCAATTTATAAAATTGTTGAATGAAATATTCTAAAAAAAATGTTTCTATAAAAATATTTTCATCTAGACACACGTCATTTTTAATAAAATACTTTAAATAGAAAAAAGTTTTTTACAGTGTAAAGTTTATTCCTGGCTTAACTGATAATAAAAATATTAAAGCAACAATAGAAACACAGAACGTATGTTTTGCCTATAAACCACATACAACACTCAACACTATTTTTTCTAAAATCAAGACGCCTGTTGAGAAACAACAACAAAACAATGTGGTATACGAAATAGCATGTAAGGGAAATGATAACCAAAACTGTGACTTAATTTATATTGGCACAACAAAAAGAAGTTTACAAACAAGAATATGCGAACACAAAAATGATATAGAGAAACAAAAAGAAACAACAGCACTAGCAAAACATATGATCAACGAAAAACATAAACCAGACTTTGACAGAATAAAAATATTGGACATAGAAACAAAAGGAAAAAAAGCGTTACACAATAGAAAGCTTACGTATACAACAGAAAATTAACAAAACTATGAACCAAAAAGAAGACACCGATAATATCAGTTCCAGTTACAGAGTTGTGATAAAATAAAACAAAAAGAAAACCACTGTGATACTATTTTAAGTTGTGTGTTTAATTTAATTTCATGTTAAATGTTGCAATCATTTAGATAGAATTTAATGTGATAAATTACTAAATAATTGTAAGTTTATAATATGTTTGATGTTTTCTATTTTTGTAATATGTAATGTTTTTTAAATTAAATAGACATAAAAATCCCCTGAAGATGTCAACAAAAAATTGACGAAACGTTGGGAAGAAAAAGTAAAAAGTTTTTTATTTACATAAAAATAATAGGCCCAATTAGCTTATTGGAAATAAATAAGAACATTGAAATAACCTGGCCAAAAAATAAACAAATCATAGAAAAATTTTTGATTATTAAATTTTTCAATAAATTTTCGATACAAAAAACTTTTTTAAAAGCACTGTTCTTGGTTGAACAAATTGTTTCTGTGGAAAAGTTTTTAACAAAATACATATTTTTTTTATTCTTCTATAGAAAAATTGTCCATTATTAAAATGGTTTCCATGAAAAAAATTTCTTTCGATTATTGAATATGTTTCCGTGGAAAAAGTTTTAATTATAGAACATTTTGGTTAACAAAAATTTTGGTTTAAAGAAATATTTATTAACAAAAAAAGTTTTGTGTTAAAAAATTTTCGATTAAAAAAATTGTTGTTTATGACAAATTTTCAATTATTCAAATTTTCTTATAGAAAAATTTTAGACTAAAAATTGTTTTTGTAGAAAATTAGATAAAATTATTTCCGCAGAAAAAATTTTCTATATAAAATTTGTCGATTAAAATATTTGTTTCAAAAATTTTCGGTAAAAATTTTTTTTAAAAGAAAAATTTTCGATTAAAGAAGATTTTTGTTAGCAAAATTTTTAATTAAAGAAACTCCACTTTAAAAAAGTTTTCAATTAAAGAAATTTGGCTATAAAAAATATTTTCTGTTGACAATATTTCGATAACATAAATTGTGTCCGTAAAAAATATTTCGATTGAATAAATTTTTTTTATAGAAAAATTTTCGTTTAATTAAATCTTTATAACAAGATTTTGTAAATATTTATACAAATTTGTTTCCTTTAACTTTCTGTAAAATTGAAAAAATTTTTTTCTGAAAACATTTAAAGCAACTTATTGTAAAGCTAGACAATTTTTGTTGAATATTAAGCAAATTTTGTTTTTGGCTTTTGTTGTCGATTGTTATAATATTTACAAATGCATTTGAAATTCGAAATAGAATTTCATAGAGCAATCAGAGTAGTAAATGTTTGTTAAATGCACGTGGATGTGTAAACAAATATGGATTTTAGTGTTCTTCATGTTTATGTGGTTGTTTAAGTACATTTTTTCCAACTTTTGTCCAAATACTAAAAACAAATCACCAGTGAAAAACCAACAAATGATGAAAGTATTAGAACATGTAGACGATGAGATGATACTCCCGAAAAAAATAAAAACAAACTACAAAAAACACTAATAATGATAAAAAAATCAAATCAAAATATACTTCAGCACGTACGGATATAATGTGGACTTACATAAATAGACAAATACCACTACAGACATACATAAGGGATCTACGTAATAAATTCAAGGGTATTCAACTAATTGGGTTCCATTTTTAATTGGTCAATCGCCAAATTAATCAATAGATATTTGGGTTTGATTGGTTAATAATATTTTAAAAATTAATTAATTTCAAAAAATAAACATTCATCGTTTTATTATTAGTTTGAAATTTTTTAAGTAAAAAAACAATAACATATTTTTATTAGAATTTTTCATCTGATTGCTCGTTGAAATTCGTTTTTAACAATTTTCTATAATCTAAATGTTTAGTAGTTTTTCAGCTTATGGGTGTTGAGGAACCATCAGACAGACATCGCTTTTCTTATTGCCGATTCATTTTTCTTTGTTGTTCCCACTGAGGCTTCTGGTGATGGTAGGAACATTTTTGCTCTTTCACAAACGATCCTAAATTATTAAAATACCACTTAGCAGTAAGCTATATTTTTTCTGATACTCTAAAACTTTAATATAATGACAATGAAAATTATTAAATTGTTTGCTGCAACCGCATCAATTGTTTAATAGCTGCACTCATTCTCTTAATGCATTTTTAGATACCTTAGAAAATCAGAAATGTTCAGTTTCAGCTTCATAATTTTTCTTGATTTGTCTTTACTGACTATCAGACACTTAATTGTATTAAAAAATATTTTGAGGGTGTGTGACAAAGAAATTTTCGAATAACTCTTTGCCAGGTCGAAGTGTCTTTCAAAACAATATTGTACGAGAAGTTTATTTTTGTCAGATATTTTTGAACGACAAAGAAATTAAAAATTTCGTGGCACTTACAGTGTTAAGCGAAGTATACCTGCATGTAAAGGGCGTCCGCCGGGAAGGTATACATACTACTTTGTCTTGACAGTTCATATTTGGCAGTGGTGAAGTAGACACGTGGCAAATTTACTATTAAAAAAATATTCGATAAACCAACTTGTTTTAATCGTTAAAACATTTTATCAAAATCAATCATCGATTACTGTGACGATGAGAAAGTTACGTGAAATTATTAGGAGAAACAACGTGCCAACAAAACGCACTATTTATCGTGTAGTGAATGAATTCTAAGAAAGAGGGTCTGTAGGTGATAGGCACAAGCATGGACCACAATGTACTGCAAGATCGGCTGAAACTATTACTGATGCTTAAGAAAGTGTCAACCTCAATTCGACACCGTGCTTAGGAGCTTGTTCTCCAAAGAACAACTTTGGCCACAACTTTGGGACCAAATCTATAGAATGGACAATGTAAATGATCAACTCTCTTTAATAGAAGAAAATATTCGATTACTGTATGACAGGTGTGTTCCAATTAAAACCAAACTTATCAAAGCTAATCAGCCACCATGGTTTAGTCGCGAGATAAAACTTCTTATTGAAAAGCGTGATACTGCTTATAGTCGATGGAAGAGATACAAAACAGATGAGCTGAAAGCTATTCACAAATCTGCTCGTAGGGTGGTTCAAAATCGAATTAAACGTGCAAAGATTATGTTTTATCATAGAAAGTTTTCTTCTGCTATAGATAACAAATCCAAATGGAAGGAAATCCGTAAAATTGGTATAGGTCAGAAATACCACAAAACATACAATGCGGATGTTGACGTCAACACCCTGAACAACCTGTTTGTAAATATTAGTGTCCAATCTCAAACCAGTAATATTTATGATGAACTTTGTTGTGTTTCAATACAGAACCCATTCAGTTTTCGTTGTGTTAATCAGTCCGAAGTTTTGGATTGTTTACTATCAGTAAAATCTAACGCAATCGGTTCAGATGATTTAGACCCCAAGTTTTTAAAAGCTTTAATACCTAAGCTATTGCCTTACTACACACATCTGTTCAATAGTGTTCTTGCTAAGTCTACATTTCCCGATGGTTGGAAAATATCTAAAATCATTCCTATTCCTAAAACCAGCAGCGAATTCAGGCTTATTTCCATACTTCCATTCTTATACAAAGTTATGGAAAACATTATTGCCAAACAAATCAATCACTACTTAGAGTTTAACAATTTTCTGTCTGATAGGCAATCTGGTTTCATGAAAGCTAGAAGCTGTATTACAGCTCTTGTGGACGTGATTGAGGATCTAAGATCGAATATGGATGCCAATATGCTATATTTTTTAGTACTTCTGGACCACAGTAAAGCATTTGATACGGTAGTTCATAAAACTTTAATACTAAAGCTACAAAAACTTTTTTACTTTTCAAGTTCAGCCTGTACTCTTATACGTTCCTATCTTATGAACGGGTCTCAACGTGTTCATCTAAATAACAAGATTTCAGATTCACTTAATGTTAATAAAGGAGTTCCCCAAGGTTCTATATTGGGACCTCTTTTATTCTGTATATACATCAATGATTTACCTGATATTATAATTAACGGTAAAGTTCATATGTACGCTGATGACGTGCAGCTTTACATGAGTACACGTATCGAAAATTTGATGTTGACTGTAACCAATATCAATAGAGATTTGAACGAAATTGATAGCTGGGCTAATGCAAATGGGCTCTGTATTAATCCCTACAAGTCTAAATGCATTTTGATTTCACAATATAATAGAGAGTTTGACGTACCTGAGCTAAAAATCAAAGGAAAAAAAATTGACTTTGTTAAATCTGCATCCAATCTTGGTGTTGTCTTTAATAATCGTTTAACGTGGTCTAATCATATTAGTATCATTGTGGGTAGAGTCTACAGCATGCTTCGTAACTTGTGGGCTGTCATAGATTCAACCGCATTCATCATACGTATGCAACTTGCAAAAACTTATTTAGTTCCCGTACTTCTATATGGCTGTGAAATTTTTGCCAACTGTGACTGCGATGATCTAAGAAAACTTAACGTTGCCTATAACAATATAGCAAGATATGTATTCTTACAAGGGCGTCGTGACCACATTTCGCTATACTCATACCAAATTTTTCGACTTAAATTCAAAAATTTATTAAAATTTAAATGCCTCGTGTTCTTACATAAGATAATTACGTCTAAGCAGCCAATATATTTGTTTAGTAGCATAAAATTTGCTAGATCTAATCCAGGGAGGAAAATCATTCAATATAGGTTTAAGAGCCTGGTGTCACAACGACAGTTTTTTATATATACCACAAGTCTCTGGAATTCCTTGCCAAACTATATTCAAAATGTAGGCAATGCAAAGTTGTTTAAAAAGGAGTTACATAAAATGTTTGCATAATGCTATATTTCAGCTTTAATGTATTTGTTTTATTATTTTCATTATTAGATGTACATCATATATATTTTTATCTTTTTATCTAAACTATGTATTTCTGTATTTTTATGTTTATAATATCTTAGTATTATTCGTTTTATATCATTATGTTTATTTATACGCTTTGCTTTTAATCTGATTATTTCACTAGCACTGTCATTTATAAGATTAATATCTTGTTGTGCTAGGTTACAACTTTTGCAAATAAAATAAAATAAATAAATAAAAAATAAATAAGATTCAGTCGACACAAGAGCTTCTTCCACAAGACCATTTACGCCGCCGTACATATGCCAATAGGATGCTTGAATAAACAGAATAGTCGGTTCTGGGCAATGGAAAACCCTCAAATTATTCATCAGTCACCTTTGCATCCATTAAAAGTGACAGTCTGGTGTGCAATTTAGTCAGGAAGAATCATTGGACCTTACTTCTTTGAAAATGAAAACTGCGTAACGGTAACTGTGAAAGGGGAGCGATATCGTGATATGATTGAAAACTTTTTAACGCCACAACTGCATGCATTGGACTTGAGTAACATGTGGTATCAACAAGACGGTGCAATGGAAATACTGCGAGACGCCGACAGGCAGTGGTATAGGAGTTGTAGGACCGAGGATTAACTATTACGAGTACTTGGGGAAAGCTCCTACAATTTTTCAATCGCAGATTTATGCCATTGACATTGGGAACATTGGGACAGCCTGTGTAGATTCTGTGATTACGAGGATGAAACTCCAGAGCATATTCTGAAGAACTGAGAAGCGTATAGCCAATTGGGCAAGCACCTATAGGAGGCATGGAAACTGCCAACGCTGGAACTACTGGCATTCATCAGGAGAGCAGGTCTAGATGAGGTGCTCTAACAGATCCTCTTCAGTGGCAGTGTCCTGTGTTTTCCGAATAATCAAATTCATTCATTCACTCACAATTAACACTGACTACATTTAAGCCCAAAGCAACACCATACTGTTCCCTATAATATCCTGTCATACGCGCTCATGTGTTTGTTGTTGTATAAAAATTTAGCTGACTTAGGTCGAATATCATTTATTTAATCGAATTATTTAATGATAAAGAATACCGGAATTATTTTATATCCTCAAATATTAATTTTATAACATGGAAAATAAGCTTAAATACGATATTCCCTCTTTCTATTGAATATTTTTCTTTAGTCTATTTGTATGTTAATATGATTATTGATTTAATATTAAATATCTACGTAAGTTCAAAATACTCTTTATTGCTGTGCATGCAGTTTCCTTTTTTCACTTTAACAAACGCTTTCTGCCGCCCCCCATTTTAAGCTTTTAACAATTATATGGCAGAATTACGAGTTTCTTGACCAACAAACGTTGTAAAAATCTCATTATGTTCTCGTTACTTCGATTAAATGTTATTTCACTTTTATTAACAATTTAGATTTTTGTTAGGTGGCACAAGCACATCGTTGTTGAATTTAATAAAAATCAATTTTTATTGTTATTCGTACCCAACAATTGTGTTTATACTGGAATATAAAATAAAAAGAATTTATACGACCATTTAAAATCAATTGTAAATACTTACTTACATTTTATTAGAGGCACACATATACATGTATATATGTATATATAGCGGGTGGTTCAAATACCAGTATATTTTTTGAAAATTTAATTCACAATGAACTAAACGGATTTTTTTTTTTGTATTTAACTAATTGTACTTAATTTCTTTATTGGAAATAACAAATATTCCCATAATTTATCGATCACATGTGACTGTCGCCGCTGACTTTGTGGCCGGTTTCTAGTTCTATTTCATAAATATCTCGAGCTAATGTTGTGGGTCGTTTCTGAATTATTCGCATAGTATCGCCCTTCAACGGCGCACTACAAGAAAAATTATAAATTCATCAACTCGCAGCTCCAAGGTGGCCAATTGAGATCTTCAAAACGGCTGACAGCACGCTTTCGATGTCCAATAATAAGTTTGCAATATTTCCCAACGTTATTTAAGCGTAGACCGACTCAATTTTGTTGGTGTTTGTACTGGCTGATAGTCAATACCTCGAACAGAAAGATCAGTGTCAAACATATGACTTAAAGATACCCGGTTTATACAAGGTGGACCAAAAGAAGTCATCCGATGTTGTTTGGCTCTCATTTTTTCGTTTGGTGGTCGACAGGCAGCAGCTGATGCACGGACTGGACGTTGTACGGGAACATGCGCAGGTCTTTGACCAAAATTCGCCTTAGGGACGACCGTATAATGGCTAATTGCGATGCACGGCGTCTGGTCGATGTTTCTGGCGACAGCGCGAGATCTTCGGCAACAGCGGTGACAATTGCGTCGGAATTCGCGCAGCGTCAGCACCACAGACGAATTGTTACGATTATTCCGCGTTCTTTGGGAGTGTATCGCTCCATGGCTTGATCAGTTGTATTCTACATCTGTCTAGTTCACAAATGTCAAAATAGATTTTACATTGGCCGCCATTTGCAAAAATAAGAGCATCTTCCAATAGGGTGATTTCTTTTGGCCCACCTTGAAGTTTGGTCTCATATGAATTGAATCAAATGTTATTTAGATACGTGTTATGCTGGTAAGCGAATGAACTTCAACTGAATTGTATCCCCACAAACTAGTGACTTGAAATGCTTAACCTGGCTGAAGACGAAGCGTCAGCATATCGACCCCTGTGAGCGAAATTATTGTATGTTGCACTTTTTACGAAATCGAATTTTTTATGCAAATCGGTTATAAATCCGTTAATACATCTGTTAACAAAATATTATAGCGACAAATATAATAGTTATGGAGGTAACAAAATTCACATTATATCGTATGTTACAGTTTTACAGTATATAATAGAAAAAAAAAGTAATAAAAACGCTCTCCTGTAAAATTTAGTTTTTGTAACATACGATAATGACGCGCACAGGGGTCGATATATGAGCTATTTTTTAAAACTCAAAAAATATGTCAGAATAGTTTCAAATTCATTTTCCGATCCATCTGAGCTGGCTCAAATTTAGTTCACTCAATTTGTTATGTATTAATTACTCTTTAGATTATTCGCATGCTTTTAGGAAATGAAAATAAGAAATTGAACAGTTTAATTTCTTCATTTACATATTTTATCAACCTTAAGTTACTGTGGTTATTGGCAATTTACCTTAGATTTTTTAAATTCATTTTCATTTATTTTTTCTAACTGCAAACAACGCGGCTTATTCAATATTAAAAAAAAAAAACAAAAAGTCTTAGAAAAACAACTCATTTATAAGCCACTTATAGGGATCGCCTTAATGTACTTATTTTACCAGCCTTAAGATACTGGGGCTATTGGAAATCTAGCTTAGTTTCTGAAATTCATTTTCAATTTTTTTTTCATACTGCTAAAAAACTGTGTTTATTCGACCTTAAAAAAATCAATATTGAAAAAATCATAAGCTAAGCATTAATAAGCCAATTCTAGGCCGAGTATATTAAACTAATTATGACGCCGAAATTAAATTTTAATGTATCATTTTTCAAACGTAAGTATAACATTTGAAAATCATCACTCATGAAATAATTATACAAACACTATTTAATTTGTTGAGAATTTTTATGAGTGATTGTACATATTTATTTTAATTAAATTTGCTCTTTATTTGTTTAAAGAATATTTAATTTTTATTTAACAATTTACAAATGTTAATGCATCAAGTTGAATTGTTTATTCTCACCAGCGCACGGTGGCTGAAAATCGTTTTTCATTGGCCAAAAGTCTTTTTTTTTTTGTCACCGATTTTTAAAATTTTTACGCCCTTTTGCAGCTAATATATCCAGATTAAGGTAGCCAAAAAATTAGGTTAAACTATTGATAATTGTGAGCGTGGCATGCTGTCAAACTCAACGGTTTTTTTAATTTCAGAAAAAGGTGTTTTTCTTTTGTTTTTTATAAAAAATAAATGGTTACTACTCGCAAGCTATCATCGATAATGGCCTGCGGTCTTTTTTATAATGTTGGTAGGATTATAGTCTTTAGTTGTTGTAAGTGGTCAGAGCTCTAGCGTTTAATATTAAGGGCGTTACGGAATATTTATTAAACTACTATATTTTTCTCAAATTTAAACTTTAGTGGAATAGAACTTCTAGGGAACAAAGGGGAACAAGAAATGTATACCACCCGGAGAAAGGTGAAAGTGTCCTCTTTACCGCTATATATACTTTTGCACCCGTGACGAGCCGTGTGTAGAACACTTTTTTCATTTTAATGAAATTACTCCAAAGTACTCGTATACAATGGTGTACCCGTGACGAGCCGTGTGTAGAACACTTTTTTCATTTTAATGAAATTACTCCAAAGTACTCGTATACAATGGTGTATATAATTTTCACTTTTTTGCCTAAAAGTTTATGATTTTTAACTTTAGACTACGTAAAACTAAAAAAATTAAATATAATACCTGCGAAAGGGTTTAATGGCTTTCTTTTGATCAGCCAAAAATTTGTAATAAAATTATCACAATAAGTTCTACAGCAAACATATGATCTCTTTCTAAATTTACCTGTTATCAAATGTTAGGGTCAACCAAAGTCATAAACAATTTTATAACAATAATCGGGACATTAAACCACTAAAGAAAAAAAAAACAACCCAACAACAACAAATATTGGCGAGATACTAATCAGTTTTACCTGATATTAAGGTCTGGACAACATGTGCAGTTTTGTTCAATTTAAGCACTACCTGTTATGGAATTAACGATCAATGTGTGAATAACATGTATCTAAAAATGTATAAAACTACGGATTCGATAAGGGATTACTCAGTAATAAGTTAATCCTCTAGGTGTACGGATAAAACATAACAGACGCAAATAAAAATATTCAGAAAAATATGGAGAGCTTCAGTTATAAAGAACTGGCGGAATAGTATTTTAGAAACAAAAACCAGGAAGATGTTCTTAGTTACGTTAAAATTAAACTTAAATTCGCGTAGCACCGAAATGCAAGAGCAATTATCTAATTTCGTCAAAGCACTAAAAAACGCTACAAAGAAGTTTGCTACAGTAAACAAAACTTTTACATAAAAAGTGCAAACTGTTTAGAAGGCCAACTTACTGTCGCTGCAGAAACACCAAAGCAAGATAAGGCTGGAAGACCACGCCAATCATTGGACAACTGCAGCGATAGATCTCAGAGGCAGAAACTTAAAGATATCAACGATGCAATTGGTTGTACAAATATAAAAGAATCTTTCCTACATCAATGTGGATGTGATAGTTCTTCGGGGCAAAAGCAATACAAACAAGTTGTATGTGAAAATATTTCGGACTCAGATATGTTCATTGTATCATTTGTACCATTGCGATTGAAAAAGATTTTGGAAGATTCAGAGCCTTCGACTAGAAGAACCCAAACAACGGCTATTTGGAAAAATGAGACACCATCTTCTACGAAATACTGCAGGCCAATCAAATTTGAATTCAAAAAAGAAACACTGATGCCATTAATAAAGAAGTTATTGATATCAAGGCCCAAATTGCAACACTGCAGCCATTACAATTACAATTAGATGGGCAGCAAGTTGAAGTAAGCTACCAATTAGTGCTGACAATGATAGATGGAAAAGTAGGTCAGGCTTTGACTAGCACGAAGGCTGCATCCAGCTGCATTATATGCCAAGCAACATCAACCCAATTAAACCAAGTCCCGACAAAATCATTAGATAATACCGATGCATATGAATTTGGATTATCACCACTACATGCAAGAATACGACTTATGGAACACATACTAAAAATCAGTTATGATTTGGATTTCGGGTCTTCAGGATCAATAAGAAACAACGAAACCAACAAAGAGTAAAGAAGTTCAAAAAAAAAACATGTTCAAGATGAGTATCGCAAATTTGGATTGATTATAGATCAGCCAAAACAAGGGTCAGGCAATACAAATGATGGCAATACCGCAAGAAGATTCTTTTCAGATCCAGAAACAGCATCTGAAATAACAGGAGTGGATTTAAACTTTATTTTCAGATTTAAAATAATCCTAGAGGTACTTGCGTGCAATGAAGTAATTGACTCTAGAAAATTTGAATATTATGCTAAGAAAACTGCAAAAATATATACAACCATATACACATGGAGAAATATGTCTGCAACAGTTCACAAAATCCTTTATCATGGAGAAGATGTCATTAAATATCATTTGGTGCCACTTGGAAATCTATCAGAGGAGGCTCAGGAAAAAAGGAACAAGGATTGCAGATTTTATAGAGACCACAATACTAGAAAAATTTCACGAAATTCAACAAATGAAGATCTATTTAATATATTATTGGCAACGTCAGATCCGTTTATCTCCAGTATTCGAAATCAATGGAAAGTGGAACATCGGGATTTAGATGAAGAAGCCAAAAAACTACTAAAGAACAGAGATAGCACAGAACAAAATATGGTATATTTGCAATCAATATTTGAGTCAAATGTTATTTAAGTACGAAAAACATAGTATTAGTAAAAAATAATAATAAACAGAACTTACCATTGTTACAAATGCTATTAAAATTTATTGCAGTTTTTATTTTTAAAATGTTTTTAAAATCATCAAATTTGACAGCAAAAAATAATAAATTTTTCTGTAGTAATAGCAATATTTTTAGATAATATTATTAACGTTTTTTTTAAGTGTAACTATTCTTTGAGTGTAAACAAATTTGTCAGCAACAAATTTTTAATTTTTCTGTAATAGCAAAATCTCCAGTTGATTTTACTATTTTTTTTCAGTGTAAAATTTTTTTTAAGTGTAACATTAAAAAAATTCCATTATTACAAAAAATATTTATAATTATTATTAATTTCCAAATATTAAAGTTTTTAATAAATAAAAAAATAATAAACCCATATTTCACTCTAAAAGTTAAAAAAATTCAAAAGTTCAACTTTGACCTAGAATTCCTTAAAAAGTCCTCAATCAATTTTAATGTAATTTAAACTGAGTCAAGCTGAACTAAATATCTATACAATAAAATAAAAATTACTTCAATATTTTGATCGGTTCAAAAGTTACAGAATTTTGGCCAATGAAAAACGATTTTCAGCCACTGTGCAGCGTTGCCAGTTTAGTGTTATCGAATTAGATTTGTGTTTCAGCTTTGTTTCCCTTTTTAGCCTCTTTTTCGTTTTGTATTTATCCTCAAAACAGATAAATTTATTTTGATTTTTTTTTTCTATTCGCACACATATTATTTGAATTTTTCGACTAATTTTTTTTTTTGGAACTAGACTTTCAAATCAGAAATTGTTATACAGAAATTATTTAAACGAAATTTCGTAGAACGTTATTTGACTGCTAATGGTTCAGTTATATTTAAAATTTTATTATATTTTATTTTATCCCATTTATATTTTTAATCAAATAGCTGGTAATTGCTTAAGATATTAAAATGACTAAATTCTTAAGCTCATATAGAATTTATAAGGACAAACGTCCAAACAGAAAATTTTAGCATCAAAATTATTGTAGTCAACAAAACGAAAGATCGTTAAGCACATTCATGATTGAATTTAAATAGAAAAAAATTAATGGTTTTAAATGAGAACTTTTTCCTGACAGGTTTCATAGAATCATTTTATGACGAAGTAAGGTTTTGAAAAAAGTCCAAAATTTTGTACAGCAATATTGTGAATTGTAACCCATTTTTACTGGATTTTTTGCGTAATTTAGCTTTTTCTGGCATTTTTAAAATGTCGATTTGGCTTCTTTTACAACCAGCACATGGCAACACCAACGATTCTCACAATCGAAATAATCAATAGAAATGAATATAATAATGATTGTATAAATGAATGAATGATAGATAAGTGACTGACGTGATAGTGTTTATATATTGAAGCATATCTAAATTGAAAATCTGTAAGATTTGATTTTCGTGGAACAAAAACACAAATTAATTAAGGCGACTAGAAAATTAATTACTTATTTCTGTTCAAGTATAAACAAGTACTTGAAGATGAAGTTTTAAAAGGATTTTATTTTAGAATAAAACGTCAAACGATCATGAATGATATGAATATTTATTTGAAATTATTAAATAATAAGGGGAATGTTTAACAAATAAAGTAAAAAAGTATATAATTTTCAAGCAAACAAATACTAAATATTTTGAAAAATAATTACAAACATAATATGTAGACAAAATAAATATCTTGTATTTTTGGTCCTTTGGTAAAACTATAAGATAGCAATAGACAACTAAGATTAATACATACACACAGAAAGAAAATCATTTTAAAATCAACTAAAACAAGGTTGATCCAACTAGTTTTGTTAACAATTTCGCTTCATAAGCGTTTCATGTTAATTTAAGATGTTATTAAAATAAAATAAAAGTTATCCTTTTTAAAAGAACTACAAATCATGTTGGATTGACATTGTATGGCAATTGAATCAAAGAGATTGTCATGTCAAAATAAAGTTAAGATCTTTATTGAAACAGTATTAAGAAAATTTATAACACAATGATATTCATGTTGAATCAAAATAAATTTAATGTCGAATCAACTATTAAGCTATTTAGAATTAATGTAACAGCCATATTAAAATAACATGAAAAGAAGTTATAATTACAGGAAAATCCATGCTAATTTAACATGGTTCCTATATTGAAATAACATATAAGCAATGTTGTTTAACAATGGGACAGGCAGTTAGTAAAGAGGAGTTAATTAATTTTCTTTATTTTTATTCATTTATAAACACATACGAGTGCAAATACGTTTAGGTTTACATATATTTGTTTCTTAAATATATTTTACGATTATTAATTGGAAAAACATGTAATGGTGGGCTTAGGAACCTTGTGTCGTATTTTGAACAACTGGAATGTTTAGTATAATATTTCCGTCTGCGTCACTAACAAGATTGCTAAATCTCCCACAAACCTTGTTATATTCATATTATCATTGTTAGCTGCAGACATAATGAAATTTAAAGAATTTAGTTCACTTAAAATTTATAACACTGCACTTCTGATGCGTAGTAAAGCTGCGATAGATTGAAAATTGCTATATCGTTAATGTTGTAAAGTATTTTATCATGAATTAATTTCATTTCAACATGTTTCACGTTGTTTCAACATGTTGCAGGCTTTTTTAACATTCAGCAATTTTATTTTAATATTATTTCAGTCATTATTAATATTTCACAAATTTGATTTAACTTTTTTAACATGTTGGTTTAACATAAGCCCATAAGATGTTTCAGTAAGAATACACTTTTCCAATTTTAAAATAAAAACACGTTTTTTTGAGACAGTTGTAATTTTATTATTGGATTGTAAAGAAGACGGGTTCCAATTAAGTATGGAATAAAATATTCATCAAATTGCTCCCACGGCTCTACTGACAGGCCATTACTCTTTTCATAAAATTTTCCATGACTTTTTCACAGAAATGTGTCTGTATTTCACCGATGACTCGTTGCATCTCGAATTTCAGCTCAGGAATTATTTCTAGCTTATTCGCATACACCCTAGATTTTACAAAACCCCAAAGAAAAAAATTCGCATGGCATTAAATCACATGATCTTGGTGGCCACTTGATATCAGAATTTCTTGAGATAATTTGTTCTCGAAATCGCCGCTGCAATAAATCGATGGGTGGTGTGGCAGCTGACATCGTCTTGTTGATATTTCTGTAACGAATGGTATTCACAGTCACTGCAATTTCTGTCAAGTCTTCAAAAAAGTAATGCCCAATCACACCGGCTGACCAAAATCCGCACCAGAAAGTTGCTCTTTGCGGGTGCATGATTGATTGCATGAAAATTTTTATCGGAAAAGATGCCTTTTTTTGAAAAATTTGTATTGACCTCACTTTGCTCCATTACCCATTGAATGCGTTGTTCTTTCGTAAAGCTCTTAATTTTTTAATAATCAGAATAAAATATGTCACAGCTCCCAAATTTCATAGTTGCCACTTGCACAAAAAGCAATTAACAATAAATTTAAAAAGTGCATTCTTAGTGAGACGCCCTTTATGTCTGGTGACACAGTTAAGCTTGTTTACTGGCGCAATGACATCTCATAACAAAACTTGAAAAAAAGTGATATAGAAGAATTTAAGTTTGAAAATAGGTTCTTTTTCATCTAAGAAACTATTTTCCTCTACAGGCCTCTTTCAAACAGATTGCAATTATTGCACAAATTTTATTTTTATTTGCATTTGTACGAACGATCAAACAAAACCTAATTTGAAGAGTACATGCATTTGCGTACGAGTTTAAATTCCTCTTTCCACTCTTGACAACAAAGTAAGAATTGCAGTGACAAAATTTATATAATATAATTGACTTGCGAAATTGTCTTTTTATGATAGATATTAGAATACTCTTTTTAACAAAAATAATAATTTTAAAATCTTATAATCACTGATTTTGTATAATAATAAAAAAATTGCTTATGTTTTATTAATTTTACCTTGAATTCAAATTCAATATGAGTATCGATACTTTTTTAAAATAACAGTATCGTATCTGCAATAAGACGTATGTCAATATGTTTGTTTTTAATTAATTAACTTATTTATTTAAAAATTCGTATTACAATAGCATCCGCAAAGCCTTAAAGCTTGTCTGCAGAGAGAACTAGTTGCTAATATTCATTGTATTGCAAGCGTAATATTATATATATCGTTAGCTGAAATGCAAAAAGGCGTAACCATCAATTTGTGTTATTTGTTGTGTCCTTTTGGTGGTCCACATTAGACCACTTTGAGTTTTTTTTATTGAAGATATTATTTTAATTTTCCAAATTAACTGAAAATACAAACGCACCTATTGAAATTACAACTGAATGTATATTTTTGTTATAGAAAGTGACGGACCAGTTAAATCCCTTATATATGTGAAATGAACACTGTTCGACTCTTGCGCTGAAAAAATGATGATGACACGCATCCACAATCATCACTTAACTAAGTTGAAACTTATTCAAAAATCCCAACAAACAAATTATATTATTCGATATGAATCTATTTTATTTTATTTTAAGATAAGAAGTTTGAAACACGTCAAAAATATGGTTTAAGTTCTATTGCAGTTATGTATACAAAATTAAATTTAATGTTTATTTTTATCAATTGGTAAAACGTACATCAAGTCGGTATTGTCATATTTCACGCATTTTCTAAAATAAGCGACTAGTCCACATTAGACGCATAGTCCACATTAGCCGAAGTTAGTCAGTCTACTCCTACAAAACAATATTTTTTCATAAATTTAATAAAACTTGTCAATCAAAACAACGACAATAGACACACTTACTAAAACAAAAATAGTATATAAATATAAGAATAATACCTAGAAATGGATGATTATCTATATCTATATATATTGAAAGTTTATCTCCATATGACTTAAATGAATTCAAACTTGCTCCCATAACGTCTAGTGATGTCGAACATACCATTTCTATTCAACTGTATTAATTGAAAATGTCTATTTCTCTTTGAAAATATTTAAAAAACACATGACTTTACTGTGGAACCATAATATTTATTATAAACTAAAATTGTATTGAATCTTTATATAAATTTTATTTCATGCCTTTTTTGTTCCATTTTTAAAGCTTTTTGGTACTCTTATAAACTTGGCCTGCTTATAAATCTTTTCTAAGCTACTGACCCGATTGCAAAATAATGTGCATCAATGTCATACAGGCGGACCTAAACTTTCAGAAACTTTTAAGCACCCTGTTGGGGAACATTATAATCTACAGAATATAAAAGTCGACCACACTTGGCTTGGATTTGGGTTTGCTTCCTTCCACTTCATAAATCAATCTGCGCCATTTAGTGCATTCAAATTTATGGCAGTCAATCTTCGCTCGAATCGAATGAATTAACGAAATCGATGTCACAAACACGGTTTACTTTAATTTCATTTTAGTCGTTGTCAATATTGTCAGCAATCGTTATCGACAATTGAATTTTTTAAACAAATAATTACATTTCAAAAGCAAACAACTTAAACATTTAACAACATGACAGTTGCACTCGTATGTGTATACATTTGCTACGGATAAGTATTTGTTATATCTACGTTTCGACTTAAAGAAAAAATAAGTCTAATCAAATATAAATCAAAAGACGATTTTCGCGGAGAACACATTAACGTGCAATCAAAACAGTAAAAAATTCAACAACAAAAAAATTGCTAAACGATAAACAAAATTTTCAACGAAATCTTCCTCAACAATAACTTCGTCGTTGGGCTTATCTTCCACTAAACCAACAACATCTAGCAGCAGATATAAGCACATGTGATGCATTACATTACGCAAATATGTAACAGGCTCAAAAGGGTGCATATATGTATGTCCGTCCGCTCTCATGTCTACTAGCAGAATATGTACCTTTGCTTTCTCAATCATTTTCATTTACGAGTATTAAATAAATCAACAACATGCCACGAACTAAACAACAGTTTTGTTTCCTATATGTGGCGCTTCTTAACTCACTGTTGCATACAATAAATACTTTTTACATGAAATTACAACCAGGGATGGAAAATGGAGCTAATTTTTCTCAAATGTCAAACGGAAATTAAATGGTGCCTTAAATATATTTATGGGGAGTGTACTAGGGTGATCGACTCGGTTTTCAAACGGTAATTCAAACCGGGTTTCCTACAACACGGTTGTCGGTTTTTTCAAAATATTGTTTTTTCGAATACTTTTCGATTTGTATATTTTTCAAATAAAATTATTTTTTATTAAAACTGAGACGAACGTTTTCTGTTGATTATCCAAGTATTTTTTTCAATGTAAAAGTTCTAGGTGTTTCTTGACTATGGCGAAATAAATTTGTGAGGTTGTAGCCGGGGCGAATTAAATTCGCATTGTTGCGAGCAATGGATATCAAACTGCATATTTGAAAATCATTATTTAGTTTTATTGACATTTTGTTTCATATTATATGTAGAGCTAGATATCCATTGCAGATCTAAAACGAGTAAATGAACTTCGCCTAAAAGGTTTCAATACTTTAATACTATATCTCAGAACTGGAAAATTCACCAAAAGCGAGAATTTTATTAACTACTCTTTTCGAGTAACGACGTAACCACACTTTTATTTAATTTAAAAGTGAAGCTAAACACGTTATAAAGTCAATATTAATAGAGCATTACTTGCAATTCTTTAAATTATTTTTTATAATATAGAGACTCTATTTACTTTTGAACAAGACAACTTAATACCTTTTTTTAAAAGAGTGTATTTAGTTACACCTTTTTGAATTAAAAAATATATACACTCATATATCGTCATGTGAATTCATAAAATCCCTAAGTTACATTGAAAAAATTTTAGAGGACAAGCAAAAAACTCTCTAATATGAAAATTTAAGCAAAATTTTTCAATTTTTTTTTTAGTTTAAGCTTATTTCTTATTGACGAATTAGTACAATTTCAATAAATAAAATTTTCCGGGAACATGCATTTTGATATGGTGGATCGAAATCTACCAAGAAGTCGTTTTTGAATTTTTTGTAACTTAGGGCTTTATTGAAATCATATGACGATATCCTCTTGTTTAAATTTTTATAATAAAGGTACTGTTTTTGATCGTAGGAGTCTAAAATTTTCCGTGAACTTGTAGTTTGACGAACCACAATCAATCAAAAACTCTATTTTGAATATATGTGTAGTTACGTCCGTTTGCATTTAAGGTGACGATATGAAGCAATTTTTTATGTTTAACCTTTAATTTTTATATTGTTTTATAGTATATGCATATTTTTTTAATAAAGCAAATGAAAATCAAAACTTTTGTATAATAATTTTCTTTAAAAAAAACCGAATTTTAAAAATCGTAACCGGGTTTTTCAAAAATTTCAAATATTCGAACTAATCGAAACCCGTTTTCTGGAAAATGTCGAAAAATCAATCACCCTAGAGTGTACGCAATGAAGATAACCATAGGAGTGGAATATTACCGATATTGCCTCAGCATCATCTTCATATTCCCGAGCGAAAAAGGCGAGCTTTAAGCTGAACAAACGCAATTTGTGAACATTTTTTATTTAATTCTTTAATTTGTTGAAGCATACAGTGATGGTGTTTTAAGTTGGAGAAGTATTCTTGGGTAATTTTTAAGAATGATGAGCTTGACGTTGAAGATAAATTACGCGACGGAAGGCCGAAAGACTATACAGAAAAAACAAAATTAGCGAAAGGCAATGTTCAGAAAAAGTCAAACTGAATACCTTGAGGCACATTTACTACGGCCCTTTAGACATGCGTTCAAATCTTTTAAGACCCCGAACGCATATGTTGCTTTTTGATACGCAGCGTTCAGAGCGTACATATGAATTTGTTTTCTACTGAACGTAAAAAGTATGCTTCTCCATACACGAACTAAATGTTTTGTTCGGATATTTTAGAAATATCTACTTAATTTTTAGCTGAACTGTCATTCAGAAAAACTGAATAGAATATTTAGTCATTTTTCTCATAGAAAATGTAAAATTTTTCGTTCAACGAAATGATTTACTTAAAAATAAGTAAAAAAAACACTGAATGCTACGTTTAAAATTACTGAACGCAGCATAGTAAAAATATTATTTGGCAATTTCTGCATTTTTTTAAGCAACTTATATTTTTGTAATTTTTGAAATTGGTCATTGGTTTTTTAAAAGTTTTTGTATAAGAAACTTTCGAGGAATATGGTTTAAGGCCTACTAATGATTTGTCATTAGCACCAATAAAATGCATTTATATATGTAGACTATCGAAAAAAAAACCTTCAACAAACAGACGTTTTTGAAATTATATGTATGGCTTACAAAATATGAAAAATATTAATAAACGAATTAAAAATATTCAAATGGTTCTTTTATTTAATTCACTGAACGCGTCTGATAAATAACTGAACTCGCGTTTAGTAATAAGCATATTTATTGAATGCTCACAGGATATTTTTGAACACCGTTTAGTTTACTAAAAATTTAATGTGTATTTTTATTTGTTGAACACACATTTAGCAATACAATAACTGAACGTCCATAGTATATTTTTGAACACGCATTTGGGATAGCTGAACTTTAGAAAATAAAACAACTAAGTCTGAACTATTTATTCAGTTTTCTACTACAAGCGTTTACGGTGCAGAAAACGTAAGAAAAGGTCAGAAAAACTACACATTTCTTTGGTTTTATATCACGTAGTTTTTTCTGTGTACAAAAACACTGAACTGGAAAAATTATTAGAAGCAGATTCCTGGAAAGTTATCAGCATAATATTTTCTCACTTTTTCTTAAGCTGGGTATTAGAGGGATATCATAATATATAATTATATCAACATTTTTAGCAGGGCAGCTATTTTTTATAAATATATAGTTTAAAAGATTTTATTTTTATGAATTCTACAAGTACCAAAAGCAATTAAATATTTTTTGTTTATATAAATATGTAAATTTCAAACGCTTCTTTAATGAACATCACAAGCAAAAAACAATAGTTATTGTAGTTAAATTGTAAGCAGTGATTTGTATTTTTTCTGCTTACCTTTTAGGTGATTTTGGTAAGTGAATTTTCGCTGGCAAAGTATGTAAATTCAAATAAATCATACTGTATTTGTGTATTACATGAAAAAAATAATGATTTTACTACCAAAAAAAGGACTTATTTAGTTGAAGGTCAGTATTATTTTTAAATCTCTATTTCCCATGCCTGACTGCACCATATATAATCGTTCTTAAGTAGACCTTTTTTTCGTGTGTTGTTTATTTGCTTCCAATCCATAAGAAAACGTAATCAAATATTTCTGCTTGCTTCATGCTATCAAATAAAGGGTGATTCATTTGAACGTACTTTTAACACGCAAGAAATTTTAAATTCTTAGCGGGTGTTATCATAGTAAAAAGCTCTTCTAAATATTTAGTTTTAAAAACGAAAATTTATTTCAGATATTGCCCGTGTACGTATTAATATCATTAATGTGTTTAATTTTGAAATCCAATAGCTTTATCGTAGCAGACTCCTTCCTACATGCAGCCTTTTACTGTACGTAGCTCTGAACCCAACAGTTCAAAGTAATTTCCACTCTTTACTAGAGTATTTGAAACCCGAAACTGAAAATCGGTTTAGCGGGTTTTACTCTTAACAAAATACAACGGCTTCGAATAATTTATATTTTCAAATAATTTTTGGTGCTGGCTTATCGTTCTTTTCACCCGAAATAATTTTAAATGTGTTATAAAAAAATTGTTTCTGTAATATAATATAATAATGAGAAAGACGGAGAAGACAAAATAAGTAGAGAAAGCTATTCCCTATTCAATAAATGCCAGTTTAAATATTAATGATGTATGAATAAAATCTTTCCAAGTGTATGACTGCTGAGATGTGTTGCTGCTCCAGAAATGGGTAGACGTTTCCCCACTAAGTAGTAAAATTTTGAGTTCACTGCTTTTTTAATAAAAAAATATTTTTTCAATTTCCGATGAAGTCCGATTGCACTCGAACATCAAGCCCACAAAAAAGACGTTTATCGTAGTTGTTCCTCTAGAGAGAGTCAACTCGAAATTTACAAATTTGGAGTAGAGGCAAAAAAACAATTTTTTATACTACTTTTATACAAAGAAGAGAGATACTGACTTTTTTGGCGAAAGAGTAGAGCAAATGATGTAAGATTTTTACAGTGGGATGATATGACCATTGTACATCAATTTCTTGCAAAAAGTGTAAATTAAAAAATTTTGAGTTGACTCTCTTTAGAGAAACAAGTGCGAAGTGCTAGCAATGGCATCGTAAGTAACTTTTCACTCACTCTCATGCAAGCTCACGATAAAAAAAATTACTCATGCACGAACAACACGACCTTATATTTTGGTTCACCTTCATGCACGCTTACAGGAGTGGAATAAAAACTATGAAATAATTTAAGAAAGTTAAAAAATTTTATAAAAAAATTTTTAGTAACTCTTCAGGCACACGATCAAGTTTTTCTGTCAAGTTTTTCACTCACACTGCTTATCAAAATTTATTTAAATTGATAAATGTGACGTACGCTGCACACAATTTTAAAGCAACTTCATTTTTCTAGATGTCATCGTCAAGAAAACAACTTCAAATGGATGCTCTATTAATCACACAACATGATTAAACTTATTAATTTTATTCACAAACATACATATTTGATTTTAATTAGTAGTTTTGGATTGCGGCAGAATGTTTGTAAAAAACAAACCAAAAAATGTGTTCTTGACAGTAAATTGAAAAACTTGATGGAAAGAGAATTTCAAAAGTAAGTTCGTATCAAGGTTTAAAAATGTAACTGGATTAGTAAAAAAGTATGAATGTATTGAAAATTGAGAGACAAAACTTGACCGTGTAACCCCTAAGTAAAGCATAAAAAAAACAAACGCCTTAAAAATCTACTCATACACGCTCAATTTCTTTACACTCACGCTCAGGAAAATGAAACAAAAAACTAATTATGATCATTCTTGATCACGCTAATCAAGTGCGCGGTGCCTATCTCTAATATGCGCCCAGCAAAAATATTGATGTAAAATTACTGAGTTAAAATATTAATAAACATACTTTTCTCTACTTCTATTTTGGTATTTTAATTCATTACTTTAACAAAAAGTTGTCATTGGAGGCAATTATTTACCACTTTTCCTTACAAATAACGATTTAAATATTTTTAAGTCATTGAATACATAAAACAATAAAAATTAAATGCCTGGAGTATTAACTTTCTATTTTTAAGTTATTATTGTGTCCGATGTCAAGAGTTATACTCACTAGCACAACTGTTTTATTACTCGCTAGAAATTTTTTTTACTGTTTCAAATACATCCACTTTGCTTCACGAGCAGTTGAACCATTTATATAATGCATGATGAGCGCAAGCGCACTTCCGCGTCACTCAAATAATAAATTATATAATTATTAAATTTATTATTCGAGGCAGGTCTCGATACATTTTTTCAAAGAATTTCATAAAGTTTGGTTTTTTGAGTTTTTTTTGTTTTTTAAAAGTTGTTGTATAAAACAAGAGTTTTGAAAATTTTTAAAAATAAAATGCTTGTAAAAAACCGCCAACAAGCAAAACTTTTTGAAATTCAGTTTGTATTGAAAAGTATTTCGTTGTCATTTCCAACGTGTCGCTGGAAATAAAAAACTAATTATAACTTTTAACTTTTTAATAAAAAACTTTTAACCGTAAAAATTTATATTCCGAAGTCAAGCTTTCCCGCCCAGTGCAACAAATTCATGTATCATCTTAATACAATTATTTAACAAAACAAAATTTCATACGCAATAATTAACAAAACAAGTATGAGGAAATGTCTGTTAAAACTATTCTACCGAAGATAGTATCTCCTAATGAATCATCCCAGACAATTCAATACAAAATTGACTGATTGATTGTGCGATTGCAAGAGAGTATGTTGTCGTATCTTATGAGACATCATAAATAAATACAAAAAAAGCAAGAAAAGAAATAAAACAGTAACATTTAGTAAAATATTTACTTTTCCGCACCTAATGAGGCAACCAAAGAGCTAATGTTGCATAAAACGATGACGATAAAACACAACAAAACACAATCAACAAACAGCAAAATATGCTTCAAGGATCGAAAACTAAAGCAATCTGCAACAAATTTTTCTTAGCATGAGTTTTGAAAATTAAATTATAAATTTGTTGTAAATTGCAAAGTCATACTGCGTAAATATCAAGATAATTTTATTTGTTAAATCGATAATTTCGTGTCATGAATTTAATCGTTATTTGATTTATAATATTGTTATTTATTATTTTTTGTTTTTTGTTTTGTTTCTTGAGTTGTAAAGTGTGTTTACGAAAATTATATGGGAAATTTATTGTAGTCCAATAATCTGGTATTTATTATTTTCGGAATAAAATAACAGACCACCACTGGCTTATTCTGGAGATCCAGATTTACACATAGTCATCGTTATAAGACAAGCAGTATTTCAGCGATGGCATTGCTAATCTGTCAAATAAAAGAGTTATTTGTGTTGGCATTCAAGTAATCTATTGCTTCTGACTTAACAGCGTAAACAAGAGAATACAGGTCAAAGCAAGAGGTTTATGTGTTCTCCAAATGGCGGCAGCAAAGCTGAGTTTATGATGAACTAAGCATAAACACCCGCACAATAGATACGTATGTATTTCTTTGCCACAACACCTCGTTGATACTTAAACAATCACATTGACCTGATTATTCGATGTTAAAAAGAACTAACCGAACAATCAATAAGAATTGATAATTGCTTATTAATTCTTGTTGATTGCAGCTTTACACACATAATAAATGTTATTAAACTTAATTAAAATATTTATTTGAATGTATGCATGTATGTGTGCCTGGACTTTAAATGTTTTCTTTATTGATAATTTTAATGACAATGCTGGTCAAATTGGAACACCACCCACCCACACTCAAAATCCATTTAAAGCCACAAAAATTATTGGCAGCAACAACAACTATAACAATCACCAACCACCACAATAATAATAACAATAATAATAATAATAATAAAAACAACAACAAAAACTGAGCAAATAGCAATAATGCAATGACATGCAATTGATAATTAAACAAATATTTATAAACAAATAAGTGTAATTAAATTGCAATATCGGGGTAGAAAAAAAAACGGAGAAAAAATTGCATTTAAAAACGTAAATAATTTTATAATTAAGTGCGTGAGTGTATTATTATTGACAAATAAGTATTTTTTTCACAATGGCAAGATTGCAAAAATACGAAATGATAAATTAAGTTTTTAAAAAATCACTATTAATCGATAATTATTTAATAATAAAAAAAATAAATTTTTACATTAACATAAAGATTAATAAACAATTTACTACTACTTATTTAACAAAAATAAATATGTAAATAATAAAAATTTTATGTTTGAATTAATTCAAATAGGACATGTTAATTAAAATGCAAAACAAATGAGATTTTTATTGCGATAAATTTGCTTAAATGCAAATGTTGTTTTAATTAATATCATCTCTGCCACCACCTGTTATTTTGATTAAAAACTATTTTTTCGGAAAGTAAAGTTGCAAACTTAATTAAATATTGATTTATAAATTTCTATGAATAATGAATGAGTAAAGGAGTAAAGAAAAAATTCTGTTAGTCGGTGTGTGTTCCAGAATATTGTACTGCTTTTGCAAGTTAACATTCGAATTGTTAATTTTATTTTAGTCCTCAAAGTTTTCTGTATTTTATTTTCTGTATTAGTTTTTGAGAGAAAAGATAGAAGAGCAGTATGGAAATTGCCACGAAAAGGAACTGCCTTCAGGAGCTGTCAATTGACATCTACCTTTGTATATGAATTGGAACTCCTAAGATCCACTCCTAGAATTATAACTTGTTGAAAACAGTTGTACGCGGCAATGGAAAATTCTACAAAAAATGGTAGCGCGATATATTTAGTCAAGGTGAGTGATATGCCAAGCTCTCCAAGGCCAATAAACTAACAGTGGCTTGGTTGCACTTCAAAAATAATTGCCAACGTCCAATGCAGGATATAGCTTGCATGCTTTAATCGACTTAATATTTGCACTGCAGCCTTTTTTGTAGTCTATTCTTTTGAAATGTTGAAAAAGAAAAATTTTAGCATTTAGTTAAACGACGAACAATCAAGCTCTATTTTTTGTCAAAATTTATCCATTTTTCACTCCCATTTTAAGGATTTCATTTAAATTGTTTTCCACGACTACACGACTTGAGATAAATAAAATTTTTTCTGCATATTATCAATGATTGTGTTAAAAATTATATAATATATATTTTTTTAAGTTAGTCTGTGCTATTACCGGAGGTATTTACTAAATTGCGAACAAAGTCGAGGGCAAAAATAAAAATTTTAAAATTGAAAGCCAAATATCGTTGAAAATACTAAAGATATCTTTTTGAAATAAAATTTATTTTCTTTATCTACGAGTATTAACATGTATAAATTCATAGAAATCAAATAATATTTGTAAAAGTTATGAGGCCAACGCGGTTTTCAATACTTGTGTTGGAAAAGGGTGTTCCAAGTTTCAACATTCTTAAAGCGTAGGTCTGCTTCTATGATTTTTACATGCATGGTTTTGTAATCGGATCGAAAGTTTCAAAGATACTGATTTATTGCCCTTTTTATCCTATTGGAACCACTGTGCAACGCTTTATGTTTACTTATGCAGAGCTCCGTTGCGACTTCTCAAAGCTTTCTGAAATAAAAACCGCTGATCTTTATATACTTTCATCTGCCGCTCAGTTAGAAAAAGGAGCTACTTGGATTTTAAAGCGGACTAATCAGAATATAAAAAAAAACAAATTAGCAATACCTTCCTAAAAGTCTGTGGGATTTCTTTTTCGCGAAAACTGAAATTTAAAGTCACATTTTCCGGAATCCCGGAAATATAAGCTGTCTAAATTAAGTTTATTTATCAAATAACATAAAAGATATTTTTATATAAAAAATAAATGAAGAAAAAAAATATTTAAAAAGTAAAAAAATTATATTGAAACAAATAGTTTTGCCTCAAGTTCAAATCTGATTTTACATATTTCTTTCAATTAACTCTGCAGCTACATGTTCAAGTTTTTCTGTCAAGTTTTGCACACATACTGCTTATCAAAATTTATTTAAATTGATAGCTGTGACGTAGGCTGCACGCAATTTCATTTTTCCAGATGTCATCGTCAAGAAAACACCTACAAATGATCATCGCGCAACATCATTACACTTGTTAGTTTTATTCACAAATATATTTTATTATACTATTCTAATTAGAAGTTTTAAATTGCGGTAGAATATTTTTTTAAAAACATACCAAAAAATTATAAAAAACATTCGATTTTTATAAAACACAATTTTTTTGTATATTTTTGACAGGAAGCACAAAAATTAATTTCAAATGGAACATAAAATTGCAATATAGTTTTCAATTTAGAAAGTTTGACTGTGTTAGTAAAAAATTGTGACTGTATTGCAAATTGAAAGGAATTGAAAAGCAAAAATTGAACGTGTGACCCCCATGTTAAAGAAAATTTTGATAAATTAATATTATTTTTATTAAAAAAATCAGTAATGAAAAAGTAACGGAACGTGACCCCTTTGATTCATCTAAGTCGATTGCAATTAAAACAAATAATAAAATTTCGGCATGAACTTTGAGGCGCTGGATAGCTGATCAAATAGCTTTAAGATATCCACTGCAAAAAACACAGAAAAGGAGAGATTTTGAAAATCGCCATAAGACATGGTGTGGTGTAGCCCAACGAGAACTATAAAATCAATTCATATACACTGGAGCGTTGCAATTTATATTACTTTTTTCTTTTAAATAAACTCCAAAGGGTTAAGAATTTAGCCCATGTTATATTCAAAAACAATTTTGGATGTTTATCAAGGTGGTTTCTATTTTAATGACCACTTGTGTTTTAGAGTGGTCATTTAATTTTTTTAAAGGTTCCTGTTTTAGAAATTTTAAAAACTTTATGGTTCGATAAAGAAAGTTTGGGAAATCCAATATTTTTCTAATCAGATAGTTTAATTGAAATTGTACACTGAAAATAAAATTAATAATAAATGCACATTTTTAGAAAAAAAATAAAATTTTGGAGATTTCTTTCACAAACCAGTGGCATGGCGAAAAATTAAAAAAAGTCAATTACGTAGCGTTTAAGACAAAAATGGCATTTCGATAATTCCAATAGTTACAAGGTTTTATGTATTTAGGTTGGCAGAGTTGCATAATTTGTTCAACAAAAACTTTTGTAGTAATTTTTTTGTAGAATATAAAAAAACTTTGAAAATAAGATTTTAAATAAAAAAAAATAAATTTTTCGGGTCTAAAAAACAATGCTGTTTCTGTTCTGCCGTATAAGTTGAAATTAATGGATGTTAATTTTCGCCTTGTTCCTTTGGAGTATTGTGTCATATTCAATTATTTCTGACTAACTTGGTAGTCACACGATCAAATTGTCATTCAAATTTTATATTCTGTCTCACTTTTCTTATCAATACACTCACACTTTTAACAAGAATTCGCTTACAAATTTTCATTCCATAAAGTGTTTAAAATTACAGTCAAATATTTAAAAAAATATTTGTTGTTTATTTTTTTTCTGTTTCTATGATTTTGTTTATTTCCTTTAATAATTGTAGGGAAAAAATTATTTTAAGTTGTTTTCTTGATGGCATCTTGCTAAAAAAAAATTTGCTTTAAATTTAAGTGCAGCCTACGTCACAGCATTAAATTTTTGTAAATTTTGACAAGCTGTATTTGTAAAAATCTTGAATGAGAATTAAAAAAAATTTTGATGGCGTGACTGCAGGGCAAAAAAGCGTTTCAAACTTTAATCATTTTGAATTACAACCACTAGCAAAAATATATATATATATATATTTATTTTTACACGTTTCCTGCAGATAATATTGGACAATGTGGTCCATTATAGCTCAAACGGACTAGTTACAATATGGTTCTATGTAATGCAGTCATGGACTGTGTCATTTTCAAACAAGAACTTATTGCTATATGCCACTCGTACTCGTGGCGATCAAAGTGCTTGTGGAACATATACTAATGACATGGGGTAGTTTTTGGGTTGGTCCGATGTAGATAATAAAAATCTGGACTATATGGTGCAGTCGTAGATCATCGAAACGTTAAAAAGACCATGTTTTTATATGCATTTGGACTAGTTTTGGACCACTCGCTGGCCATTTTCGGAATAGTTTTAACACGCGAGTTAGAACTAATCGGGTTTTTTGCAGCGTTACTATATTTTTGAGGTGTGAGTACTTTGAAAAACATTTATTTATTACAAATATAAAAAAGCAATAGCTCAGTGGATGGATTGTATGTATTCACATCTAGAGCAAATGAGTTCATAAGTAAAATTTTTAATTTTTGTATACAAGAAAATCGTAAATTTTTTATACTTTTACGGAAGAATTTCGTGGTAAGATATAAGGAAATGTTTCATTTATATGTTGCATGGTTTATTTTCAGTGTAGTTAATAGGCAATTATAAAAATTTATATTCCAAACGATTTTTTAGTCGAGTTAATCGAGTAAGTATTTTATTAAGAGCCAAAAAATAAAGAAACACCAATTAATGATTAATAAAAATGTTTAACGATTCGTTTAGATTAGTACAAAATTATATAATTTGATTTATGATCTGTTTCGTGAGTCGAAAATACACGTATCCGATTGTATACTGAAATCGTTTTGTTTTCGATCACATAAATAACATATCTTTTTTCTTCAATTGAAATGACAAAAATTGTATTCAAATTAGAAATTCTTAAAATATTATACATATATCGAGTTATAAAACAGGTGAAAAGTGGGGGAAAAATTACAATTTTTAAAAATTGCGATTTTTAAAGCACTTTTTTCGATTAGGTTTGTTTGGCTTTTTTCCTATTCAATATCTACAACTTTATTTCAGGTATCAAAGAGATATTTCGTCCGTATACCGAGATATAACTGTATTTAAATACAGAAAAAGTGAAGTGAAAAAATTCGTTGACCATTAAATTATTAATGCAGCCAACTTGACAAAACGAATGATGCAGAAGTTCTTATTTTGGGGCTACTTTCACGTGCAATTCTCAGAATTGAGTCCGAAATCAATGAGCTGAAAAATGTTGCACTGTGTAACCTCTTACATTTTAATTTTATATAATAAAAGTATTACTCTACTTGAGTTTTGTTAATCTTAACGTGAGTTAAAATTCAGTATTCGTATCGGTACCGGTATCGCCGATAATTCTTTTTAATTTTCGGTATCGGTATCGTATCATATCGGCAAAAAGGCGTATCGTTACATCTCTAGTTTTAATGTACTTACAACTGAAAAATGTGTCATATGGATATTTTTTTGGAAAATGTTGCATGAATTTTACTGCGATATAATTGAGACATTAATTTTAAAAGTGAACTAAATTATTCTGTCAAAAGAATCACGAGAGTGTTCTAAACTCTTCACCAAAACGGAAAAAGAAATTGTTGATTTGTAATTTGTTAATTTTTTCATTATTTAAAATGTTTATCGATTTTTATACTCCTGAAGAAGTTACCCAAAGGGTAACGAAATATTGAGATAAATAACTTTGTATGTTTTTTATAAAAAAATGACATCAAGGACAATTAAAAAATAATAAAAAAAAACTCTTAAAAAATTAAGTTATTTACCATTTGTTTTTGAATTTTATAATAATTACTATATTAGAAAATAGACTAGCAAATGCAATATATATGACGTTCAATATATTTTACTTAAAAATATAAAGACTTAAAGATTCAACAACCTAAATTGTAGAATTGAAGTTTTTGATGAAGGCACTTGTTTCACTTTCAAAATAAACGGTTCAATTACGAAAATGTTTAACCGATTCTGGAAGTTTCAAAGAGTTTAATACAACGTAATATTTGCAAAACACGAGTTCAATAATTTGCATTATTCGTATTATTACATTCGAATTTATTTAACAAAATATCACAAAATTTATACAGTGGGTAACAAACTACAATTTCCACTTCACCGAAATACGCCATAAAATGAAAACGAACAAAAAGAAAAAGTTACTTTAAAATTAATAATCTTTATAATCACGTATAATTCATTTTTAATCTCTGAGATTTCAGGTTTTGATTACAAATTATTTATATAAATTCAAAATTTTATATTCGAATGATTATAAAAGCGTGACTATTTTGCGAGGATATTATAAAAAATTAAAATAAATAATTTTTTTAATCTAAATTACTGTTTGGGTTTTTTTATGACTGTTGAAGTTGATTAACATTTCAATAGAATTATATTTGCTCAACAGTTCGTTTCACAGTGCAGGAGAAATTGAATGTAGAATTAGAATTGCACCTGGGACCCAAATATACAGACTAATGGCAATATTTTCGTTGAATTCATATATTTCCGGTCTTTATTGACTGATTGCGTTCCTTCTCTTATCAAACTGTTGGATGTTGAACTTTGTTGTTTACACATCAATTAATACTTTTTTCTACTTCTTCTCTGACAAATAAAATAAACTTCTTGGTATTTTTTTTCTATTATTACTAAAAAAGATTTGACATAAATTTGTTATCATTAATTTATCGATTTGTAGTTGTTAATGTTTCCACTGATGATGATGGTGATTGTGACGTGCTGGTGACACATTGTCTGAGTCGTTTGCCGAAGAAAATAACAAAAAAAACCAGCTACTTACTCATCAATCCATTTTGATAAACTGAGGAAACAATTAGTGTGCAATTCTAAAAAATTAATGAGGAAAAAATATGAAATAGGTACTCCAGAACAGTAAACGAATGTCAATAAATATTTAATGTTTTTAACTACTAACACTTGGAATATTAATAGAGAATGATGTAGTCTTCGCAATATATTTAAATACGATGAGGTTCATTTAAAGCATTTTTTGCGCCTTGTAACTTTCATAAATCTTATAATTTTAAATGCTGAAAATAAAGGGAAGAGACAGAAAAAATTAGCATGATTTTTATCAATGAGAAGAAAATTATATTGTATTTTCCTCAACCCATACGATCTACTGCAGCATAAAATATTTATGAAAAGCACCCAGTTTCTTGAGTAATTTTCAAAAAATGCCTCTACTTCTTCTGGATTATGAAAGTTGCATTAAGCTTTTTTAATTTAGGCACCCATAAAAATGTTTTGTTAAAATAAACTAAAAAAAAATAGTAAATGCTTTTCCGCAAACTGCATGAATATCACGGTATTAATAAGATATTTATATTTCAATGATTTTTCTACACGTAACTCAAAAATGAGACATTTCTAAACCACACACAGTGGGGAAAAGCCTAAATTTAGCGGCAGAAAATGTATATATCTGCTCAACTAAAACCGCATGCACGAAGCCAAGCTTACCTTCAACTCCAATCCAAATTTAGACATATACGATGGTGGATCAATAAGACCGTGTGAAACACAGTTTTTTTTTGCAAAACAAAAATTTATCTTTCAACATAATCTCCTTTTAACTCAATACACTTAGTCCAACGTTTCTCTAGTTTTTGTATCCCTTCCAAAAAATAGGATTTTTCGAGGTCCTTAAAATAGGCATTTGTTTGGTCAATAACTCCATCGTTGGAGCTAAATCTCTTTCCACCGAGCCATTTCTTTAGGTTTGCAAATAGGAAGTAGTCACTAGGGGCTTAATCCGGAGAATATGGCAGATGAGGTTCCAATTCGGATTGCGGAATCCTTTGAAGTTGTCACCCGTTTACGTGTATGATCAATTGAGAGCAAACGCGGCACCCATCTTGCAGACAACTTTCTTAATCCCAGCTGATCACTTAAAATCGAATCCACACTGCCATATGAAATGCATATCTCACGCACTTTTACTCTTCGATCGGTCAACAACATATCATAAATTTTTTCGACTTTTTCGGGTTTACTGACCTCAAGTGGCGCTCCTGACCGTTCAGCGTCATTTGTACTTGTGCGAACACAACGAAAGTCAGTAAACCACTTTTTTACCATTGAAATCAATGGTGCAGAGTCTTCAGAGTATTTATCAGACTTTTCCTTGGTTTGATTAACGGGTTTTTTTCGCAAAAAATAATGTTTAATGAGCACTCGAAATTCACTCTATCCATTTTTAGAAAAATACACGAGGTTGCATGTTTTGATCAGCTGTTAAACGCAAAGTAAATGACGACACTTGCTCAAAATTTGACCGTAGTCTATTAACAAGTGGTACTCGATGGGAACAATGTTGCGTTTTATATAACTACGAGGGAAGTTCAAAAAGTCACGGACTTATTGATCAGCCCCCGTATTTATAAGACCTCTTTTGGTGATGAAATTCTGTAGTTGTGCCAAAAACCACATCTTCTATATTAATGGTCTCATCCATAACAATTATATGGATTAATTATAATCAAGGAGTTAAAATTTAGAGCCTTGCATAGCTTTTAAAAAGCATATTGTTATATTTTTTTTACAATTCTTTGGATTACAATTTCTTACAGACTTAAGTGTCAAACAAAATACAATCGTGATGGTTATTTTCTGGTTTTCACGAATAAAAGCCAATGTTAAATTTTTGTCATTTCGAATTAATAATACCGAATAGTTAAAAATAATTTTGAAAAATTTGGATATATATCACTTTTTTTCTAACAAAATAACATAAATTCTATATAATACTCTTTTTTTGCATATCAAAAAGAAAGGAAGGCCCTATAGATAGCTAAATACTAGATGCATTTTTTTTTGTTTATTCGAATAAACTTTTTGTTCGTTCGAATTATTTGAATAACATTTGAAAATTATTAGTTTATTCAAACAAACAAAAATAATAAAATTTTTTTCCAACAAATAAAAAACATTCATAATTGAAAACCCTAGAAGATACATGCCCACATTTCTAGAAAATAAATTATAAATTAAATGCGAATTTCCATTTTTAATTTAGCTAATATTTTATTTCCATAAGGAGAGTAAAATAATTTATTAATAATATGACCAGTCTAGTCATTTTTCAGTACTGAATACGACAATTTCATGAGCATTTCGTGTATGTGTTTGACGATATCGATGATATAATATCCCCTATGGTTCTCTATGTTTTCTAGAGTCTTTATTTATTGACTTACTTGAGTCCACCATCAATTACATTCCAACCAGCAAAGAGACATTTTTTTTAATTCGAGACCATGCTTTAGGATTTTTTGCAACATGAAATATTTCATTATTTTGCACCGCGATATTCTTGTGTAAAACTTACGAAGTGTTCTAAATCCTCGAGTACAAAAAATTAAAATTTTATGAACTGTCTCAGTTCGGGTATGAACTTACGGATTTTGTATTTGAGTATTTAAGTGGGTAGATCACCACAAACTGAGATATCGTCGAAATATATTTTAAAAACCAACTTTTTCATTTATTTTTCGGCATCCAACAATTTATGTTTAAAAAAATGGATACATATATATATGTGTCGTGAGTAACTTTTCACTCACGCTCACGCAAAATCACGAAATAATCACTTTTAAGAACTACTCACGTTCAAGCGACAGCACGTGAGTGGAAGCAAAAGAGAACTCACGCCTCCGATAAACGAAAAAATATAAGATAACTAAGAAAAAATTTAAAAATTAATTGCAAAATAGTATGATACAGCAAAAAATAATCACGAAATATTCTCGTTCAAAATCTACGCATGCACGCACACTCACGCTCAATTTTTTATACCGACGTTCATGCGACCTCATCTGATTGAAATAAAATCTAATAATGGTCGTGGTCACGCGTAATTCACGCTAATCACGTGAGCCCATTGATGTCCATCTCTAATGCGTATACGTCCATTTAGGTTATTTATTTAAAACATTTTTTTTATTTTCCTTTCAAATCAAAATAGAATAGAAATCAGAAAAGTTTCTATATTTAAGCTTCTGAAAATGCATGTATATAAAGAATAACAAAAAAACTTTTTCGAAAAAGAGGTTACAACGCGCCAACAGGGCCACATTTGATCTAAAAATTTAATCTAGTGAAAAATACTTTTTAGTTTTAAACACTCCGATTGCTTTCTCCGCTTCAATGTCGCGTTTTCATTGTTTTAAAAATAAATAATTTTTTTTATTTTTACATTTTTAAATTCAATACTTTATCTATTTTTACGCCGCCAAATTGGCTCTTCTTGCCACTGTACAAAGTGAGCTACCCCCTCAGCTTCCTCCCGAAAATCTACGTGAACATTATTATGTACCTCGATTTTTATCTCTGTCACATGATATTCGAAGCTTCTGCATCCTTTCGTCTCAGCTTCCCAATTTAGGAAAGTTTTAGACTATAGATACCGCGGAAACAGCAGAAAAGGAAAAATCCAAAGATGTGGTGTTAAGACGAAGTGGAAGAAGACATGATTATGCCTGTCATTCAGAACTATAGAACTTGCAAACAAAATGACAAATATGTATCGGTGACCCACTTGGTTAAGGCTATAATTACTGGAAATCCCAACAGGCAATAAAATCGTACTTTAATAAAACTCACAAATCTATTTACGGTTATTGCTTCTAACCGTTTAACACTGCGATCATAAACTCATAATCAGCAATAAGTTGAAACTAATTGAAATCAAATTGCAAAGTTTTCTCCACGTACAATCAATTGCTTTTACGTCACTCCTCTTCAACAATATAAATAAGAGTTTAAGAAAACACCAAATCATTTCTAATCTCGACTATTATTATTTATTTTTAATTATAAAAACATTGTTATTATATAGTAAATTAAATCGAGTTTCTTCGATAAGATTAGCAGGCGACATTATCGTTCATAAAGTAATTTTCTAGCGCGCAAACTTGAATCAACAAGTAAGTACTAGGAAAATTGATTGAGTGTAAACTAAAAACATAAAATTAATTTAAAAATCGTTGTCACCGAATGTACCCCTCCTTCACATTCAAAGTTTTTGTAATAATAGGCAAATAATTAGAATTCTAATAGCAGAGATAATTGATATAAAAAAATCTAAAAATTTTATTAATTACTATTAATTTAAGTAAACATACGATTTAGGTTAAAGATATGCTTTGAAATTCAAGGATAGAAAATATAAGTCAGAATGCATTACAAGGACTTTTGAAAGAAACACAACTTTTCTAAAGTTTCGCAAACCTTTAAAAATATAACTCTTGCGTAAAAATATGGCATCAATGAAAAATTACTCCATGGTGCCATTTTCATTTTCGCCAGTGCCCAAGATTTGTAGGTGATGAAGTCAATGTAGGTTCCGAAATGCATTCGATATCTGACTCAGCTTTCTCGGCGTCTTGTCAAGTTTGGAAACAATATAAGCAAGAACGGGCTCGCATTTAGGAAGGGACACTAGTCATCCCTTGCATAACTTTTGGAATGTAGTTAAAGTTTAGACGTTGCAGCCATAGTTCGGCTGTCACTTAAAAAAATAACTTCTAATATTTTAAAGGAAATCTGTTGCCCTACAGGTTCACACAATTGGACACATGACGGAGTAGGCGTAAATACGAGAAGGAGTCGATTGAATATGACTACTTTATTACCATCTGGAAGTAATTGAGCGGTTAAAAAATAATGAATGACGTGTTGAGAAATCGAATTGTCAAGAAATGATTTTGTGAACAAATACCTCATCGGTGGAATATATTTATAAAAGTAACAGTCCTTAAAGTATTAATCAACCCCCGTTCTTTCATGCTATTATTTGATTTTTTCATTAATTTAAAATTAATCCATCATAATAACTGTCAAAAATAATTGCTGAGTTTTGTCGTTTATCAAACAACAACAAAAAAAGCTTCGGAGCGATAACGATAAGATATTTATTTATTTCCATTTCGATTAATTTTTCTTCTATTCTGAACTACTGGAAACCACTTCAAACCAATACCAGTTAGCAGTAATTATTATGACGCCGCCATAATAATCGACTTCAAGAACATTTGGTTGGACTTATCTCTATTAATCTTTAGTTTTTCGATTAAGACCATCGTCTACTGTTTTGAGTTTTCATTGTAATTGTTTGCTTTTGTTTTGGGAAATTTATTGATTTGTAAAATATGATTTACTTTTAATTTTCATTTTATAACTCGTCAAATATTTATCGATTGATGGATTTATAATTTCATTCGAAGGATTGTTTATTTTGACTGTATTTTATTTAATTTTAGTTTAGAAACAATTTTTTTTATTATTTTTGTTGTTCTACCTTTTGTTGGTTGAGCAGAGATAAAACATTTTATTTTGTTGGTTTTGTGTTGATGAAACTTATGAGTACATTTTTTTAGTAACATTACAAAATATTATAAGTTTCTTTTCTCACTTAAAGAATGTTTTTTTTTTTTACATTTTGACATATTTCAGAAGTTGAATTTCTCAAAAGTCGCTAAAAAATTACCTAATACTTTCGTATTGTTGTAATGAGCGCCCGAGCAGTCCTCGTAATGGAACTTTTCATATTTAAAGATTGGTACTCCGTTCATCATTTCGTGCGAACGGTTGTCAAAAGTTCTTATAAAAAAAATTCATGCGAAATAATTGCAAAATAATGCTGCTGAGGTTGTACTCTGTTCAGTTTGTGAAAACGTAGGAAATATTTATTTTTATTTATTTTTAGGTCAATGGATTTTTACAACAAAAACAGAATTATATAAAAATAATTGGTTCAACAATTTAGACTTAATGTACGATTCTCATCAGTACGCCATTACACTCAGATTTGTCCAAAATGTGGTAGCAATTATTTATTATTGGCATATACAGAACGGTACAGTAGTTTTAATTTAGCTGCCTTTTGCTTAAGAGCATTTTTAATTTAACTGCACAAAATGAATAATTTCTTTCATTATTCTTTAAAACCCTTACAAATTTCTTTTTTAAGCGCATTTAAGATAAATGCCTAACATTATTGGCTTTTTTAAATTGTTTTCATACAAAAAATCAACGTTAGCTGCGTTTTGACTTAACTGCCCGAAAATATATATTTTCTGTTATTATTCTTCCTGAACATTTTTAAATGCATTTTGTATACTTGCATATGCACAATATTTTTGGGCAGTTTTAAAATATTTTCATATAAAAAATCAAAGTTAGCTGCACACATTAAAAAAATATGGTGGTCACTTTTCATATAAATATCCAACTCAAGCCAGTCATAATTAAAAAAAATCCCAAACAAGTCACAAAAATCTCAAGTTGTCATCATTAAAATACATTAGCTGCGTTCGAGTACTTTTGTTATAAAATGCAGTAAATGAGTAATTACTGAGTAGACTAAAAAATTTACTCTCAAAAAAAGCTGTTGCAAAAATTAGTAAGATTAAGGAAACAGGTGATTGCAAATCAATATAGTGTTGAAATATATTTACACTTTAGACTACTCAACTCTTTTTCTTGTTGGTACTGGATGCAATATTTATTATAACATGTGTTTAATTTCATTTTATTTGATTTTCATAATTGTGTCTGATTTGTATTTGATTAGTTGTTTTTGCTATTGACTACCTTAAACGCGAATGCAGTACTAAGTAACCATATACTTAGCATTTTCACAACTCCAAGGCAATAACAAAATAACAACGAAAATGGTTGCAAATGGTTTCTACAACATTTTTTTCTTTTAAAAGGCATATAAATATTAAAAATAATTTATTTAATTGAATTTTTATTATTTTGTCCCAGTTTTTCTTTTTTTAATAATTTTTTCACAGATTGTATGCTTTTTATTTTCTTACTTTTGTTTGTTTACCTTTTGAAATTTCTTGTACTGCAGTAAAAATTTTTAAATTCTCAGCCATGAATTGTCACTTTACGCTCTGAATTTGTGTTCTCATTTACTGTAACTCGAGTAAACGAACGCAATTTAGTAAAATGCAGTAAAGTTCAGTAAAAATTTGTAAAAACTTTTGGGTACTGGATGGAACTCACTTATTATTTTGTTTGCATTTCCATACATATGTACATTAGGGCGATTCAAAAAAAAATTTTTTTTCTTGCAAACGAGCTTAAAAGTTTCAATTCAATGTAAAAAGATGCCAGTTAAAAGTTGAGCTCTTAATATTAATATTAAGACTGTCCGCATCGCGTTTTTCTATTTCCCGTAAGAATAATATGGAAAAATTATTCTCTGCACTTTTTGAATTTTATTGCTAGTCTGTCATGTATTATAAAAAAAAACTTTTACTTATTTTTGTAGGGAATCGAACGCTCTTATAATTTTTTAATGTAATCAAACAATCCAATTCTGCATAAAATTGATGAAAAATATAAAATAAAGCGACCTTAGCAACTTCAAATCAATTTAAAAATATTGGAAGTAAGTATTTGTTTAAAACTTGTTAGATTTTTGATTAATTGTCCAGAAAAATTAAAGAAACTATAAAAGCAAAAATACAAGAAAAACATAACAAAAAATTACTAGTTCAATAAATTATTTGACAACAAATAATTATATTTTGGATTCAACTATATCAAAAAGTTGTATAAAAATATATACAGAATATACATATAAATGACTTTCTATGAGCTGTTCTTCAGATGCTGAAGAATCTAGTAGTGATGGTGATATCACAGAAATTCAAGCTCATGATATTTAAAAAAATTGGAAAATGCTATCACTAATGCGAAGGCAAAGCCAAAATTAATAATCTAAACTACTTTAAAAAAGGGTAAAATACTCGTATGTATGACTTAAGCAATAATAGAACAAGGAATATTGAAAACGGTGGGAAGTGAAAGGGATTTTTCTCTTGCTGGTCACTTTGGAACGAAGTGGCGAAATAGAATGTCCAGTGACTTACTCAACGCATTAGTAGTCTTAAAAACAATATTTTTAAAAAACTAAAAGCTTATATACAAATATATATATGACATTTTTTTGTTTAAGTTTTGTAATGAAGATCTAAATTTTTTTTTGTGTTTTGTATGTTTAATTACATTTACACAAGCTGAATTTGTGATACACATATTGTTTATTTTTAATAAAACAGTTTTAAACAAGAATTTTGTTAAATTTTAATATATTTTATTGATTAATATTGATAATAAAAATTTCCCGGAATTTCCGGGAAATGATTTTTCCCCCGTTTCCCGGGAAATGAAAAAGTACATGAATTCCCATACACTAATCTCAACATATGTATATAACATAGTGAAAGTATTTTAAAAGAGTACAACGTGTCTTTCAATATGCTTTTAAAGGTCTCGCTAGAATTCCTTATACAGAAAGTCTCAACCGGAATAAGAACAAGAGAATTGTGTGAACCGCAATTTTAAGGCAAATAAAATAACTCCAAAATAAATTAAATAAGTCTCAATGAAATTTAATAAGTCTCAAAGAGCAAAAGCAAAAATTAATTAACTGCCTATTTCAATATTTCCCAAATTTAAAAAGCCTCACAAAAAGTAAATTACTCTACATAACAGACATGAAAATGTGATAACTACTGTAGCGTAATCTAGCAGTCACTATAACCAACAGCAAGCAGTTGCAGTCTACAGTACCGCAAACTACACAGTGTCCATTACATTGACAAATGCCAGACAAAATATTTGTGCAACGGCTACTTGACACCTTGTGTTTAAATGGTGGCCGTTGCATAAGTCACTTGGACAATTAAAAGATCTATTGCTGGCACATACAGGTGTGCACTCGTAAAGACCTTAGAAACTGTTAGACACGCGCCGTACTTGGGAAACTGAAAGACCTCAAACTGATGTTTAACATAACTAAACGATCTCTTGTCTCTTGGTTTCCCACACTTTAATTATTAATATTAAGAAGCCACTCAATCATTGGTGTTGGGTATTGTCTAAAATTTATGATTGCCTGGTAAAATATAAAATAAATATATTATAAGAATAGAAATATAGATTTTGAGTGAAGTTCTAGAAAACGCTCATTCAAGTCGTCTAGAGCTTCTCATCATTAATATATAAGCTAATGTATTTAGTATTTAAGATTCAATTATTAACTTATACTTAGAAGCTCCAAGAGTAAGCTCTAAGTTATTAAATAAATATATAAATAATAAAGAAAGCAAAAGATTTTTCTTTTACACTACCAACTATATTTCTTTGGGTGTTATATCATTTGAAAATCATTTGAACGTAACTTCTGAGAAATCGGATTCTCTATAAAAGTTTGGTTTTTTCTCAACTTGGAAAATGTGTTAATTCTTAATATGTAATTGAAAATAAATTATTTCATAATAGTTGAATTTTTCATGCTTTAAGAACGACATGTAACGGATGGTTCAAGTATAGCGCGTCCGCCGGGAAGGTATACTACTTTGTTTTGCTGCGATTTTGGTAAACATTAGTATTGACATACCAAATTGGGCAGTCGTGAAGTAGACACGTGGCAAATTTATTATGGAAAAATATTCGATAAACCAACGTTTTTTAATCGGTAAAACATTTTATCAAAATCAATCATCGATTACTGTGACGATGAGAAAGTTGCGTAAAATTTTTGGGAGAAACAACGTGCCAACAAAACGCATTATTTATTGTGTAGTGAATGATTTCTAAGAAAGAGAGTTTGTAGGTGATAGGGCAAAGCATGGACCACAACGTACTGCAAGATCGGCTGAAAACATTACTGCTGCTCAAGAAAGCGTTCAAAACAATCCATCAACTTCAATTCGACGCCGTGCTCAGGAGTTTCGTCTTCAAAAAACAACTTTGGCCACAATTTTGCACCAGGATTTGCATTTGTTTACATTTAAGATTCAGTTGACACAAGAGCTTCTTCCACAAGACCATTTACGCCGCCGTACATATAACAATATGATGTTACAGCTCGCCCATGACAACCCCGATTTTCATGAAAAAATCTTAATGAGTGACGAGGCACATTTTCATTTGAATGGATATGTGAATAAACAAAATAGTCGGTTCTAGGCAATGGAAAACCCTCAAATTATTCATCAGTCACCTTTGAATCCATTAAAACAGTCTGACAGTCTGGTGTGCAATTTGGTCAGGAGGAACAATTGGATCTTACTTCTTTGAAAATGACAACGGCGTAACGGTAACTGTAAATGGGGAGCGATATCGTGATATGATTGAAAACTTTTTAACGCCACAACTGCATGCATTGGACTTGAGTAACATGTGGTATCAACCAGACGGTGCCACATCGTATACAGCCAGAATTACAATAGAATTACTGCGAGACCTCTTTGCACAACAAGTTATTGCAAGAAATTGTGATGTCGATTCGCCTCCACGGTCGTCTGATTTGACTGCTCTGGACTTCTTTTTGTGGGGATATCTGAAAAGCAAGGTTTATACAAACAAACCAGAAACGCTTGAGCAACTCAAACAAAATATTCGTGATGAAATTAATGAAATACCGCGTGAAATGTGTGAGAATGTAATGAAAAATGTACTCAAAAGGGCTCGCATTTGTGAGGCTAACAGAGGCGGACATTTATCAGATATTGTATTCGATACATAATTGCCGACATTTATATTTTCAAAACATACGGTTGCTAAATTTTGTCTTTTTTCTGTGTACACACATGAAATTACTTTGCGAATAGATGAGAGAGTAATTCGAGTTAAGAAGATTTTCCTACTTGGTTTAAGAACTCATATACATACATGTTTTAATATTAAAATTCCTGATTGAAGATTTTCTTTTTCGATATAAGAATTATATTCTTATTTTAAGAAATTTATTTATCTAATTTATTGATGTATTATTCAAGCACAACAAGAAAAATATCTTATAAATTACAGTGCTAGTGAGAAGTAACATATACTCACACAAAAGGTTAAATTAATATTAAAATTTATAAGTATGAACCAAGAATGAACAATCAATTAACAAGTTAGTAAACAGAATACAAATTTTAAATTAAAGTATAAATACAATTGATAAGAAAACATAATACAAGAAAAAATATATATAAAGTCTAACTGAAGTATTTCAATAGCTACTTGCGTTGCTTATAATTCAAGACAAAGCGCTTCGGAATTTTTTGTTGAATAAATTTCTTTCGACGAGTAGATCTGGCAAATCCTAATTTATTAAAAAGTTAGTATGGCTGTGCAGTGGTTATAGTCCCGTGCAAGAATATAATGCCTTTAAACTTAAGGAGATTATTAAAAGTCATCTTATTAATTTCGTATGAAAATACCGAAATGGATTCTAGGATTGATTTTTTAACTAATCCCGTTTTCTACTTGATTGAAGTAAAATTCATATTCGTTTTTTATAATCCAGCCAGCATAAAAATTATATGAAAAGCATTCATATTTTTTGTGGATTGTGGAAACAGCACTTTAGTGTTATTCGTAGGAAGAAACAAATTTTCTTTTTTTTCTTTCTGTGTACAAGCGCAAGGCGATCGATCACCTTGCTTAGGTTATACAGCCATCATTAGAAATAAATTTTGAAATTATGGAGAACGCAAACACAACTCTCTTCTTGAAACTTTTATATATGATATTTCGGTTTGTATCTCTTCATGGCATTTTATTAAATATTATTTTAGATTTGGGGCAGATCATAAAATGCAGTAAAAATATTGGTTTTTGTTCTTCTCGATAAATCAGCAGAAAGAAAAAGGGGACTTAGGAACCCAAAATACCAAATGCCATTTATAAGTGTGATAATATATAAAATTATTATACGATCTATTGACATATAACATTAAATTGCTGAATATGCAGCAGATAACGAACCAGAAAACTCAATAGCATTGGCTAAATAGATTATTAATAACTGGTTCATTTAAAAAGTCAATTAAAAAAGGGAGAAACTTTTTATTTGGCACATTAAATATACTTAAGCACTTCTATTGCGTGATAATTTATAATTAAAAATTATGATCAAAGTACACAAAAAATAAACAAATATAGATTAAATAGTTAAGAAATCCATAAACAATCTCAAATTACTCGTGTTCTAAGAAATTCGTGTATACATATTTTATAATATGGTATCTACAAAGTAAAAGTCAAAAAACATTAAAAATTTAGCTACGTATCTTGTTTTTGCACGCTACTCCAGTATTTGAACTGCTATTGCGCTGTACGATTTATTTGTTGCAAGAAATATTTTGAGCTGCTAGCAGGAGTTAACGTTTGTACTAAAATATAAAGAAATAAGAATGCTGCTAGACACATATAAAGTTAATTAATCTAATTTCTATAGCAGATCACTTTGCGATTACTTTCAAGTGAATCAATCTCTAAATGAATTCGTTAAATGTCACACTCAAATTATACTGTTGACTAATAAAGTGCTATCATGTCTAGTTTAAAATTATATTACAAACTAAAGTTAATGAAAACCGGCTTGATTATAGAAATATTTATTTTTAATTCATCGTCTTGTAAAGAACAAAAAATGGTACTATTTTTCAATTAACGCTAAACATTTTCTACTATTTACTTTTACAAATATTTACGACTGGTGTGTTATCGCCAATAGTCTAATCAAATTTACTGGTGTTGATAAATTATTAGTTTATGGAAAAGCTAAGCAAGGCTGACTATATTTATTATACAAATATCTTGCTTGCACTAAAGCAACGGCGACGCACAAAGGAACATTTTGCGGGAAGACGGCCAAAAATTTTGTAAAAAAATTATGAGCCATAATTTCCATATTTCGGTTTCAAACGTAAATTAAAATAAAACACACATAAAGCTTAGATTTCGATGAAACTTTTATTTTTTTATTTTTATCTTGGACCAGCACTCAGGGGATGACCCCTACACATGCAATGCATTGTGCTGGAACTAGTGGAAAGGGATAGTGATAGATATGAAAGGAGATGAAGCTTCATTCGTTCTTTACAACTCTGCTTTTTTTTCTGCACGTTTATTCGTAGAGCAGTGTTGCAGCGCCTCTGGTGGCGAGGAGGACATTACGAGGTTTGAAGCTGTGTTTAGTTTAGTAGGTACTTCTTTTATTAATTTTATTTTACTTCGCCGTTGATTGTGCTACTCAGTACCAACGAAGAAGGGCGCTCTGATGTTACATTGGGATTAGTATCAGCTGAAGTTGGTACTGTTCAGTGACCAGTGACCATGCCTTCGCCACTGAAATCTTCCGCCAACAACTGACACAAAGGCACACCAATGCACATCAGAGAAATGCGTGGTGTTTTTATTTCATGACTCTGTCTGACACTGGGTTTGAACCCAGGTCCTTCGGTTTGTAGTCAACGTGCTTACTACCTGAGCCAACGCCACCCCTTTTTCGCTCGTTTCTGGCGGTATCTCACGCGAAAACTTGATGAATTCTGGTTTTCGAGTGCTCCAACGTTATTTCAGGTTTCCCAGTGTTATTTTATATCTTATCCCCAATTTACAATTGAATTCCCTAAAATAGCTAATTTCTTATCCCCAAATATCCCCACAGATCTGCAATAAGAATTTTCAAGTATATAAATTAACAAATAACAGAAAGCTTTATCAAATTCAATATTTCTCAGTCACAACAAATAGATTCTTCTGGAATATTTAACATTTGCTTGAAAAAATTCTATTCTATTCAATATAAAACTTTTTTTTCTTACCAAAATTTGCAAAATATTGAATATAATCAAGCTTTTTTTTATTTGTTAATTTATAAATTGGAACTTAATCAAAAGGTTGAAATAATTATAAAAATCTCATCCCACATGTGCTTAAAAATGAAATAATACTCGTATTATGTCAAATGCAACAGATGCATATATTTATTTACTTAATTAAAACCATTTGTGTAATATTATTAAAATGTAAATATATATATATAAAAAAACAATAACGCAAAAAACGCACAAAAAAATGTATCAATGTTTATCATTTCAATAACTTCAGAATTAAAATCTTCTGATACATCAGCCAAAGTAATTTGTTTGCAAATGTTGGTTGTGTTAAAAAGTGTTAGTATTTGCGAAAATGAAATAAATTCGGCATAGCAAACTGAACTATTTTTTAAGTGTATATTTATTCTAAGAAGAGCTTCTAATAAGTCATACTGTATTCTGTTGCGAATTTTTTGAATGTTACTTACCCCCAGCGAAAAAATATCCTATTTGGGGACATATCCCTAAAACAGGGAACGCCGCGTTAGTTGATTATCCCCGTATACATGGTCTTTAATGTAGCCCCACAAAAAAGTCTAGCGGCGTCCAATTGATGTCGAAAAAGGTGAAATTACGCGTTTAGGAAACTTCTCATACAATTAAGCCAAAATCGGTCGTGTTGTGGAGTTCGTGGCACCGTCTTGTTGAAACCACATGTCAACCAGTTAATAATCTTCAATTGCAGTCAATAGAAAATATACCGGGTACCATACTGCGAATTGACGGTAACAGTTCCTCCACCGTAATTTTTGAAAAATACGGCGCAATGTCACCTCCATAATGCGCGACAAACTTTTTGTGAAACAAATAATTTTGCTCCATATGCGACAGTTTTGCTTGTCGCCGTAACCGTCGAAAAATCTGCATTGAAAGACTGTTGCTCTAGCACCCAATCATTATATCAATGGCATTGTGAATGATCACGGAAAACCTATTGCCCTAACACCCAATCAGTATATCTATGGCGTTGTGAACGGCCGACTTTAATTGTTACGTGAGTTGGACTTTATATGAATGGAGGCGCATATCCAAATGCAAAATCCGCCATAATAAGCCGTAAGATAGGTCCATTTTATGTGAATATCCTGGACAGAAGCGATATTTTCAGCAGTGCGATGTTGTACATACCTGACCACATCTGTAACGCTTCCAGTCTCTTTAAATTTGCACAGTAGGTCGATTACAACGTCAACAATTACCCCGTAGTGCTCATAAAATGGGCACGTATTACCCCAACACATTAATACGATTTTTTTTTAACTATTTCAAAGTGTTCTTCGGTTGTTAAACGATCCATATATGTATATAAACCTTTCACTAAATAAATGACATTTGAGATTACAGATGTTTAACAGCAGCAGAAAATAGATGAGATTGCAAAGATACAAATCAAAATTAAACACAACTTAAGAGCAGCTTGGATAAATTTACCTTCTTCTGGAATAAACATAAAATAAATAATTTCTTAGTATTTTTTTCGTTAAAAAGTATTCGGGGCCAGCAAAGCGGCATCTACTGTATGACAAATTTCAAAAATGAGAGTAATTTCTTTTGTCATCATAATAAGCAAAAAAATTTTAAATTTTATGCTTAGAATTGACTTAAAAAGAATTTAAAAAAAATAATTATATAAAATATAAATAGCGATAATTCGCTAAATCTGACGATTGTGGTTATAAGTTTAATATAAGTATATACACATAGAAAGAAAGCTTAGTACATTTCAATTCACTGATTTAACTACAGCATAAAATTTAGTTCAATTTCTTTCATAGTTGAAAATTGAACTAGTGATCCTGAAAATTTAATCTAGGTCTTTTAGTTCAATTGAACTATTCCTTCCTGAACTACCCCGGGGGAAAATACATTACGAAATCACGAGATAAATGAGTCGTTGGCTCGCGAATACAGGATAAATAAATACATTATTCAGCAGTTGATTGGCGAACTGCAACCCGAGTTCCCGATTTGGCTTGATTAGATTAAATATCGTGGATTCCTCTTTGATTGCCTGGCAAACATTTTATGTATTATTTGACAGAAAAACATGATCTAAATAGAGTATATTAAATACAAATTGGACAAAAGCCCATAAACAGATATTATTGCATTTTAAATTAATTTATGACGTGTGGTGACTATCATTAGATTGATCATTTTAATTAAATAACTTTTTTGAGGTGCATTTTTTATTAATAAAAACACACAAAAATTTACACTTTGATTAAATAATTCCATTCGTGGGTTTTATTGATTTATTGATTGGCCGACGACTGGTCTTAATCAATTGACTGTAGAAAATTATATAATATATAACTTAGCAAAATTAGATTTTAATAACAGAATATATTACGGAAAATAAAAAAAAATATATATTTCTGCGGTTTGTATAACATTAAAAAAAATTACATTAAAATGATAAACTTAAGTGTACGAATATTATCACTGTCATTTTGTGGAATATTATCAATTTGTTTTGTAATTGCAACTTAAATAGATTAAAATGACAGAATTTCATTTTACGAGCCCTAATTGCATGTTTTCTAATTTAGTTATTTGTACTAAAAAGAAAAACTATTTGCTATAAGTACGTTTGAGTTATCAGTAATTTAATATTTTTGAACTTCACATTGGAAGAATGATTTCAGTGGCAATTTGTTTTTTTTATATATATTAAGTACCCCTTCAATAACTGATTGCTAAATCATTTACTTACTTAGTAATATTTACTTAAATTTAGTCATATGACAATCAATTAGTTATAAATTAATTACTATTTCAAAAAAAGGTTCTTGTACGTTTCTGCAGTTTATTTATTTAGTCACTATTTTGTACATTTAATTGATGATAATGTGGTATGAAATGAAATTTTCAAAGTTATTAAGTGCAAAATGGGACGTCTCAAAAGTTTTGTTTATGACCAGTAAATTGTAATGTGTTAAGGATTTCTTTTGTCTACTGATTTGGAAAAAAAACTGGCAAAATATTTAAGGAAATGGAAAATTTAATTACAGTTGTCTTTGGATAATTTAAAGCTCCAGTGGCCAGAGCATAAGTTCAAATAACCATGAGTCTAAAGGGTTCAAGTAACCAAGATGGCTTTAGAAAAAATCTATTAAAATTACTGATTTTTCATTTAGAACTTTAGCTTAGTTAAATATTATTATTAAATATTTATTATTGCTAAAAATTCCTTTAATTTTTATGAAGTAAGCTACTTCAATCTATCATCCATCGTCCAATGAATTTAATTTTTTGTTTAAAAATCTTAAACATAATAACATGAAAATGAGGTGTGATTCTTTGAGTGCTTTCGTATATTTGATGTAAAAAAACATATAAAATTCAGAGAAATGTTTGAAATCTTTATTTGAATCAATAGAACGATCTTTATAATTTAATGTTTAAAGATGATTTCATGTAAATGCCTCAAATTGTTCATACGCTGGTCAAATTTTGACATACTCTCAGAACATGTCGGCCGGTATATCGCGAATAAATTCTTCAATATTGCTTTCAGTGTGTCCACCGTTGCGGTGTTGTCCTTATAGACATGAGCCTTAAAATAGCCCCACAAAAATAGTCTATAGACGGTCGATCTAGGCAACCAATTGACCGGCCCCAAACATGAAATAAACTGTTCACCGTATTCGCCTCTCAATTGGGCTATTGTTTCGCGTGCTGAGTGGCATGTGGGACCGTCTTGTTGAAACCACATGTCAGGCAACTCCAGCTATTCCATTTTGAGCAAACCAAAACTGTAATCACCGCACGTTAGCGCTCGCCATTCAGAGTAATAATAATCCATACCAAACAGAGCATTTTTCGGGATGTATTAGCAGTTTTTGCAATGCTTCTGGCTGCTCTTTACACCAAGTACGGCTATTTGGCTTGTTCACGTATCCACTCATCCAAAAATGAGCTTCGTCGCTGAACACAAAAAAGTGGATGAATATTGATAATAAATTGAGTAGTCTGCGGGCGTTGTTCGTTTGTAAGTCGATTCATGGTTAAATTAGCAGTAACATGTTACACGAAAGCAGCTGAGCTGCCAAAACAATGTTGCCAAAAAGAAAGTTGCAAAAAAATCACCCTTTAGTTTAAATTAAAGAATTATAGAAGTGGGAAATGAAGTTGTGTAATTAAATTTTTCCAATTTATTGAGTATTTTTCAAGAGGCTTGAAAAAAATCGTGAGATAGAAATTTACTAGTGTCAAATTATCGAGAGTAGACTGTATAATAAAATTAATGGTTCACCCGGATCTGGCTTATAAGTGAGAGTTGTTGGTTGTTGTTGTACCTCCTGCTTCGCAATTAGCTTCCAGAACGTGTGATATGTGCTTGACCTTAAGTTTCCAACAACAAAATATAAAAATGAATTTGAAAAAGTACTGAAGAAGGGAGATTTTTTTCTGAACTTTTATTTTGTTAATATGATTTATTAAAAATGTTTAGAAATGTCTTCAATTCAGAAAAACAGAGTGAGCAAATATTTATGTTCAATGAATTTTTTCCTAAATAGTATGAATCAGACATATAGCTTTTCCAAAAAAAAACCTAGAAAAAAATCATAGTAAAATATTCTAGAGTGACTGATGCATACTATTTAGGACAAAAAAATCATTTAATACACATATTTGTTGATGACAACACAACAATTTGACTAGAATTTTTTGATTTCAGCAATTAAGCTGCAAAATCATACTGCCCAAAATTATGTGTACAATCTGTATTAACTAATCTACATTTTTCTTAATCGGTAAATTGAAAACTCTGGTGGGAAAGTAATGAGCTTAAATGCTAAGAAACATATGGAGTACATACTTTTCTCTACTTATACTTTGGCGTTTTAATTCTTTATTTTAACATGGCGATGCCATTGGAGGCAATTGCTTACTACCCCTAATTACAAATAACGACTTCAAAATATCAATACTTAGAATTCATTGAGTACACAAAACATAATAAATATTAAATGGTATTAAACTGAAACTTTTGAAAGAATTATGGATGTGGAGGTCGAGTGTTTACTCACTGGTCTATTGTATTTTATTACGCATTTCACGTACACACACAAGCATTTGAAAAAAAATCCTTCGGGAGTAGTTGAACAGCCGACTTGTAGGCTAAGAGCACGCTCTACTGCTGCGACACTCAGAGTATAATTTACTTGTAAATCATTAGTAAGTAGTTATGTAACTAATGTAGAGTATTTCAGACATTATGCAGTTTGTGAGGTCAAGTATGTTGTTCTTAACAGAAGTCATTACCAAGTTTATCTTGGGATGATAAACAATTTTATAATCTGATGGTTCTTTGGTATGAAAGTGTTAACTTTTTTGTGAGCTTTTGATTTTGTCGAATTCGCTTGTGATTGTTCACTTTTTTTGTAACATTTCAGTTTTTTAAATTTTTTAGTCCTTTATGTAATGTTTTTATGAATATAAACAAGAACTTGGTAACAACTGTATTAATTTATTATACATTTTTTACAAATTTCTTTTTCTTTTTTTGTGGGAGGATTTTTGCCGATTTTTTTACTGTTGAGTTTTTGGTGAAATTTTGATTTCTATTAACAATCTGTATAGTTTTTTAATTTCCAATTTTGCGGTGATGCATATTAAATTTTTTTCCTAATTCCTTATTAATTTGCAATTCTAAAAAATACAACAAAAAAAGTTATTAAATTCGCAATCGGTATGTGTCGGAAATTATTAACTTGAGGAAAGCTGATCAGAATCTAAAATACAAACATTATAAAATCACTTTAAATTAAAATGTATTACAAATTATTGAGAAATGTATTAAAACATATTTTGAAATATCCACAAAACGTAAATAATGAGCTTATCACAGAGTTTTACGTTTCTAAAACGTTTTGTATTCTATCGCATACCTGAATAAAAATTATGTATCGGGCTATTTATATTCAAGGGGTCTGTTTGCTTTATTAATTATTTCAGAGTCAGATATCGTGAGAACTTGTAGATAAAGTTAACATTTTGAAGTTAATGCTTGAAGTTAATGTTTGTAGTCGAACCGTTTTAGGTTTGAGTTGTAGAAAAAGATTTTTAAAAGTTTTTGCTCTTGAAAAACTTAAAAAAAATAAAATGTAAATCTTCCGATGTTGTGCAGAGTGAGGGAATTTCGTAAGCAATTTTGTTCTAGTTTTCTGATATTTCCTCTTTTCACCAGTCACGACGCAGGAACATTTTGTAACATTCATATTTTCACCAGTCGTAGGATAGGTACGTTCACGACAATTCGTACAACATTTCCCGTAGGGTGTTTACAGAAGATTTTCAGATTTATATCTGCTATAATTCTGTAGTTACACATTACACATTGCACATGAAATAATTTTAATTTAGCATGAAACTATAGAAGCCCCTCTTCTCAAACTAAGCTAAAAACAGTTTAATATTCCCTAGAAATAATAAAGGATGTCCCGAAATTAAATAGAAACCAAAGATTATATTTTTTTCATTATTTTTGAGATATGAAATTGTATGAAAACACGTTGTTCTGCTTCATTTTTAAAAGCCCGAAGGTATCAGCTGCCGCATTGAGATATCTGATAAGGCCACACAGCCTAATCTCTGATAAATTTGAAAGGTCCTTTAGTGCATGACTGCCTAAAACTTGTGTCTCGAGAGATGCAAAGCTGGAGATTCGCAAAGAAAGCGGAAGATTGTCTCTTCCTTGCTTTCTTCTAGACAACTTTGGCAGAACAGAACAGACAGACCTATCCGACTACCATGTATGCCGACCGTTCAGTGCCCCGTCAGAACTGTAATGACCCTCCTTGCTAAAGTCCATGTTAATCACATTGAGCGGTTACAACTGTAGTAAGGCCACAATTACGCTATTACTAAATTAATATTTTCAATAATTCAAATTTGTTTGTTTTAATAAAAAATGAAAAATATATTAAATAATTCAAATGATGAAATTATTTTATTAAATTAATAATAACGTTTCTTGTTCATATGAACACATGTATAATTTATTCACTGTTAAATGCAGAAACTTATAAATATATACATAAATAGTTGTATTGAAAAACTTTCCACTTAAAGGCGCTAAACCAGAGAAACCGACAAAAAGCATCATCTAAACACATTTATTTGCACAATCGCAGCTAATGTAAGATACAACTCTTACGAGAATACAAATACTGAGTACGAGTATTTACTTATAGTACGTACGTACATACATACGTACCATTACTTTAATTTTTATTTTATTTTTATTTTTTTACTTAAAACCCCAACTGACAAATACTTAATAATGTGTTTATCCATTAGCGTTTTTAGTTGGTTTTCGGTTTCTATTTTTCTTTTGGCGGGTAAGTGCAGTAGTAAGATACCAGTCGTAATAGTGGCTTAAGTGCTAGAGAATGCCAAATTGTGGTTAAAACACAAACTGATGTGTTGTTGTGCACACAAAGAAAAAAAAAACAGAGACAATCAATGAACACGTAGTAGCAAATCCATTTACTTTTCGTTCTACTCCCCCGTCTTCTTGACCATTTATTTAAACTTTTCAAATGTAAATGTTTGTTTCAATTGGTGGAGAGTAAGTAAATTGTTAAGTAAAAGTATAATATTGGTACAATATTCTGAAGCAGTTTATTTTTTTTCTTTTTTTTTTACTATATTCTTTGGGCGTTCATTATTTCCAAACAATGTAAGTACACATAATGAATAGCAGAGGCAAAATATCTTGATGAGTTGCCAATGGAATACGTGTAACGTATTACATACAAATCGTTGAAAATTTGCTCCTTTATTACAACGTAGTCATATCGTCGTCCCCAAGTTATCTTCACGTATCTCCATTATATACAAGAAAAATTATTAGACGATCCAAATTTGCACTACTTCCGGAGCACAAGCTCAGGATCTTAGACCCGGTTCACACACGTCAGATTTGGTTCGTCAAGTCTTGAGTTTTTTGGAGAAGCGATCTTATCTGAATTTTTTCTATTTCATGATATACGAGAAGATAACTTCGGGATGACAATATCTCAATAAAGCTGATTTTGAAGTTAAGAACGCAAAACTATTCGTCGTATCCTTCTTCATCTTGTGTGAAAAATTCATGAAATTGCTTACGCCCCTCTTGAGATGTGAGTAACCTAAAAAGTTATCTGAGGAACGTGTTTTTGAGATATGACGACGTTGCAATAAAGAAGCGATGTTCGGCTAAAAATTTTCTGAGTGCCCAACATCAACCGAGGAAGTTTTTTTTCGAACTCCAAAACGAAACCGGAACGTTCGGTAGGACTCTAATAATTATTTATTATTAACGATCACCAGAAATCTTTCTTGTTTATCTTATCTATTATATAAAAATGCGAAGACAAAATTTTGGATTCCATTTTCTCTTTTGTTTGCCGATTTTTTCGTTCCTTTATCAAATGGGAGATATTGTTGAGCTTTAGTGACCCGACTTTATATTATTTAAATCGGTTCAGCATTAAAGTAATAAAAAACTCCTAAAGTTGACACTACTACAAATGTAAAAAATACACACGTACTTTCACTTATATTGGTTTAAGTAGTACCCTGAGAGAAATGTCAATAGTGAAATTATACTGATTATCTATTGACGATGTCACCAGTACTACTAACAAATTATACGCAAACTAAAGCTATCTTTTATTGACATTTAACACAAGGCTTGTCCTACAAAATCTACCAGTAGAATATGACAATACTGAATAGGTGGTTCTATTGGGATCATATGGAGAAAATGTCAAGAGTAAGATCGTACCGACTTACTATTGACGATACCACCAAACTGTTGGAAATGTCCGTAGTAAAACTCCTCCTGCAGGAAATGTCAATATTAAAATTATACTGACGATGCTACCAATACTATTTTATTATAATTTAGTTGAAACAGGTGCAGTTATTTATTTAAAATAATATTTAAAAGCAAAACAAGGAATAAAATATTTTAAAGTCTTCTTTGAGGTCAAGGCGTATGAAACGTATGAAATTAGTACAACAATTACAACAATAAACGAACAGCAGTCATTTTTTATATCGGTTCTGTCAAAAACATCTACAGAAAATAAATACAGAAAAATATAAATACACCCTTTTTGGCATTCAAAGTAGAAATCATTAGCAAGACAAAGAAATCAGCTGTCGTAATGCTGTCACCTGGTTAATACGCCTTATTTGAGGTACACTTTTCTTATTGCTAAATAACATAAAAGAAACTTCGTTTTGTTTTAAATTAATGATTTGTTTTTAATCGTCAAACATTTTCTCTACCCATCAAAAATAAAAGAAAAATAACAATTTGTTGATATTGTCACCAAAAAGACACCATAATTATTGACAAAAATATTGACATGGATACACTTAACCCCATGTTTCTTTTAAGGGTAAAAACATAAGCAAAGCAATGGTTGTGTTTAAGAGTACCTACGAGGGCGGATTGATATTGAAGCTACCTAGCGCTTAGAAATTGCGATCTGTCAAACGCCAGATGTTAAAATTTCACCCAAATTCATCGACTAGCTTATTTGTTGTAGTCGTTTGAAGTAAGCAACTTTTGTGTTTTTTTGAAAAATGGAAATAAGTGAATTTCGTGCAATGACTAAACACTATTATTTAAAAAGGAAAACGGCGAAAGAGACAAAAGAAAAGCTTGATAAACATTACAGTGAGTCTGCTCCGTCAGATAACATGATAAAATATTGGATTGCTTAATTTAAACGCGGCCAAACAAGCACTGCAAAAATATCATCAACAGGAAGGCCAAAAGAGGTGGTTACTGAAGAAAATATCAAGAAAATCCTCGATATCATATGAACGTATGTTCAACATTTTGCATGAACATTTGCATATGAAAAAGCTATCGGCAAGTGGGTGCCGCGTTTGCTCTCAATTGCCCATATACGAAAACGTGTGACCTGTACAGTCTCAATGGCAAAACTCTATGAATTGGGCTACGAATTGGTACCTCATCTGCCATATTCTCCGGATTAAGCCCCTAGTGACTACTTCCTATTTCCAAACCTAAAGAAATGGCTCGGTGGAAAGAGATTTAGCTCCAACGATGAAGTTATTGACCAAACAAATGCCTATTTTAAGGACCTCGAAAAATCCTATTTTTGAAAGGGATACAAAAACTGGACAAACGTTGGACTAAGTTTATTGAGCTAAAAGGAGACTATGTTGAGAAATAAATGGTTTTTGAAAAAAAAAATTTATTTTTCTACTTAGATAGCTTCAATATCTATCCGCCCTTGTACATATACATATATATTTATAAGTAATACGATTTTTACTCTTCTAATAAGTGAAGTTGAAAAAGAAAAAGAGATCATAATTGAAAGAGATGAGAATGAAATATTGATATACATGTTCATTACAGTTTTGTTTTATTCGGAAAGAAATTTGTTTATGTAACGCTGCAGTCGCACCATCAAATTAGTTTTTCAATTCTCATTTAAGATTTTTACACACGCTGCTTTGCAAAATTCACAAAATTTTAAAGCTGTCATGTCGGCTTTAAATTTAAAATTCGAATAAAAAGTTGATCGTGTGACTACCAAGCAAATGCTTAATACATATTTAATTAATTATATCTAGAATATGGTCGATTGTGTCGGCCATATGAAATACCTGTTGTAATAAAAACGGAAAGTTTGTTTTGTAAGCTGACTTTGCTAGCAAGAGATTTTCTGTGGTATTTCGATCACCGGCTTGGCTGACAAAGTATTTTTACTTTGGCCGTACTTAAGGATTTTCTCCTCTCGGTATATTGGAAAGCAGCTTAGCCTAGCAAAGAATTTTTGTCTTCAGCCTGGCTTAAGGGATTACTTGCCTGAATTCGCTGAGTTAAGACGTCTGCTAGCCATCCTTTGGCAGGGCAGAAGGAGTTTCTTCTCTGGGAAACACAGATAATCGTGCCCAAATCAATGGTAGGCTGCGTGAAAAATTTTACTATGAGAAGCCGCTTTTCAATACACGCAGAGGAGAAAATAGTTAAGTCCGGCTGAAGCCCGTCTAGGCAGAAAATTGTTATTAAACGAAGCTGGATTTGAACATACTCAGAGGAGGAAATGCTTAAGCCCGGTCCAACGAAAAATATCCTAAAGCTGCGAAGCCGTTATTTTACATAAATAAAATGATGTGCCCGGTACGCATAAACTTTTCACTCAGTAAATACACAATACAAATGTAAATTTCTAAAAATATTAAAAAATAGTGGTTTATTTAAATTACTCAATCATTTCAATCATTTAATAATATTTTATGTGATTATTCAATTCATTCCGTGAGTGTGCATAATCATGAGTGAACACTTTCTCTTGCCCATTTGCACCACCCAAAAAATCTCACTTCGGAAAATAAAACAATGCAATCGACACATTTAAACAAAATCTCATATTAAAAATCTTAGCACAATTTATATTTTTTTCCCAAAAAAAAAACTTTAAAAACTCCATTGTTGGTCTGGCTATTATGAACGGCAAATGGCTTTTGTTTTCAACCCGTCAGTAATTTGTGGTGGCGCCATGATGCCAATGCGCAAAAATCAATAAAAAAAAAGAAATAAATTCATAAAAATTCCATTTTAATGGAGATTAATATTATTTATATTAAATTTAGTTGTGTATTTATATGAAAGAATTGCTTCTGGCAATTGACATTTTTTGTTTTTTTTTCTATTTTTTTATATACATTTATTTATTAATGTTTACTTTCTGTTGTTGTTGTTATTGTTGTTATCTCCTTATTTTAGCCCAAATTTTTATTTTAGCAAAAATTTCTAAAGATTTTTATTCGTTTTTATTTTTACTGTTATTTACACATTAAATTAATTTAAATATTTACACATTTATCTGTAAGAAATTTTTTGTTTTTTGTGTGGGAAAAATTCCAAATGAAACTCCAAAAAATTTAGATTATTAGAATGTCGCAAATTAGGAATGATAACAGCATTTTAATGATTAGATCTGCTTTTATAAGCAATATTTATTAAAATTAGCTCTTTCCCAAAACCATTTCACTGATGCTCAAGCTCGTTAAAAGTTTTCTGAAGTTCTCTGTGGACCTCCTTTGATTCCGAAATAAGAGTTTTCCTGTAAAAACTTTGATAGCAAAGTAATGAGTTGAAATGCTAACAAACTTATGAAGTACATAGATTTCACTACTCCTACTTTGGCGTTTTAACTTTTTACTTGAACATGGCGAAGCCATTGCAGGCAACCAATGATGCCAGTTTAGCCTTTTCGAGTTTAGATTTTGCCTTTTTTTCTTGTCTTTTTGCCTCGAAATTTACGTTTTATCTTCGTGGCTTCTTTTAGCCTTTATTTATTATTTTAAATTTAGCCTTAAAAAGGCTACATTTTAATTTTCTACTGTACCCACAAAATTAATTGTCTTGAAACCAAAAAAAATTATCTAATGTACAAACGTAAGGCAAAATTTCATTGATTTAAATCCCCTGGCGAATGCTTTTAAGTTAAAAATACACAAATGTTGAGTCAACAGTTGAGTTCTGGGTGGAAGTGCGACAACTTAAGAATGCGCTTATAGAAGATTCATTTATTGATTTGATTGATGAAGTATTTAGCTATCTATAGGGGCTTTCAGTAAGTGGTTTCGTTTTGATATGTAAAAAACAGTACTTTATTGTAAAGAGGAGGGTATGCCAATTATAATGGAAAACAATATCAGCCTAATGACTGTCATGGCTACGCTTGCACGACCATATTCTTTGCATTAAATTTTTCATCACCAATTCGGACAGTTGCTGTTGAATTTTCTCGATAACTTCAAGAATATATTTGAAATCTTGAAGCGATTGAGGGCATTTGGCATTGACCAAATAAAAAAAGTATACAGGTTTAAATCACAAGATCTCGGTGGAAAATTGTAATTGCCTCTACGAGAAATTACACGGTTAGGAAACTTTTCACATAAGAGATGGTGAATTGCCTAATTCAAAAGATCGACGAGAAATGGACAAACCTAAGATTTGCCCAACATTATGGGCTGCAAAAGCAATATTCTCAGTTGAGTGGCGTAAACGAGCTTAATTTTTTACACCACTGACATGTTCCAACTGCTGAAATTTTTCCACCACTTATACAATTGCTCACCGACGCAAAAATGCTTTAGTTTTGCGAACTGTAACCGGTAAGTTCTCCCCTCTTTATATGTTCAGATGTTGTTGTTTGCTTCTTGAATATCTGAAGGTTAATTTCATCTGTTGAGTCATCAGAAATTTCTTGAACTTCAGAAGGTGATATCTGAACTGGTAAATTACACAAGGGAAAAAATGAAACTTTTTTTGTGTTGACTGGAACTTTATTGCGATTTTTTACTAATTTGAGATCGCTGATCTCAAATCTAATCTCTACTTTTCTCCCATCAGCTCGCGTTTTTAAGTTACAGTATTTTTGACTTTTTTCCAAAAATTCAAATTTCAAAAAATCATAACTGTACTCTTCATTAAGCGATTTTAAAAATGTTTTTTTCTTCTTAAAAATGTATTTGTTAACTTTGAAAAACAATCAAATATTTGAAAATCACAAAAAAATTTACTGACTAATGGTTGCTTAAGTAAAAAATAAAAAAAAATAAAAAATTGAAAAAAAATTAATTTTTTGTTTTCTTTACGCTTAAAGTTGATCGGGTGAGAGCCAATTGTCCTTTTTTTGGACATAATGGTATATCGCGAAAAGTCGAGCTGTTAGAAAAAAAGAAGTGCAAATTTGGATTCAGCGTCCCAAATAATCTTAAAAACAACATTCAGTTCTTAGTCAACACACACCTTGTTCCCTTGTGTTATCATCCATATCATAAAAATCTTTTAAGCTTGGCTCACTGACTGAAGGTCACGTCCGTAGTAATGTATAAAAATGAATGAACGCTGCTTTCCCAAATACGTCATATTAAATTAATTTAAATATATTTCTAAAATAAGATTTGTTGATACGAGTAATTTTAGTATTTGTTGTTTTGTTAGCCAAAGTAATAGATAAATATTGTTAAAATTTCTGCCTATTATGGTTCACAAGATATAAGCCTGTGGCTGACGGATACACGCATAAATGGATACACATCTCATCGAATACAAGAGGGTTCCATTTAAAAAGTTTGTGTACGAAACCCTTAAAATATAAATAACATCTACTTTAGCAATATTTTAAAATGTTAAATAATTTCCATTGATATGCCAGCTACTCTTTTCATGTATTTGTTCCATGAGCTCCAATTAGGAGCATTGGGCACACATTTTGCATACTATACAGAGGTAAAACAATTTCTTTACATTCATATTCTATTTATCAAATACATTGATCGATAAGTCATTATAACAACAAATTTAAAGGATGAACAAACATTGGCTACTTTAAACAAAATTAATTAAACAATGATCGATTAACTACATCTGTCTATACAAACAAAACGCAGCAATGAAACCACTGACTTTAGCAAAACAAAAAAAAATAAACAAATAAATTATAATATGGATAAATTCAAAAAACTCTTTTAGAAAACACGGAAATGACAGCACTTCATTATTTTAAAATAATTCCCCAAAAATCGTTTTAAGTGTTAATGTAATAATGGGCGGTTTCTCTTCACAAGCGGCTGATTTTCAAAGGTGATTAACGTAACGGTTGAATTATAATTGGAGTTGACAGTACAAAGTGACAATCAAACAAATAGACAATAAAGTACGATGCCTGAGTTAATGTGATGTTTATAGACGGTATAAATTAAAAACTAATAGAGGTGTATGGCATGTACATATCTAGATACATACGGACAGGACACTCTTAGGTTAAGATCAAAGACAACAGGTAGTTATAACCGCCTCTAGGGTGACAATAGTAAACATTTAAATGCATTATTTGCACTCGAAATCTCATCACCAGTATTGTACTCATTATCGGTAACACAAACATCATCATCATCACCATCATCATCATCATTATCATTTCAAAAGTAATCACTCTATTATCTCTTACGACTCGTTAATGCATCTGTTCATCTACTGGTGAAGTATAGTTTGACTTTGTTTAACTGCTTCCGACTGACTGAATGTTCGTTCATATTAGAAATCTGGTTTTGTTTATTTTAAATTTAAACGAAGAGTTTAAGAATTTAACAACGCATACGGAAAATACTCTGAATGAAGATAAAAATTTAAGTTTAAAAGGCTACTGTACAGACAAACGTTCGTATACAGTTTGTCACGTAAGTGCTTGCAACAACGAAGCACTTGCCACTTTTAATATCAATTTGATTAACCAACCGTCTCGACTACCTATAAATATTTTATCATTTATTGCGTATCGCGTACATATTTATTGCTGTCAATTTATGTCGCAATAATTATGAACCAGTTTTCGGTAAAATGTCAAACTATGCAGTGAATTGTGTTCCATGTTTTTGTATTTTTAAACGCCCAATTTTTTTTGTGAAATAATTTGTTATTTATTCAGATTGAAAAATTTGTGGAAATAATAATAAATTTCAGATTCCATTCACTTTAGTTCATGTGGCAACCTTTTGCCTTGATTATGGCCTTGAAACGGTTAAAAATTTAGTCGCATCTCGCGAATTCGAAAGCCATTGTGTGGACGAAATGAAGTGTGGAACAACACGGTGTTTAGCCATTCTTGCTTCAAACGACCTTCATGAGACGGTGCCGAGTCTTGTTTGAATGTGCATGGCCACAACCGAAATGTTTACGTGCCCACTAGTGATGTTATATAGTTTTTTGAGAAGTCTTTACGCAGCCCGAATAAAATCCCTATTTATCCCCAAAACTTTTAAATGATGTATACATATAAATTTTATTTAAATATAAACACTTTTATGTACGCGAATCAGTTCTTTTTTTCAAAAGAGGTCGATGATTTGCAACGCCACATGGTGCTTAGCGAAAAACAGCTGACTCGCTGCTTTTATTTTTTAAAAAATTATCAATTTGTTTGTCTTTTTTACAGAATTCACATTATTTTTGTGTATCTTTCTTTCTGCGTGCTTCATAAGATCAGACTTGCCGCAATTTAAAATTTTATTGCATGCAAAACACTTGCATTTGAACGGTTCATCAGAGATAGCTTCCAGCCAGCCTTTAAATTTATCGTCGTCCATCCATTTTTTAGTACTTTTCGGTTTCCTGTAAGCACGCGGAAAAGTCTGAAGAAAATGAAGAGTTCATTATATATAAATATTAAAACGGCAATATTTCACAAATTTACTTTAAAATGAAAGCTGAAATGGCGGCAAGCGATCATTTAAAAATATATGACAACTTGTAATATTCCCGTGTTAAAAATTTTGTTAGTATGTTGTCAAAAATCGAATAAGGTTGCAAAATCAATACCTTTTTCGCCACATTATTGAAAAGTCCTTACATTTTAATGACTTCAGTAAATCTGTAATCTTTTCACTACGGCCATTTTTGGTAGAAGAAAATCCCTACGAATAGAGATTTTTCCCTACGTAAGTATAACATCACTGCTGCCCACAGCTGTAAAGCAGCGGGTCGCCGTTCGTAGTCTCAAATTTTCGTGAGTGCATTCAGTTAAGCAAACAATATCATTTTGTTTTTTTTTTAACCATTACAATTATTTATTTAATCTTCAATTACAAATTGAACTAACAATAAGTATTTAAATCTTAAACTAATATTTTCAATTATGAGTCCAGCCAATGCTAGACAAAAATTTAGTTTTCACGGTTGCTTCTTTGGTTGTTCTACGTCTCTCTTGGTCGGCTGAGAGCAAGAGTATCCCTCCTTCTCAGCCGAGTGTGTCCTCTATACTTTAGAATGTTGCGGGCTAGTGGATTTGGGTTCGACTCAAGCTTCGTTAAATATCATGCCACTTGTTTAGAAAACACTGTCTTTACCATTGAGACATTTAGGTCTTTTTGGTTGCGTGATTTTTTAACGTACCAAGGTGTGGCTGTAATTATGCGAAGTATTTTATTTTGTCGCCTTTGAATGTTCTCAATATTTTACGCCAAGGCATTGCCCTAAAACTGAATACCGTAGTACCATATGGGTTTTAGAATGGAGTTGTAAATATAATAGAGGTTTACAGTCTAAGCTTAATGTAGAATTTCTGCCAATTGAGCCAATTGAGTTGAACTGCTTTTAATTTCATTTGAATCAGCTTTGCTTCAATATGGCTCTTCCACGTTAACCGGCGATCAAGATGAATACCTAGATATTTAAATTTAGTGCATGATTCCCTCTGAAATGTATATGTAATATGTACACATTTTTGTTCGTTAACTTTTATTTTCCATTGTTTTAGCCATTTTTCCAGCATATGTATACCAGTAATTTGCGGAATGCTTCTTGACGATTTTCGTGCATGCTTAGAAAACCCGTATCGTCAGCAAATGTTGATGTGTGAATATCATTACTTGTTGGCATGTCGGAGGCATATGTCAAATATAAAATAGGACCTAAAATGCTGCCTTGAAAAACTCCGGCTTCAATCGTCTGCGGTGTGCTTAGAAAAGTACCTTCTTTAATAATAAATTTTCGTCCCATAAGATAATTTTCTAATAGTCTATTAGCGTTTGTAGGTAAATTTTGTTTTAGTTTATAGATTAAACCTTCGTGCCATACTTTATCAAAAGCCTGAGAAACGTCTATAAAAAGAGCAGACCAATATTTGCTTTCCTCGAAAGTTTCTCTAGCTACATTCACAAGTCTACGTGTTTGTTCGATAGTTCCATGATGTCTTCTGAACCCAAACTGATGATCTGGAATAAATCTCCTCGCATTTAGTATATGAGTAAGCTTAGTAATAAATAGTTTCTCAAAAATTTTGAAATGTTTGATAATATACTTATAGGTCCTTAGGATTCCACTATCGTGTGGTCTTTTCCAGGTTTTGGTATCATGATAATTAACGAAACCTTCCAATCTGTAGAATAGTATTCTAGGAGTAAAATTCCATTAAAACTTAAAAGAATTATTCTTTTCGTTATACGGGGTAGCTCTAAAAGCATCTTGTTGCTGTTATTATCAGCACTTGGGGCTTTTTTGGAGTTCAAGCTAGCGATCATTTTGTGAGATTATGAATTGCTCAATAGGATCTTTTTTTTTCATCAGAGAACACAAAGTTTGGCAATTCACCACTTTCGTGCAAACGTAAGAACTCCTTTGCTCTTAATTGCCTTCTGCCAATTTTATTCCATTAATAGAAGATGGCATTTTTATAAATTCTGTAGTGTGTTTCGCTAAAGCACAAATTCTACTGTCAGGCCATGAAGGTCAACAATATGGTCTTGACACTCTAAGCAAATTTGTATTCAGTACCCATGTTCTGTAACTTTGGCGAGAATTTCTCGCGTCGAAAAGATGTGAAAAATATTCCGTCGTTTCTCGAAAAGTGAGAAAAAAGTGTGTCTGTAACTCATGTCAAAAACTATCAAAAGAGCTTACGTCGTTACGTCAGAAATGTCATTATATACAACTCCAAGCTGAAGCGAAATTTTATACGTTGAGAACGCTAGCAAAAATATCGTTGACGGCGTCCAAAATCTACTAAAATCAAAAAAATGTCTATGACGGCGGCGAAAATACAACCGTCGGCTGTACAAAATAATGTATGGTACGACTTTGATGTTTGTTGTTTACAAAATATCTGCAAATAAATAAAATTATAAAATAATTTAACAATGAATAAATCATTTGAGACCAAGATACTTACTTTTCTTTTCCGTATTATTATTCATTACATTTTCCATTTTGAATATGTTTTGTATTTTTAAAATTTTATCTCATCGCGTTTTTGTTTGCCACAATATTTGACAGTTGAAAGCGGCAGCTTTTCTCGCAAAAATTTTACAGACACACTTTTTCTGTAAATTGGCTAGTAATTTGCTTACGTGACAGCTATTACTCGCCAAAAAAAATTACAGGCACAGTTTAGTGAGAAGAACAGATTTTTGTATCATTTTATGGCATTTTTGATTCGTTTCAGATATTTCAATCGAAATGTGGGAGTTACAGAACATGGCTACAGTTTACTGTTACGGAATCTTATACTTATTTCCCTTTATCCCTAGCAACGTAAAATTACCAAAACTTGCAGTTCTGGCGATGTTCAACACCACCTGCGGTCTACTTCATTGACCGGTTTTTATTAATTTTATAATCTTCCTTACTGTTTCCTTGCTGAAACGATATTTCCCCTTGAAGTGGTTCCTGGAAGGGAGAAACCATCTATCCTTGTTTTATAAGTTCGTGACCAATAATAACCTGCCAAAATTACACACTGGAAAATAATATCCACATAAAATAAAAATTTATTTTACCAACCAGTTTATTAAATTTTATCATCGCTATGAATTATTTAATGTTAACATCGGTTTTCATGACGTGAGTTAAACTAACAATCGATTTTGCATGAAACTTTAAGACATTTTTCTCAACATTGGTTTACCAACCTGTTTTATTTTTTTTTTTTTTTGCATAAGGATGTAAGTCTTTAATTTATATACGAGTGCATCCAATTCATGCTAGAAAGTGGTACTTTACATAAAATATCAACTAGAACCTCTTTGGGTTAGTTTGGTTGTTCTCTATCTAAACAGTAAAATATTTAAATATACGAGTATTTTCTTTTTAAGCACTAATTTTGGGCTTTCCATTTGAAATATATTTGATATGGGCAAGTGCAGCAACAGTGCATCAACAAATTTTTTTTTTTCAATTTAACCAACTTATTTTTTACCTTTTTTTAACAAATATTAGACTAGATATATAATTTTATAAAAGAAAAAAATATATTTCGGTGATCATTAATGCAGAAATTATTACCAAACCTACCCCTCCTCAGATCTTCTAGTTTCATACAAGAAATTAACAAATTTTAGGTATTCATATCATTACTTTATTGTTAGTGAAGGTGGCCCGATCGAAAGCCATATTTTTATAGATTGAATTCACTTCAATTTTAGTAAAACAATTTATTTTTACTATTTTGGAAACATTGAAATTATGTATGAAATTTCAGAATAGAAAATATAATAAAAAAAGGGTTCACGTCTTTTGATAAAACAATTTTTATTTGCCTGCAAATAAGTTATTTTAGAATTCTCTTATATTCATCTTTCTTTTAGGATTTAGATTTTGTGTGCTTTATTATAGAAAATTCGCTAAAAATTTTGAAAACACACTTTAACTTTCAAAGTTACTTTCGTTTTTTGTAGTGTTCGTCGCAAGACTTTGTGATCAATTAATTTGCTAAAAAATTATTTTTATTATTTTTATGCCATTCGAAAGTACACTTATATTCCGCTAAACACCATGCATAAGTTGAAGGTACCTCTTTTGAAAGACCAAAAAAATTTATATATGTATATTGATGTGAAAACGCGTATGAATGTAGCGTTCGTCACGCAGGATTTGTCCATATGTCATAAAAAAACATTAAACAAGTTACATATTAACTTGTTTAATAACTCTTAATTATATGTAAAATTAAATTTGTTACTTGACAAACTGTATGTTTATATACGGCTTCCGCTGTGGATAATGCTGCTGATGCTGCTACTTGTGCATCATGTCATTGAAATACTGTCAGCCGTAAGACAATTTAAATATTGAGCTCAGTTTTTAAGGAGTTTTATCAGCGAATGAATGAATATTCTTTTCTAAATGTTTGTTTAAACATCAAGTGTATTGCGAGTCAATATTTACAATTGACTACTTTATTAATTGTTAAATATACGTATGCATTTCCCTACACTCACAGAAATATTGTGATGAAATGAAACAGGTTATTTTCCACCGTAAAATATGTAAAGGAGAGAAATATTAATTTATTATAAAATAAAGAAAATAATAAGAGAAGTAAGTGTATTTTTAAAATTGAAAAAAATGGTTATTACTTGCTTGCCATTGATAACAACATACATACTATTCAATCGCAAACTACATAATGTCTGCACTACTTTCAAGTAGCTGTACAACTAATTACTAGTAATTAAGCAATTGTATATTTTATTCTCATTCTAAATTTAAGTTTTTCCTTAAAACGAATCGCGATTTAATATTTAAGTTGAATGACACTAAATTACACTGGAATCTTAAAAAATAAATCCTGTTTTTTTTTATATCAAGTATGAAAATTTTGATTAAGGAATTTAAATTTTAATACAAACCCAAAATTGTAAAATCATGGAAAAAATCTTATACTCTTTTATTTTTCTTATTGTTATTTTAGATGTGATTTCTGACTCAATTTGGCTCAATTTCAATATAAGAAAAATTGCATTAGAAACAGGTAAGTAGAAAAAATTATTTTTTAATAAGGAAATACAAATTTTAAAGAAAGTCTGCTAAAAAATTATAAAGAAGTCTTGAGTGGCGTGCTGGATTTAACCTAAAAAAATCTTGCATTGAAAAATGAAGGCTTGATTTAAGGCACAAATTGAACAGCTGTGAGTTGGATGCATGATTCATATCGATTAAATAGATATTAGATAACTACATTAAATGCTTCTTATCTATGCACGACCTGGCTTAATAATGCATAAAATTAACAATTTGAAGTTTGGTGAATTCGTTCGTGAATCAAGCGATCTGTACTTGGTTTCAATAAAACCGCACTGACAGTACATTTGAAACCGCTTTGACTTGATTTAAGCACGATTGACCTGATATTTTTCTTTCGAGTGTAAAGCCTGCGATTATAAACCAGGAGAATGTCGATGCAGTCGGATAAATGTGTGTTTTTTATAATTTTGTCAAGCAATAATCGACGTAAGAAATATATTTAGCGGCGAAATAATTTTATTGTATTAAAGTGAGAACAGTTGTTTGAATCAAAGTACTTCTTTATGTTTGTTCCAGTCTTAAAAAAAATCAAAAACGGGAACGAATTTGTCGTTTTGGGGTGGGGGAGGTGTTTGGCTATATCTCCGTAATTCGTTGACCGTGGAAGAAAAATCTTAGAACTTTTTGTGTGTAAAAAGCAGAGAAAAAACTTTTCTTTGCAAAGACAAATTCGACAAACTATTAGCAAGGAACAAATATATTTTAATTTGTTTTAAAGTATTTAATTATTTATTTAACATAAGTATTTGTGAAAATATAAATCATATGTTGGCTGATGGCGAGCGACCGGCTTTTCTTTATTGTGCGATTCCGCTCCGCCGAATGAAATGAATGAAGAGATAACTATAATTATTTTAAGATATTTTTTTTTATTGCGTAATTTAGTAGTATTAAAATATTTGACAGTAAATTCTTAAAAAAATATTATTTTTGTACTTAAGTTTTTATCAAAAGCTCTGTGGAATATCATTATTTCTTATAAAATATACAATTTTTCTTTTAAAAACATTAGTATTTGTTTCTGATTATGTATTGCTTGGAAGCATGTTATATAGGTTTAGTCCTTTGTAGAAATGTGAACGTTGCTTTGCAGTTGTTGTTGCTTTTGGTAGTCGGAAATTATCAGCATTCCTTAGTTGATACGGTTGTATGTCTCCAACATAATTAAGTTGTTCTATCAAATATTCTGGTGCATTTCCCGTTTTCATTTTTTGTATAAAGTATAGTGTATTCATTTCAAGTCTTTGTTTTATATTGAGCCATTTCAGTGCGCCAAGCATATATTCAATTGGTGTTAAAATATTACATTTTAAAATTGATCGCATAGCTTTGTTTTGCAGTTTTTGAAGTCGTTCTATTTGTGTTTCTGTGCAGCATGTATATAAAATTGTTGAACAAAATTCGAAATGTGGTTTTACCATTGTATTAAAAATATTTATAGCCGTTAGTACCGATATTTTATTTCGTATTCGTTTAAAAAATCCGTTTTTTTACCAATTTTTTTACATATATATTCTATATGTTCTTTAAATTTTAATTGTTTATCTATTATAAAACCAAGGTATTTAATTTCAGTTACTTTTTCTATAACTTCATTATTTATTTTAAATACCGATTCATTGTTCATGTTTATTTCCATATTTATGTGTGTGTCCTTCAGTGAAGATCAGCATATAAAACTATTTCGCATTTTTGTAAAACATCCGGCATATCGTTAATATATATAATAAACAATAGTGCTCCCAAAACTGAGCCCTGTGGCAAGCCATATTCGTTGTCTATATAATCAGATTTAATATTATTTACATTTACCATTTGTTTTCGGTCTGTAAGATACGATTTAAACCACTTTAACTCGTTTCCTTGTATTCCATACATATGTAGTTTTTGTATTAAAATATCCCTATTAATTGTCTCGAAAGCTCTTTTAAAATCTAAAAAGATTGCCATTAGTTTTTTGTTTTTTTCTACATTTTCCATCTATTAATGACGTAGTTTACCGTTGTTTCACATGAATATTTTTTTCTAAAGCCAGACTGATATTTAGAAAATATTTTTCTAATTGTTGTTTTACCACTTTTTCAATTATTTTTTCAGGTGTTTATTGGTCGAAACTCTTCACATTTTTTTGTTTTCGCAACTTTTTCGATTGGAGTTACTGATGAAACTTTCCAGCTTTCCGGGAAATCTCCCGTTTTTAGTGATGCGTTTATTAGATTCATCATGGTCTTACCCATAATGTTCCAGTTGTCCATTATTATTTTCATTGACACGTTATTAAAGTCAGGTTTATTTTTTATATCTTTGCATATATTTTTAAGTTCTTGTAAATTTATTGCACGAAATTTAAATTTAGAGTTTATCACAGGTAATTGGTTTATATATTGCACATGTTCGATCGAATTTTAAGATATGACACATTAAATTAGCAATCAGCTTTGCATGAATATATTTCACCGCTGCCAAATGAAATTTTTCATTAGTAGTTGTAATCCGAAGTGGTTATTATTTGCCGAAGTTCGTAAAATTTTTGCAGAAAGAATTGTTCCTTTGGAGTATTGTCTCATATCCAATCTTTTTACAAAAATGTGACGAACTTTGGCCAAAAAAAAAAATAATCACTTTGGATTACAACTACTATTAACAAAATTTAGTTCCAAAAAATCACAATAGATTAATTTTTTCCTTTCACACTCCGTGTGAAAACTTTGACGTTGCGAGAAATACAGAAACGAGGTACAGGTTTGAAAATGTTTTTTTTTTCATTTCATAGGAACAGTATTTTTCGTGATTTTGTAATAAATTTTATAATAATAAACGTTAAGTATAATAATAATTGCATTTTTTTAAATCAAGGCAGCCTCCCGAGTTCGTCCGTTTGTGGAAGGTTCACATTATCCATTGAATCTCTCATCGAGACTGTAATTTTTAAGATAATGTAATGACAATGCTGTGATTGTCTTTTTTTGAAACTACGGATTATTTTTATTGAAATTGGTGAATAACGTTTAACGATCTACATTAGTCCCAGTACGAAGGTGTTCCCGGAATAGCTCTTTGAAAAAAAGTATAATTTAAACATAAATTCTTGGTGCTTTTTATAGGAATTGCTAAAATTTTAGTTTTTAAATTTTTAATCGCACTTTTTCTCAAAACTAATATTTTACATATTTAATAATTTACATATTTAGTAAAATATTATAAAATAAAACAAATTGAATTTGATTATTGAGGGTCATATCTGGTTCCTATGCGCATTTCACTGTTGCTAATACAGATCATCAGGAAAATTGCCTAAAACAATTTTTAAGTGCTCGATTTATATTTCGTCACGGGTCCCACACAAGTTAAGCATTAATAATAGCTTTATGGCACTTTCTTTTCTAAAAAAAAAATTAAAATTTCTTTTACTTTTTATCAAAAAATAGCAATTTATAGCTTTCTTAAGACAAAAATTTTGCTTCTTAAGTGATGATACAGTAATTCCTAATAAAAAAATCATATTGCAAATTTTCAATAAAATGCAATAAATGTTGCACTTTTTTCTAGAAAAGAAAACACCAATTGTGATTATAATTCGCCATACAAATAAATTAAAATCTTACGTACGTGTACACGATAAAAAACATAAGACATTGAAAATAATGAACTCAAAGAAGTTTACTACGTCTTTCCCACAGCTCCACAAATCCAAAGTAGAGAAGCAGCTCTGTCTTACCTCACATCTTTGCAAAAACATATTTTACAATTACACGTGTATATTTTGTTTATTTTTCTACTTGAACGTGATAAATGCCAACATGTCAGCTGATACAGCAGCTTATAGCTTCCGAAATTCTGAACCAATCTTGATAAAATATAGATTGTGCACATTTGCAAGCAAATGCCCTCAAACTGAGAATAAGTTTTGTTAAAATCATGTGTTTAATGTGAGCATAAGCTGAATTATCAAAAGTGGTCTCGCCAATCAATTATATAGACAGATTACCATATAACAACAATCTGTTTCTCTATAGGCTGTTGCTAATTAACAGAGCCACCTTGACGATGATGGTTGGTTGGTTTCAGTTGCTAGTTTAGGTATTGGCGAGGCGGCGTTTGTGGCAACATTGATCGGTTATTGGTTTCCAGACGAATTCAACGGCTGGTGACGACCTCGAATATCGTTCGCTACAGCAATCTCAAACGGTAAATGCGGCTTGACTATGCTGCTTTCTGTAGTATTTAGGAGATTGGTTAGCTCCAGATTTTCAGCAAGCTGATTTCTACATGGTCCTTAAGGTAGGATCACACGATTGCCGCAATGCTCTAATTATTGACCTATTTTATATGCTAATCGTGTGATTTCACAATTTATTGTCCCCTACGGTAATCGAGGACAATATTGTGTTGATTTTCCGCAATCAAATGCAACTCTGGTGCGGCAATCGTGTGAACGGTTGATAGAGAACCATGCGTCAATATAAATGTTAAAAATGTGCCAATATTTATTGTCTTCTCATGCGGCAATCAAAGTAGCCAATACGTGGCAATTTATTTAATTAGTGTAATTTTTCGTGTGTGCCAATTGTTTTCTGTACCATAAATTTAAACTTATTTGAAGCGTTAATCCTTAAATGCAAATTTTTTTTTCGCTTTGACATAGAATTAATGCAAAAAATGATATATAATAATTTAGAGGCCAATTAAAAGCTACGATGCAGAATTACATCAATATGCTAAAGAAGAAAAATTGCACATAAAAGAAAACAAACTAAAATCTACGCAAGTTAGAACAATCGTAGGACTGGGCTGCGGCAATTATTGACACAAATGCATTCTTCGGCAATCTGCGGCAATCAAATTTTTATAAAATGGGACAATCATGTGACTGCAGGTTATTTGATTTGGACAATATTATTATTGTGCACTAATTCAGCACAATAAAAATTGGGTATGATTAGTGTATTTGCGGCAATCGTGTGATCCTACCTTGAGGCCATGTCAAAATTGTCAGCTGTATGTTGGAATGCAGAAACACCGCAGAACGCATTGTATTCACTCGTTGGTAAGACCACCTAGGGGTCGGGCCCCATGTGTGCTGGCTTCGAAATTATGTTTTATCGTAACGCCCCGCAGACTATCAACATAGACCCAATCTTATTAGAAAACCCCACATTCATAAATGTACATTAAACAATACAAACATGTTTGCCTATTTTATTTAATTACATACCCGCACTTTCCAATACCATAACACAGAAGACGAAAAACGTAAACTTTATTGGGAATAAAACCATTTTTAGTTTTAAAAATAGGCGTACTTGTGGGAGAATCAAATAAGCTTCTCAGGTGGATAAAAAGAGTTTTTCACCCAACAAATTGTTCAGAAGGCATCTCACGGTATTAATTTTTTTATAATAAAAAATTTTATTTGAAATTGTAAGTACGAATTCGAGACCACTTCGATCCTAATGTGTGACTTCTGCCACTATACGAGTATATAAATTTGAACTAAAATAAAAGCATCTCCATCAATTAAGCACCATTCATTCGACTTTTATTAGTTTTTCCATTGTCGGAAAAAATAGTCCATTTACATTCCGGTGGCTGGATTTGGACTTTACCTACAAATTAAAAATACAATTAATTATTTTAAAGAAAACATATTTTTAAATAAAGTATAAAATGAGTTATATGGCATTTACACCAGACCAAAGTCTAGGACTTACGAGATTTCCAACAAAATCTTGTTGAGTTTGACTGGATTTCCCATACAAAAAAAATCTCCCTCGTCCTAGATTTTCACAAAATCTTGTACTACTTAGTGATGCAACTATGGTTTTTCTTCTATTGTACTGAAAAATACTACGCTGTTCAATAACAATCCTTTGAAGGGCGTACTCGACAGCTGTTTCGCATTTCGAATGATAATTTTTGTATGAAGTTTAATATTTGAAAATGAAAATTCCAATCAACTGTTTTAGGCATGGATACGAAATCTTAAAAAATGTCACGAATAACCCGGTCATGGTAGAATAATACAGGTAGTGTCGAAACGCTAATGGACTTTTTTTTGGATTCGAGTCTGTCAAAATTTGATTATGTTTTACTAACACACACCCACACTACTAAAAAAGCACACTTTACCATTTGTTTCAAATGCAAATAAGAAAAGGAAAAGAAACAAAAATCTTCATAGCACAGAAAATGTAACCATTTTGCCATTTTTCTTTTGTACTTTTTGACAGCTTCGAACGTAAAAGCAGTGCTGTTGCAGCTTCGACACCACCTGTATTATTCCACCATGAGCCCGGTGTAAACGGTATAGATTTTGTTAAGATGATTTCAATTGAAATCTACTAGATTTTGGTGTAGTGTAAATGCAATATTAAGGAATTGTTCGATTTGCGGTCTGACTCTTTTATTTAATAAATAAAAATAAAAACTATTTTTTAAGTTTTGCTTATTAATTTATTTTTCCAACACTTTGAAAAACTTTGTTGGTCATCTACTGGGAAATAATATTTTCTAAAAACGACAAATGAGTTATTAAGATAAGGTAGTTAGCTTCATTTTTAAAATTCAGATAAATAATAATTAAATTTTAATATGTTGTAGTGCTGTCAGTTGTTGAAAAAATTAAGCCAGCTAATTCATAGTCATTTGTCGTGCTTAGAAAATATTATTTCACCGGAAGGTGATAAACAAAGTTGCTCCAAATATTGAAAAAATAAATTAATAAAAAATTATAAAAAAGATTTTATATTTTTATTTATTAAACAAAAGAGACAGACCTCAAGCCGAATAATTCCAAAAGAGAGTATAACATCCCCACAAAAACTTTGAGTTAAAACACATTTAAAGCAAGTACTTACCACCTTCGCTTAAAAATAATGACTTAAAAATATCAATAGTTAGAAATCATTGAAATAATAAAAATAAAAATAAAAATAAAAATGAAATGTCTGCTGTCAGTATTGAGATCGTGTTTTTGAAATTATTGTTGTGTGTTGTATGTTAAGTGTTTTACTCACTGGTCTATTTAGTTGTTTATTAACTAGTAAGTAGTTATATAACTGGTGTAAAGTATAGCAGATGGTATGTAGTTTGTGTGGAAAAGTATGTTTTCCTTAATGGAAATCATTACCAGGTTTTTTCTGGGATTAAGTCTTTTGGTAAAATACTTGTAACGTCTGATCTTAGTTAGCTTAAATCCAAGCTCAAAATCGTTACTGCATTGATAATTACCTGTTATGCCGTTGCCGGTTATACAATTCTACAATAAAACAAAGTAAGCGAAAAATATGGTTGGATTATTTTTTTTTAGTTTTGAAAACATTTATAAATAAATAATATATAAAATAGATGTGAGTATGTTTGGTTTCGTTACAATTGATTTTAGCAAAAGGAAAAAGACAGTGGGTGGGTGATACATGTAAAACTTTCAAACTTACTTGAAAATTTGTAAATACATATTTGTAAATAGAAAAAACTTACATTTCCAGGCGTACCCCATACGCCGACTATTGTACTGCAAATTGCCAATATTATATAAAATAATTGCATTATGAATTTCCAATATTAAATAGTTGAGATCAAATGTTGAACTAATTTAGTTTTTATTGCTTAAATATACAGTAGCATCGCTATAAACATAAATTTTAGTTTATAATTTGTATTCCTCTGTGGTTTGTGGTACACACTATTTTAATGACAATAAAATATCCATTCTGAGGCGCACTAGCTAATTAGTTTCTATATAAAATTATTATACTGTTTATTTACTTTAGAGCACTATTCATTCATTACCGTGATCAATATGTCAAACAAGATAATCTTTCAAGTCATCAATAAAAGGATATCAGCCGCAATGAACAGGCTGGTTTCCGTGCCTGCAAATGATTTATTGACCATGTCAACAGTTCACGGATAACAATTGAGCAATATGTTGAGTGGAGGACGCCGCTTTACTTGATATTCATCAATTTTGAGAAAGTAATTAATACGCTTTCTTATAATTTTTTTAATTTTATTTTTTTCAAAGAGAAGTAACACTCAGGCAATTAATATGCCTACCAATCAGTAGGTGTGTTACCTTCTTTGGGAGATGGATAGTGAGGGCGGACAGATGATGAAAGTGGGAAACCTTAATTTTTACAACTCTGATATTGCGTGTTGTGTTAGTTTTTAGATCAGTGTTGCAGAGCCTCTGATGTCAAGTAGGTGCATTAAATGTGTTTAATCTGTGTAGCCACGCCAGTGATTTTGCTACAATACCGAAGAAGGTGGGCGCTGTGATGTCCGCTAGCATACACCAGTATCAATTGCTGTCGGTACTCTTCAGGGACCACTGCTATGCCCTAGTCGAGGCTAAAAGATCTCGACTATGCCGACGACAAATCTCCCACTATTATAAGTAGGCTAAGATCAATGCAGTACAAATTACAGCACGTAAAGCCGGTCTACAATAAATATTGCCAACACTGAAGCAATGGGTAGAATTTATGAATCTAACAACAGTGCATTCGTAATAGAAGAGAAGAATCTTGAAGACGTATTAACGTTCTGCTATCTCGGAAGTCTTCTGACTATGGCAGGTCGTTCTGCAGACGACGCAAAGAACCGAACAAACACTGGCAAACATTCATTTTGTATATAAGGCAACAAATTGGCATTTGCAGCCAGCGACATTTGTAGTCATGTAGCCGTGTAGCCTGCTGTCGTGAATCTGTTTATATCTTACGGCTGCTGTCACCAGGTAAACACACACACTGTGGCCGAGAAAAATTAGTGGCCAAGCAAACAAAAAAATTATGAAAACTGTAATTCGAGATTGATAGTGTGTACGCCACTTTAAAAGCCAATTGCCGAAGGCTTAGTAATCTGAACTGTAACGAGCACTGTACCGAACTATATACAGTAGATTTTCGATTTAACGAACATTCGATTTTATGAACATTGAATTCAACGAACACCCATTTTTTTATTTCTATTAAGTAAGAACCTTATATTACGAATGAAAATTTAATTTTGTACCGGTTTAGCGAACAAATGTATAACAAAACGATACACAAAACGAAAATGATGAACGAAGAGCCCAAAACAAAACTCGAAGATGTCATTAAGCATTTTAAAATTTGTATTAAATGGGCTCAGTAAAACAGTGTTAGTAGCAAAAATTTAATGCTTTTGAGAGACCTTCAAGAAGATGCCATTAAAATGATATCGATTTCAATAAGCAGACTGTGCTTAGTCAATTTTTTAAATAAATTATTTTTTATTGAGGTGTTTTTATGAATTTTTCCTTTCCTTATACATATTTTTTAGAGAAATATTTATTTTATATTAGTATAATTTTAATAAAATATTAAACAAACACTATACATATTTATAGTTAAGAATAAAATATGCGACGTTATTAATTTTTAATTTTGTACTGGATATAACGAACAAGTCGGTTTAAAGAACAGGCCTGACAACAATTAGGTTCGTTAAATCGGAGAACTACTGTATTTAATTGAAGGTTGCATCAACCTCTTTAAAGTGTGGATCCACGATAGGCCAAATAGTGCCCGACTTTTTTGCAATTTATCTGAAATATCAATAAAAACGTTGTACACACACAAATTCATACTTTGAAAATATGTATATTCTAAAAGCAAAGACAATAGGCTTTCGTTTGATGTATAATATGCCAGAGTAGGTAAACAATTAAACAAACTGTTTTAAGCTTTTGTGCCCCGCTCGCTCGAATGTAGGCGTGGCCACCAAGCAATCCTATAAATTTTATAATCAGTATCGTAGTATTTTTTAATATTGCAACTTTGATTCCAGATATGACATTTTATGATCGGTAGCCTGCTGTGGTGATTGTGTTTAATATATAAGACTCCAACATAATGTGTTATTTTGATATTGATAGTTTTTTTCTGTCCGAAATACTATCGTTCAGTGTCACGCCTCCGCGGCCCAAAGTGAGTCGCTTTAATTTAGAAAAATGTTGGGGAAATATTGCAAGCTTATTTTCGGACATCGAATTTGACTTTGAATTTGTTTGTCGTCTTTGCGATGTCGATCGCAAAACTGAACAAGATCGATAAAAGTCTTGGTTCTTAAAGAAATTTACAAATGCTGTCTGTTTAGTTTAAAATTTCCCCTCCCAAAAGCTTGAGCTCGATCCGCGACTGCTACGTACTAAATAAATACACAAATATATTCCCAGCGATATTTGAGGGTTAAGGAAGAAGCACAAATGTGTGCACAAAAATATGATTTCGGGCGAGCTAAACAAACCTGGAACTTGTTTAACAAGTTGAAGCTGCTAAAATACTGCACGAATCAAAAGCAGCCGAAATTATTTTGAACTCAGCAAACCATGTGGTCTATGTAACGACTTCTTTGCACCCGCCTATTGTATTGACTCACAGGAAATCTAGATAAATCTTCTGTTTTAAACTCTTTATTCTGATTTGTTTGAGTTGACATATTTTTAAAATGGTTAAAACCAGAAACCACATGAATTAAAAATTGATTAAAGTTAATTTTAGTACATCTACGAAACATTTATGCATAATAAAATGCATTGGTGTTTTACTTTTGCCGCAGATTTTAATCTTAATAAATATAATTATTTGCACACAGTACTTCAGATTGAACGGTATAAAAAGAATAATTCTTTTGCAACATTCAGTAGTTTTACAAAGAAACTTGCACCAACAAGTTCGTTTTCAATATGAAATTATACCAAATAATTGTTGTTATATCCTGCATTATTGCCTCTGCCATGGGAAGTCCTAATACTGTAAGTTTTTGTGAGAAGTATAATTATTCTAACTTTAAATTAAAATAAAACGATTTTTGCAGAATGTCATTAGTGGAGCCGATAATATTGGTAACCACCAATCAAATTACAAATAGTTCTGATTTTTTAGTTTTCAATGGCAAAAATATTCCAAGAATCGCACAATCTGAATTATGAAATATATAATGATTGTTAAATAAAATATTTAAAAACAAAATTAATAAATGTCACTTTGTGTACTTTAATTGGATTGATTTTTAAAATTGTTCTCGACTAATTTTTAATTCGCCGCAAAAATAGCTTGTGTTGACATTAGAGTCCACTGAGCAGTTAAACGGTTAATTTGTATACGATTTAAAATGAACTATTTTCGTTAAAAAAATATCGGTTACCTTCTGAGAATTGAACGATTAATCTAAATTTAATTTTTTTTAGTGTTTCTACATAAAAGTTTTCTTATTATATTTGTCTTATCTCATACATAAAATATGGATCTTCATTATTTTTTCCTTACATATTTCTTTCTCTTTTTTAAACCTTGGGAATGCAATTAATTGGGATCTGCTTTTAATTTCTTAATTTTGGCTTATTTTGTGAACTGGTCAATTATAACTTGCAATTAAGTACCTGGAAAAATAAAATTATCAAAAAATTATCTACATATCGCTCCTTTAATGCAACATAGTCATATCTTAAAAAAACAATATTTTTATGTTACTGATACCTCGTTTATGGCAAAGGCCATATGCTACGCGATCCAAAGGATCTTTTGTGCAGCCCGAGTGTTTACTAAAGTAGAAAAAGGCTGCGAATAAAGCGAATTCATCTGCACGGTGAGATAATGTATATTTCACTTGAAGTCATAAAGATGCTTGGTCTCAAAATTACCAATGATAAACTGGTGTCGTCTGAGACCGCAGTATCTGGTAAACCATCCCGTTAGTAATCTAAAGTCATTTCTGTAAATTAGGAGTAATTTTTGGGATTTGCTTTAGGATAATGTAATGAATCGTTTTGCTTGTATAAGGGCTTTAAGGGCTTCCCAGTGGCGATCAAATTCCATATGATCCCAAGACTTACTGTGGTGTTTATAAGTTAAAATATTTTCAGCAATTATATCTCCACCCAAGTCAAAGTTATACCCATTAAACTGCAAATAACATCCATGTAACTTCTTACATTTCTTCAATAGGATTTTGCAAAGTTACATTTTGTTTATTTTTATAAATTTGACTACGTTGCCATAAAAGAGCGTATGAACATCATGTCGAACGTCGAATATACACACATATGTAGCTTATTAAGACCTCTCATGACCATGTTTCATTCATGCTCTGACATCGATACCCGAAAAAGAGACAGCACAAAAAATAAAATTTTATATCCATTAGAGAACCTGAAAATTATATTAGCAAACAGGACATGACATCTACACATATTCGCCACATACAAAAACATAGACATATTAATACCGTTGCTCTGCCGTCTTGATGTTCAGGTCATGCTCGTCTGCTAGACACTTTGCAACATGTGGAATTCCATATTAGACCAAAATGGTCACCAATCTTCTTCACTAAATTCACTAAATTTCACTAAAAAATGTATTTTTTCGAAATCAATTTATTCAATTTCCAGAGTTATTCCAGTAATGCCACCAATTGGGTGCCATTAGGGACCCCTTGGACTAACCTACTTATATAGTGTATGGCTAAAGAGGCCTTTATAGATTCAATGCTCTTGGACAAGATTACAGAAATGTTGCCATGATTTAGTGATTTCCGGTGATTTAATAAAATTATTAGACTCTCGTTATATAGTTCCGATTCTACTGAGAATGAGTTAATTAAGATGCCCCTTCGCCGTTACATAAATAAAAAATGCACATAAAAGTATATACTCGTAATATATTACATATATATATATATATATATATATATATATATTTTTGATTTTTTTTGTTTTAAAAGAAGATATATTGATTAAATAAATTTAAATAATTATACAATTATTACACGCTCAAATACAAATATTGTGTAGTATTTTTGAGCCAATACTGAATGAAACTCAAAGGAAATACCTGATTTTTATATTATATATTGACTTATATGAATTTAAAAATATGTACGTTGACTTTTGTTGTTGTTTTTTTACTAACGTACTTGGAGTCCATTATTTTTTTAATAACTTTTAAAATTTTTTATGAATTTCTTATTAATAATAAATAAAGCGTTGAATTATGAATAAAAATGTTTAGCCATTTGTTGGGTTTTATTTTTCAGTGATTTAGCTTTTTATGGCCTTTTTAAAAAGCCAATTTATTTTTGTTTTTCCTCCAGCTCCTGGCAACACTGCCAATAACGAGCAAAAAAAAGCAGAATGTTTTAGAAAAGAATACACCATAAGTATTTTTCCATCGTTTTTAGCTAAATATGTACATTTATTTGATGAGTCTCTTGTCTCGAAAAATTATGTAAAAAACTTACATTAATTAGAATGGTTGACAACATATTCTGGCGCGATTTATTTTTGTAAGTTGGTGTTTGCTATGAAATTCATATTGAATATTTGAAGAAATGCGACAACAATATCTACATAATTACATATATTGATTCGAATAGGAAAAATTGAAAAATATTTAAAAAAACTTTTGACGATTCGTATTAAGAATTTATAGAAATGTAAATTCAAAATGTGTGCAACGGATTTTTTAATTATGTTTTATTTTTGTGTTTATTTAAGTTCAACTAATTTAAAGATCAGAAAGATTTATTGTTTTTGTAATTTTTGATTTACAATAAAAAAAATTTTATTTGTAAATTTTGTGGTGTTGTTGTTTTTTTTTAAATTAAATTATTTTAGAGATTGTCTGTTTTCTTTTTAGAGGCAAATGTCCTCCTTTTTCTTAAAAGGGTAATTACAGTCCTATCAAACTTCTGCTCTTGAACTATAATGGAAGGTCCTCATATAGGCTTGCCAGATCTAATTTGTCAAAAAGCTTGACATTGACCAAAAAAAAACTTGATTTTAAAAGAAAAACTTGACAAATAAAAACACTCATACTAAATATATAAAAGAGATTTTTAGTTTTTAAAGAAGAAATTCTGGATAATTATTATTGGGAAAATACGAATTGAATTTTAACTTTTACTCGTAAAAACAATTTTGCTGAGAGTTTTTAGCTAGTCTATAATAAATAAATAATAATTTTCATAAATATCTTGACAATTCTTCAAACACATAAGTTTTATTAAAAAAAAAACAGTGAAAAACCGCCTGTATTATTCCACCACGGGTATATCAAGTCGGTTAAGCTGATAGAAGGTTGGCGCTCCGGTAAAACCCCGGCTCAAGCCGAATCGCCGCCGCCGCCGACGAAAAGTCCACGACTTGCTTCTCTGGTTCAATGTTGTCAATTTACTAGTGTTGAGTAATGGGGTAAATATCAGTGTTGGCACTTTTAAAATAATTGTACAGAAAGTTATAGTTATTTTTTAAACTATAATTGCACAAAAAAAATATGTATCATATTAGTCTTTAGTTCTATTGATAGTAAAAATATGGGCTTTAGATTTGTTTTTTAGAAATATACACATACTTTTTTTAAGTATTATTACATAGCTAGAATAAATTTGAGAAAAAAAATTAACTTACAAAAAAGCTTGACAAATCACTTTTTCACTTGACACTTGACGCGCATTAAAAAACTTGACAATCAGGCCAAATCAGGCCCTTCTGGCAACCCTATCCTCATACCTATTTTATGTACACCAAATTTCAACTCTCTAGTTATAGTGGAACCCTATTTAGATTCTTCTGATTACTTATTCAGCAAGACCTAACTGTGTACGAAATTTCAGCACTACAGCGGAAGCATTTCGTGAAAATAAGGGGCAAACTAGTGCACTTATGCCGTTTTCTTTTCTAAAGAAAATGTAACATTTCTTTACTTTTTATCCAAAAAATTGCTATTGAAAGTTTTTTAAGACAAAAATTTTGCCTCGTAAGTGGATGGATGATACTATAGATTCTAATAAACTTACTATTTCAAAAAATTATTATATTGCAAATTTTCAATAATTAATTAAAGTACTTTCTTATTTTAAGAATTAAATTTTTTTTTTTGGAATTCATATATTTGTAAGTTTACTTTGATCTCATGCAACAAAAATACATGTTTTCCGTGTTGGAAATAACCTTTAAAGAATTTAAAAACTAAAGGTTAATTAAATAAAGTTCCTCTTGTAATACCCAATTTAAATTAACATATTAATGTATTATTAAAACATAAGGTATGTTTTAGTACAGGCCGTGATATACTATTCTACTTTGTCGTGCGATCTGCCAAAAAAGTCGTGTGTGCTCAAAAAGTATAATATTGGGGCCATAAAATGCACTTGTGTGGCAGATTTTTTGATAAGTCTGTCCGAGTTGCATATAATTATGAAAATTTCCATAAAATTATAGATTTCATGCGATCAGAGATGCATCTTTTTAAATTAAAACTATTTATTTTATAAATCTGCAACTATTTAGGCGCAAAAACTCAATAAAATCCAAAATCACTTGAGTGCAAAATACACATGTATGTGTTTGCATCTTTTTTATGCGATAGTGTGGCAAATTCAATGCGATTTTTAAAAGTGGTACAGAATTCTGTCAGATTTTCCAGTGAATGAATCGTACGACTCTGTATGATTGTGTATCACGGTCTTAGGTGTTTCAAACTTTCTAATACAATTTTTGGTAATGCTTAGCAAATTAAATTTTTATTATTTTATGGAGCGAGATCCCGGGAAATTTAAAAAAAATACGCTTTCCCGGCAAATCAAAAATTGCTGAAAAAAAAATTCTAGCTAAGAGCCAAAACTGGAACCTGTTTTCATAATCGCAAGTTGAAGCAGTTAGATGATGCCTCTATAAAATATTGCAAGATACAAAAACAATATGAGACCAAGTGGTCTATATTAAGACCTTTTTCGACCCAAGACTTGAGAGATGCAAGCAAATCAATACCTGCAACTTTTAAAGTTTTTCTTCTGATATATTTGTGTTAAAATATTTTCAAAACGTTTGCAGCCACAAACCGCATGCATCAAAATAAATTTTATTGCATCTATGAAACATTTATTTATAAATAATAAAGCGTATTAGTGTTCTAATACCGCAGATTTTAATCTAAATATTTATAACTAATTCCACATAAATACTTGAAATCGAAGGGTATATAAAGAATAATTCTGTTGCAATATTCAACAGTTTACAAAGAAACCTGTCACAAGAAGATCGTTTTCAATATGAAATTATTTCAAATAATTGTTGTTGTATCCTGCATAATTGCTTCTGCCATGGCAATTCCAGGTTCTGTAAGTTTAAAAAAAAATTAATAATTTTAACTTCGGACTAAATTCATAATTTTCTGTTGCAGAACGTTATCAATGGACGCGGTAATAATAGAAATCGCCAAACAAATCACAAATAATTTCGTTCGTTACTTTTCAATGGCAAAAATATTTACATGAGAACCACAATCTGAACTTGGATGTGATTATTTAAGATGAAATGTGTCATAATTTTTACATTAAAGGAAAAATAAATGCATTAAATATACTTTCAAAACTCTTTTCGATTGCTTTAAAATTTTAGTTATAATGCTTGCTCTTGTAATTAACTAAAAAGAATGATGAACTCGGACCCTTCGTAGAAATCAAGTACAATGATGCTATAACTAACATCCGGTATAGTATAAAAATACAGATTTTTAGGGTAGTGCAAATAGAGATTTATGGTAGATTTAGGCTCCACTAGGCGCTTCGTTGTCTTGAAGAATCAGTCAAACTAATCCACGAATTAAATAGTTACCAAAAGATAATATACGTCTCTGAAGAGATCACAGATCTTTGCCAAATCTTCCAAATCTTCAGTGTGACATTTCGCGAGAAGTCATACAAAATTCTAAAACTTTTGATAGATTTAATATTTATTAAAGTTATTTTTTGTTTTGTTTATGAGATACTTTAGGCTTTCATATATAGTTGAGTTCGGTTATAAGGAGTTTTGTTCGTTATAACCGGAGTAAATATTTGATTCTTTCTAAAAATAATAGTAAGGAATATTATTATAGATCACTATTATTCTTTATCTTTCTGTATGCTTATAAAATATATTATATATCTGCTCACGAATTTTAATTATTTTGATTAAAATCATAAACAAAGATAATTCCAGGATATACATGCATATGTATATGTCTGGCCATCCCAGAGTGCCTTTGGTCATCTTATAACAGGCCTGGAGGGTGCAGTTTTTTAAATATTGTAATAGAATTTACTCTGATCCTCTTTTTCTCACCTTAAAACTGTCTCCAGTATCACTGGAAGTCCATGATTACTCAGCTCTTGAAAATCATTATAATGCATACATATCGTTGAAGATGTTTGTATTATAGCAAAACTAACAAATATGATTAATGTTTGTAAGTAGTTAGTCGAACTTATATTTGTATATATTGAAAGGAATTCTTTGGCTCAAGTTCAAATCCGAGTTTATCCATTTCTTAATTTTTAATTTTAAGAAATTTTTGGATTAATTCATAGAAAGCAGAATTTAAGAAATCGGATTTTGAAAAATGCAAAAGTGGGAATTTTCATAAAAAGAAATTTTTTGAAAAATCTAAAATCGGTAAAAATCGGCGCTTAGAAAGAACTTGGACTATTACGGCAGAAAGGCAATCCATTGCAGATTTCAGAACAGTGAGTGTTATATTCAGAATCATACATACAAAACGCTATACTGATTGTGAATATAACACTCACTGTTCTGAAATCTACAATGGCTTGGCTTGACAAGTTCTTTAACGTGTAAAAACGAATGATTTGCAATTTTCGTATTCTAATTTGTTAAATAATACGGTTAAATAAATGATATTCCTAGTCACTAGTATCCACTGTTTAAAGTGGTAAAATCGAATAAAGAACCTGGAAATCACTACTGATCAGTCTGATAATAAATTGTACCAAATAGTATTCTCTTAATAAAAAATAATGAATTTATCCAAAAATTTATAAAAATGAGGAAATGGGTAAACTCGGATTTGAATTTGAGCCAAACAATGCATTTAAATATATGTATACTAAGAAATATGTTAATCAAAATTACGTAATATTTATTTTAAACATCACATTGTCGGCCAAATTTGCTATTCGATAATAAGTTTGCAGTATTTCCCAACGTTGCACAAGCGTAGAGCAGCTTATTTTGCTCCATCGAGGAATGATACTGACTGATAGATAATATTTCGGACAGGAGAAATTCTTCCCGGTATGTGAGCTTTTTGATAATTGTGATTCTATAAGCAAAACTAAACTAAACATTTTCCTTAAAAATGAAGCCAGGAATCTTATTGTCGCTTTCGATAACGTGTTGATTCGATCACGTACTTTTAGTTTAATATTCTGGCATTCACTATCAAACAGTGTGTTCACATTCTAAATACGTGATCGAATCGTAAAATAAGTGATCGAGTAGCTCGTTATCCAAGGCGACAATTGGACGCCAGATATGATTACGAACTAGGAAATCGTAATCGGCTTACGCTAAATTACATGTTGGAGAAACATTTTTTAAATCAAGAGTTCTTATTCTTTTGATATAAAATATTTCGAACTGAGCAACCCAATATTTGTTTCATCTCATACAATTTGCAAGATCTCCCATTCTCTGGAATGTGATTCCACACTCCCAACAAGTAAGCAGCTACGAAACGCATTTAAAAAATTTTTGTTTTTGTAAAGGCTAACACCAACCTTCTAGTCAGAAATTGTGACTTATAAAAATTATGTACTACCGCAACACTCTAGATACAAAAGTAAGATATGTTTTACCCACCACAGCACTGTAAATACAAAAATATGTGCTCAATTTCACAATACCGCGTTCAAAATAATTCCGCTACAACTTTGTCTCCTAAGACTGTGTTTACAATAATTCTACACCCTTACAACACTGTACTCGTAAATATACAAATTCGACATTACTTTCGGATGTCATTTTCGCAATACCGCTACAATACCGTAAACATAAAAATATGACTTTGGTTTCCAAACGAAATTTGCTTCGTGTTGTCGTGGTAAGAGCGCTAGCGTGGTAGGTCGACGATTCGAATCCTCGGTCGTAGTAGCAACACAACATAAATAAAAAATTATTGACTTCAACTTCTAAAACTCCTACATTGTACATTTGTAAGTCCAGTACCGTAAATTTAAATCTACAGCAATATGACAACATTGAACACAAGAGTCAGATGAGTGTCATTTAACGTTATCATTTTAGTACTGTGAGTACATTGTAAATTTGGTAAACAGTATGTTAAACTGATGTTTTGCTTGTATCGTTTAATTAATTTTGAATATTTTTATTGAAATTGTAATATTTAAATTTAGTTTAAACTTTCTTTTAATAAATAAATAATATTTTTAAAATGTTTGCAGTCAGAAACCGCATGCATTTAATTGCATCTATGAAACACTTATCTATAAATAATAAATTGGGTTATTCTTACCGCAGATTTTAATCTTAATATATATAATTAATTTTACATAAATACTTGAGATCGAGGGGTATATAAAGAATAATTCTGTTGCAATATTCAACAGTTTACAAAGAAACCTGTCACAAGAAGATCGTTTTCAATATGAAATTATTTCAAATAATTGTTGTTATATCCTGCATAATTGCTTCTGCCATGGCAATTCCAAGTTCTGTAAGTATTTAAGAGAATTTAAATATTTTAATTTCGGACTAAAATAATAATTTTCTTTTGCAGAACGTTATTAGTGGAACCGGTAATAGTGGAAATCACCAAACAAATCACAAATAGTTTTGTTCGTTACGTTTCAATTGGAAAAATATTTGCATGAGAACTACAATCTGAACTTTGGTGTAATTTTTTAAGATGAAATGTGTCATAATTTTCAGATTAATGGAAAAATAAATGCATTGAATCTACTACTAAACTCTTTTCGATTACTTTTAAAATTTTATTTGCAATGCTTGATTTTATAATCAAGAAAAAAGAATCAAGCTTCTAGGAAGCCTACGCCTGTGTTTCTCTAGACGCTTTGTTGTTGTTATAAACATTAAAAAACCCCTCATGAATCAATCAAACAAAAACGCGAATGTAATAGTTACCAAAAGAGAAGATCAGTCTTCCAGGAAATCACAGATCTCTGCCAAATCTTCTCGCTTCGGCGCACAGTGAGGCATTTCGCGAGAAGATTATCAAAACTCTTTAGCTTTTGATATAATTAATAATTTTTTTGTTTTGGGTTGGATAGAAGATACTTTAGGTTTTAATTTAAAATAATAATTTTGTAAATTTTGCTGTGATAAAATACACCGTTTAAGGTTTGTGAATAAGTTTTTAAATTTAAAGGCTTACAACCATTAATGGAAGTAGTAAAATGGTCTTGTATAAATTTAATGCAGCCCATCCAGAAGTTGTAATCGAAAGCTAGTTATTTATTGCATCGATAATCCTACAACATACATATGTCCGTCTCTCCGGCCTAGGATAATTTTGTTGATTTTATAACAGACCTTGGAGATGCAGTTTTTTAAATAATCTAATACAATTTACTGAGATCCTATTTTTCTCACCTAAAAACTTTCTCCAGTTTTAGTGAAAGCCGGTCCATGATTACTTATAGCCCCCACATAAGATCAAGTCCTGAAAATATTTATTTTAAAAAAATTCGAGGTTCGATAATAAGATTGCAATATTTTCCAACGTTGCTCAAGCGTAGAGCAGCTCATTTTGTTCCGCCGAGGCATGATACTGACTGATAGATAATATTTCGGACAGGAGAAATTCTTCCCCGTATGTGAGCTTTTTGATAATTGTGATTCTATAAGCAAAACTAAGCTTAACATTTTCCTTATTGTCGCTTTGGATTACGTGTTGATTCGAACACGTACTTTTAGTTTGATATTATGGCATTCACTATCGAACAATGTCTTCACATTGTAAACACGTGATCGAACAGTAAAATAAGTGAGCGAGTAGCTCGTTATCGAAATCTGCAATTAGAACCCAATAGGTCGATTCAGTAAGATTTATTACGATAATCGTATCGTTAAAATAAACATAATGAAAATTTATTGAATTTGCTACTCAGTAACAATTTTTAACGATATTCGCTGTTTATAGTTATTGAATCGACAAACTCAGCTGTTCAGTAGAAGCACGTCGACTTTTGGCAAAAACTTAAGTTATTGTTTTCAAATAATATACATGCATATGCAAGCATTTATATGTAAATAATAATATTTATATTATTTAAACGTTTTAGTTTAAGTTTATTGTACGAAAGTAATAAAATTCATTAAAAAAGTGTGTAAACATATTTTGCAAGAAAGAATTTCATTTGTTTTTTTGTATATAGTATAGTTGTTGGGAAGACGTTACTGAATCAGATAATCGTTACCGCAAATAACAAGAATTGTGGAAAAATTTAGCTTTAAACGAATTGTTAAAAGTTAGTGAATCGCACTACAGATATGCTTACGAAATGAGAAATGGTAAATACCTCTTAGAGGAAAACTTTTTTTAGAAATTAAAATTTTTCATATTTTAACATAAGATATTTCGTACTGGGCAACCCAGTACAATTCATAAGATCTCCCAGAGGGAAAAACATTATTTTACCAATATGCAATTCATGATAAATGCAACTCGTTTTTGGAATATGATTTCATACAATCAATAACTAAACGCAAAGACTTTTTTTAAATTTCGTTTAAACGTTTTCTAAATATTGCACTTAGAAACCGCATGCATCAAACTTAATTTTATTGCATCTATGAAACATTTATGTATAAATAATAAAGTGTATTTGTGTTTTACTACCGCAGATTTTAATCTTAATATATATAATTAATTCCACACAAATACTTCAGATCGAGGATTATATAAAGAATAGTTCTGTTGCAATTTTTAACAGTTTACAAAGAAACCTGTCACAAGAAGTTCGTTTTCATTATGAAATTATTTCAAATAATTGTTGTTATATCCTGCATAATTGCTTCTGCCATGGCAATTCCAAGTTCTGTAAGTTTTTAAAAGAACTTAAATATATTAACTTCAGACTAAAACCATAATTTTCTGTTGCAGAACGTTGTTAGAGGTTGGGGTAATGTAGGAAATCGCCAAACAAATTACAAATAGTTCGTTACATTTCAATAACAGAAATATTTGCAAGAGAACCAGAATCTCAAATTTGCTGTAATTATTTAAGATGAAATGTGTCATGATTTTTACAATAATGAAAAAATAAATGCAATAAGGTTATTTTCAAAACTTTTTTCGATTACTTTTGAATCATCTAAAATGAATCACGACCTCTGACCCCTTGTTAGCAACGTTCAATGATACTATAACGTTTGATGCAGTATACTGATTACTGCGCTGTTATATTAGGATATGGATAATAGGCACTCGACGTTTTTTTGTCCTTCTAGAAATTGAAGAAAATCCTTATGAATCAGTCAAACAAAGCGTATATAATACTTACCAAGAGTACACATACAGATCATTACCAAATCTTTACGCTTCGGGAAGATTTTATTTTTAGTTGAATAGAAGATTCTTTAGGCTTTAATAAAGGGTGGCACAAAATTAACGGTGTTGTGTAAATCCTTTATAGCTTTTTGCTTTAAAACTAATTTTTCTTTTGTTTAAGATTTGTTGAAAGTAGACTTAGGATATTTTAAATGCAACAGTACTGAAATTTAAGATGGAACAACAGTGCACAAGTTGTGCAGAACGTCTCCTGATTGATGTTTCTGGATATTCTTCCACAGTCTCGCGTACACGTTGAATATGCTCCGTAAGTAGTCTTGCAAATTAAAATGTTGCCGATAAACATGCCGCTTCAGAAAAAAATAAAATAATATTAAAACAAAATTCAATGATTTTTGTTCGTTGTTCTGTTTTAAATCTCTCAAGTCTTCTTTGCACATATCTTAAACCCAAAAGAAACAAACAACTTTTAAATAAATAAGATATAAAGCATTTAAACCATATAGTGTATATAGTGTAGATCGATTGTAACGAAAAGTCGATATAAAGTCTATAACTTTGGATAGAATTAATATTTTTTAGAGTTGGATAGTTCATGAACGAACTAGTTCAATTCAACTATTCACGCAAGTGAACGAAGTGAGCTCTTTAAGTTCCTTAGTTCATGTTTCTTTTACATTCATATTTCGTTTTCGTTCGTTTTTTTTTAATTTCCGGCTCACTCTCACTACAGACAATCCCTGATGTATTTCGCATACTTGCATCCAGTGTTGGTATGTCTAGAAAGAACAAAAGCACCGTAAGCTGTTCCAAAAAGGGTAAAAATCGCAACAAAAAAGAAACAAAAAAAGGGTAAAAAAGCACTATAAAAATTATTTAAAAAGTTTTAGCTATGCCAAAAAATATTAAGCAAGTGAATACCGAAAATTCAATTCAAAGTTTTTGCTTCAAAATAAATAAAGGACTTGAGATCAAATAGCAGAACTTATTGACAAAATCATAATTCATTTAATAAAAGTAAAAAAACGTAACAAAACAAAAACAGGAGTAAAAGTTGTAAGATCTAAAAAACATGATTTTTGAATTAAGAATGCAGAATAATTTATCGTGAATATTTTTTTATTTTCCCATTGAGATGTGTTTATTATATTAACAACTTTGAACCGTAGCCATTTATCAAAATTGATATATTAAAAATGTGTTGGCTTTTTAGTGGGTATACATTTGGTTTGCATACATATGCCACTGAAAAACTTTTTACATATAAAGAAATACCTTCAACATAATTTTTGTCTAAGTAACTCAAAAGATTTGGGTTTTTAAGTTATGATCGTGTTGGCTTAAAGGAGCGATGTGTAGTATACAATTTCTGTAAATTCTAAATAACATGGAATCGATTAAAAAAAGGGAATTCAAAGTCGAATGAAATTCATGAAAGCATTTCAATCGATTGTTATTTAATTTTCGTTTATTTTATTTGCAATCAGGCCACAAAACAGTTTTAATAAAATATTCAGAATTCGTTCGAATTTACTTTGCTACAAACATTAAAGGTAGTTGAAAATTGCTCCAACATGCATTTCGAAATTTTAAAACGTATTTAATATGCAGTAACGCATTTACTGAATTTAAAGATAACCGTTTTCTAATTTTTGTTTTAAACAAATTCATCAAACTGAATGATCTTTCAAACTCAGCGGAAAAAATTCACGGTTGCTTAAAAAGTACTATGTGCGCTTAAAAGAATTAGCCAATTTTTGTAACTAAAAACATTTCTCAACTGTAGAAAAAAGCACAAAAAACACTGTGAGAAATTGGAAAAAGCACTGTAAATACCCGCTTTTTAAAAACGGGTATTTAACAAAATTTCGCGCGTATGAAGAGGGAAAAAGCACCAAAAAATACCCAAAAAGTACCAAAATGCCATCACATTATTTATTCGTGAAAATAAATGCGTATTTAAATAGCAGAGACACGAACCAAAATTTTTAACATGGGTCATTTTGTTGTTAACAGAGCTCTGTAAAACGGTTAACAGTAGTCGCAAATTTGGTTAAAGAAGAAAAATTCAGGAAGTGGCACCAAGTCCATGCCAAAAAAAAATTGCGGTAAAAATTCTCCATTATGTACCTAATGATATTACAATAATAGAATATGAGATATATGTTAGCAAGCACTACAAAAATTGATTTAAAAAAAAGCATTTTTTAGTGAAATTTCTGAAGAAGATTGGTGATCATTTTGTTCAAATATGGAATTGCACATGTAGTGCACTATATAGGTAGGGTAGTCCAAGGGTGGCACCCCATCGCTCGCATATCTGGAATAATTTTGGAAATTGTCCCTGTAATGCATTGTTACACTGAAATTGATTTTGCAGCGCAATAGAGAGTAACCCTCCAGATCATCAAATTATTCGAAAATATAAATTAGGCGATTAATGTTTTTAAGAGCAAAAACTGGTGAAATTGCTTTCGGCTCCAATATATATATATCAGATAAACAAAAAAAGTTTCATATTGTTCTGTTCGCTCGGAGCGACTTTAAAGATGTAGTTCTTATAGTTGGCATAAAACTTTTAATACAAGAGACTGAAGGGCGGAACATTTCTTAAAAGTTTACCGAGTAAACCTCGTCCTTAATAATGTTCATTAAGATTGAAATGTTTAGCGCAGTCCTTCGGCTTCAAGGAGAAAAATAAACAAAAATGCATAGAAAAAATTAAATCACCATTTCAATTACGAAAAATTCATATTCAATTAATTATGTTGTTGAAGTTCAACTTCCGGCGAATATTGCACATTTTTAAAAGCTTTTAGCAAATTACATTTTTCATCACTTGGTTGGCTGATTCAAATACGAAATTAATTGATCAATTAATTTTATTGAAACTTTTTTATGAATAAAATTTCCTGCGCATATTTCAGTAAATGTTGTTTTTTATTACATGAATAAATGATTTGATTACGAAATTAATTGAAACTAATTTTCGTTTTTAAAAAACATTTTTTAATGTAATTAATTGAAAGCAATTTTAATTTTTCAGTAAACTACAAATTTAACTTTTTTGTGGTATGTGTTTTTTGTGTATGATAAAAAAATAAGTTGCTTCTAATAAAATATATACTAAAACTCGACTTAAAGGACTGGCATGGCAGCTCCCTTTAAAGTATTGCAAGATGCAATAGCAGCAGGAATTATTAGAGAGTGTGCAAGCCAAGAAAAAATTTCTGGACCCAAGACTTAAGAGATCCAAGTAAATCTATATCTACCGTTTTTTTAATTTTCCTCCGTTTTATTTGCGTTATAATATTTTCAAAACGTTTGCAACCACAAACCGCATGCACCAAAGTTAATTTTTTTGCATCTATGAAACATTTATTTATAAATAATAAAGTGTATTTGTGTTCTACTGTCGCAGATATTTTAATATACTTATATAATTATATAAATACTTGAAATCGAAGGGTATATAAAGAATAATTCTGTTGCAATTTTTAACAGTTTGCAAAGAAACCTGTCGCAAGAAGTTCCTTTTAAATATGAAATTATTTCAAATAATTGTTGTTATATCCTGCATAATTGCCTCTGCTATGGCAACTCCACATACTGTAAGTTTTGAAAAGAATTTAAGTATTTAAAAAAAATTTTTCAAAGAGTTCCAAAAACGTTCGTTTGTTGAGGGCTGCTGATGATTTGGCATAAGCGCGAATGAAGTGCATGTATATAGACTCTCCCAAAACCCTCAACAAACAAAAGTTTTTGAAATTTGTTGAAAACAGAATTTAAGTATGTTAACTTTGAACTAAAATAATAATTTTCTTTTGCAGAACGTTATTAGTGGAACCGGTAATAGTGGAAATCGCCAAACAAATCACAAATAGTTTTGTTCGTTACTTTTTAATGGCAAAACTATTTCTGCATGAGAACCAGAATCTAAGCTTTGGTATAATTATTTAAGATGAAATGTGTCATCATTTTTACATCAATGGAAAAATAAATGCATTAAGCTTATTTTCAAACTCTTTTCGTTTACTTTTAAAATGTTAGTTGCAATGCTTTCTCTAAAAAGAATCAAGACCTCTGACTTCTCGTTGACATCGGTCAATGATACTATAACATCAGTTATTGTATAAAAATACACATTATTACGTTATTATATCAGGGTTGTGCAAATAGAAATTTATGGTAGCGGAAAATCTATTGAAAATTTACAATAACATTCGCAAGATTCTATGAAGCTTACGCCTGTGCTTAATTGAATTGCTAGGCTTCACTAGAGTTGTTTCTTCTGTTCTTATACAAATTGGAAAAAAAACCCGAGGAATCAGTCAAACAAAGTCATGCATGTATCAGTTACCAAAAGAGAAGATAAGTCTCCTAAGAGATCCCAGATCGTGGTCAAATCTTCCCGCTTCGGCGCATATTGGACATTTCGCTAGAAGATGATCAAATTTCTACAACTTTTGATAGACTTAATATTTATTAAAGTTATTTTGTTTAGATAGCAAATACTTTTTGGTTTAATATATCGCGGGGCTCGGTTGTAAACTCATTCGTTATAACCGGAGTAAATATTTGTTTCTTTCTAGAAATAAATGTAAGCATTATTAATAATGATCACCAGGACAAGTTTAAATATGCATAAAAATCATTGAAATATGAACGCAAATATTCCTAAAAAAAAACTTTAAAATATGCACAAAAATATGCAGCAGAAAAAACACAAATCATTTTTAATATGTTTTATTTAAAACTTTGTCTATTACAAAGTATAATCATATAATTTTATCTAGTTTTCAAATTGGAAAGATCTTTGATTGTCGCACAAAACCGTCGAATATATTGAAAATATCAGTCGGTGTTATAAAGGCATACTTAAATAATATTAATTCACATGGAGATAGTGTATCAATATATTCATCGGTTTCGCTTTTATTAAAATACATCTTGTTTTTAATCTTGGTCAACGTTTAATTAAAGGCCAACATTTCGATTAAAAACTTTGTTAAGTGTTTCAATAAATATGTTATTCTTACTATTTTTAAGTTTTTCTTTTACGTCTTCTATGACGAATAAACTTTGGTTTCCAATTCGATTATAATGTAGCAAATACATTCAAAATTATCTTAAACGTATGCTAAATCTGTTCTTGCTGATGAATTCTTAATTAAAGCCTTTGCTTTATATATCGACTCATCATCAGAAAGCTCATTTAAAACTCGGCTTATTTCTATAAAGTTTTCGCAATAATATATACCAGTCTTTAACCATGATCTCCATCTAGTGGAACAAGGCTTTGGGGATTGAATATACTTGGGCACATAAAACGCCTTAAATTGATAAGAGAGGGCGTCTGGAAATTAATTAAGGCTATGAGTTTATTTGGAAAAGTACTAAAGTACGAGCTCGATTTGCGCAACCACCGATAACTGCAACATCTCGCTTAGCGCAACACGCAGTTTTTTTACATTAGAGTCTTTATAAATGCAACTTTTTCCGAAAACCAGTCTCGATAAGTGCAAATTTTGTGTTTATAAAATTTAAAGGAATTTTCTTTTTGATTTTATTTGTTCAGAAACATAGTTTTAACAAGTAATTAATGTTTTAGCAAACTCAAAATCGATGATGGAAACTTTGTCATAATGTGCCTGCCTACAAATTGCACAGCTTTACTTCAACCGCTAGATCAGAATGCAATAAATTTAATGAAAATGTATTATAAAAAAAACCTTTTAACACATTTAATTGGCACAAAAGGCACAGACGTCGAAAAAAAGCTTAAAGCTTTTAATATTCGTATGGCAGTTATTCTTTTACTTAATGCATGGGACAAAGTTCCTAAAAGTCGCCATTAAGAAATGTTGGAACGTTTTAACGTAAAAAAATGAACAATGGACTGACGAAGACGATCTACCATTGATTTTGTTACGGGTTCAGATACCTGAAGAACAGGCTTCAATTACACCATCCATTTTAAATTTGTTGCAGGATGCTTCACCGGATATAAACTTAACAGATGGCAAAATTGCAGAGCGAATCAGAGAAGACTATTCAGAGGAAAATGTAGACGAGAAAATTGTAGAAATTATACACATTGAACATAAACAAAAAGTTAAAGTAGATGATGTCATTAAGTTCCTTGTCATTTGTATGGAGTGGGCAACAGAAAATCACATTTCTTATGAAAAATTAATCGTTCTTCAAGCAATCAAGGAAGCTGCTAAAAAGCTTAACCAAAAGGCTAAAAAGTCTAAAACTCAAACAAAAATTTCAATATTCTTCCCCTTAAAATAAGGATTTAAACATATTTTCATAAATAGAACTCTATACACGTGTAAAACACTTAAGAAGATTATTTTTTGTTTTGCTTTTTATTTATGTATAAAACGTTATTTTTATCATTTTGCCTTATTAATGATTTTTTTATGTTAAAAAAATAAAATTTAATGAATTTGAGCAACCAGTGGTGAGTTTTTAAATAAGATTTTTAATGGTCGGTTATCATAACTTTTCGGTAAAAGCAACAACCCCTGTTTCCTTTTGGTTGCGCAAATCGAGCTCGTGCTGTACTTACTATTTATGTAGTTCTACCTTAAGAAAAACGGATTTGCAAAAAGATAGTTAACGTTGTAAAATGTAAGCGAACAAAATCTGCAATTCTATGCAACCCATGAGCCCGACATGTAACATGCAACGTTTTCGGTGTAAAGAATTTTTAATGATCGCTTTGCGAAGACCATATAAGAAGCTGCGTCAGTTATCACCACAAAGACGACTACCCTATGGTTATCACAAGCAATTTGTGTTAAAAAGAGTTGGTAACCTGCGTAATATGCACATTTATGCAAGTTATACCAAAAATGTTTTTTTGGGAAAAATTTTAAAAATATGCAAATGCATATTTTTCATGCAAAGATCATGAAAAACTTGCCCTGATAATTATTTTTTTTGTTCATCTTTCGGTATTTTTACAAAACACATTACATATCTTCTCATGAATTTTAATTATTATATTTTCTCTGCGTTTGTGTGGATTTTAAGAAGTTAAAATCAAAAACTAGATCCTAATTGCATTGGTAATCCCATATTATACATATCGCTCATTTACTCAAACAACGTCATAACTCAAAAAACCTAGTTCTTCAGAGAACGAATTTCAAGTTTTTAAACTAAACACACCTGAATGGAGTGACGGAAAAACATTTACCTCTCAAGAGGTGAGTAAACAAAAGATTTGTAGGAAATTTTTACACAATATAAAGAACGAATCGATAATTAACTCTGCATTTTTAACACAAAAATCATGTTTTTTGAGTTATGATGTTATTCAAGTAAATGAGCGATATGTCCATCTATAGTTCCCAGAATGCCTTTGCTGATCTTGTACCAGATCTGGATGCTGTTGTTTTGTAAATAATGTAAAACAATTTACTTTGAACTTCTTTCTCTAACCTAAAAACTTTCTCTAGGAAATTCAGATTTAATCATCTTCCGATTTCTGGTAGCCCCCTTAAAAATTAATGCCGGAATAAGATGTTAAATTTCACTAACGAATGAAAAAATCGAAATGTTGGAACAAATGTTTCTACCCATAGCTCCCATATAAACCCAAGTCCTGAAACTCATTAGCACAGCAAAACTCCGTAAAACTAACAAATATGTTAATAAAAATCATATAATAAAATATTCTAAACATCACATTGTCCGCCAAATTCAATGTTCGATAATAAGTTTGCAATATTTTCCAACGTTGCTCAAGCGTAAAGGAGCTCATTTTGGTCCGCCGAGGCATGATACTGACTCATAGGTAATATTTCGGACAGGAGAAATTCTTTGGTATGTGAGCTTTTTGATAATTGTGATTCTATAAGCAAAACTAAGCTTAACATTTTCCTTAAAAATGAAGCCAGGGATCTTATTGTCGCTTTGGATTACGTGTTGATTCGAACACGTACTTTTAGTTTGATATTCTGGCATTCACTAGCGACCAATGTCTTCACATTGTAAACACGTCATCGAATCGTAAAATAAGTGATCGAGTAGCTCGTTATCCAAGGCGACAATTGGCCGCCAAATATGATTATGAACTGAGAAATCGTGATCGGCTTATGCTAAATTGAATCGTTTAGTATCATCTGAAATTTTTTTTAAACCAAGAGTTTTCATATTTTGGCATAAAATAATTTATCACTGCCCACCCACTTATTTGTCTGATCTTATACAATTTGCAAGATCTCCCAGAGGGAAAAACATAATTATAACAAATCTTAGTGCCTAAATGGAAATCTCTGGAATGTGACTCCACACTCCCAACAAGTAGATCGCAACGCAACACATTTAAAAAATTTGTGTTTTTGTAACGGCTAACACCCACCTTCCAGTTAGAAATTGGGATTCTTCTAAAAAATTATGTACTACTGTAACACTCTAGATAGAAAAGTCAGACCTGTTTTACCCACCATAGCACTGTAAATACAAAAATACGTATTTAGTTTCACAATACCGCGTTTAAAATAATTATATTCCTCAACAAAAATAATACAAACAAACGACTTTCGTCTCCTAAAACTTGGTTTAGAATAATTCTACAGCCCTACAACACTGTAAATACACAAATTCGACTTTACTTTCGGATGGCATTTTCCTAATACCGCTACAATACCGTAAACATAAAAATATGACTTTGGTTTCCAAACGAAATTATCTTCGTGTTGTCGTGGTAATACCGCTAGCTTGTAAAAATTAGGTCGACGGCTCGAATCCTCGGTCGTAGTAGTTGCACAACATAAATAAAAAATTATTGACTTGAAATTCTACCACCCCTACATTATACATTTGTAAGTCCAGTACCGTAAATTTACATCTACAGCAATATGTCAACATTGAACACAAGAGTCAGATGAGCGTCATTTAACGTTATCATTTTAGTACTGTGAGTACATTGTAAATTTTGTAAACAGTATGTTAAACTGATGTTTGCTTGTATCGTTTAATTAATTTTGAATATTTTTATTGAAATTGTAATATTTAAATTTAGTTTAAACTTTCTTTTAATAAATAAATAATATTTTTAAAATGTTTGCAGTCAGAAACCGCATGCATTTAATTGCATCTATGAAACACTTATCTATAAATAATAAATTGGGTTATTCTTACCGCAGATTTTAATCTTAATATATATAATTAATTTTACATAAATACTTGAGATCGAGGGGTATATAAAGAATAATTCTGTTGCAATATTCAACAGTTTACAAAGAAACCTGTCACAAGAAGTTCGTTTTCAATATGAAATTATTTCAAATAATTGTTGTTATATCCTGCATAATTGCTTCTGCCATGGCAGTTCCAAGTTCTGTAAGTTTTAAAAAAAAAATTTATAATTTCAACTTCGGACTAAAATCATAATTTTCTTTGGCAGAACGTTATTAGTGGAGGCGGTAATAGTGGAAATCACCAAACAAATCTCAAATAGTTTTGTTCGTTACGTTTCAATGACAAAAATGTTTGCATGAGAACCACAATCTGAATTTTGCTGTAATTTTTTAAGATGAAATGTGTCATAATTTTCACATTAATCGGAAAATAAATGCATTAAGTTTACTTTCAAAACTCTTTTCGATTGCTTTAGTGTCAATGCTTGATCTTATAATCAACTAAAAAGAATGATGAGATCAGGGACAATGATGGTATAACAGTAGTTGTGGGTCTATCTATTATAAGAATGTAGATTATTGCGCTGTTATAGCAGCGTAGTGCAAATAGGGATTTATGGCAGCAAAAGAACGCTTAAAAATCAAACACAGCACCCATAAGCTTCTAGGAAGCCTACGCCTGTGTTTAGTTGAATATAAACTGCAAGGATTCTCTAGACAGTTTGTTGTCATTATATAAGTTTAAAAACAACCCTGATGAATCAGTCAAACGAAGGCACGATTGTAAAAGTTTCCAAAAGAGAATATAAGTCTCAGGAGATCACGGATTTTTGCCAAATCTTCCCGCTTCGACGCACAGTGAGATATTTCGCGAGAAGATTATCAAAACTCTTTACCTTTTGATATAATTATTAATTTCGTTTTGGTTTTGATAGAAGATACTTTAGGTTTTAATTTATTATAATAATTTTGTAAATTGACTGGGGTAAACTTAAAGGTTTACAGCCATTAAGGGAAATAGTAAAATGCTCTTGTATTGATCTTCATGCACCACATCTAGAGCTTGTAATCAAAAACTAGTTATTTATTGATTCAATTAACACAGGATGCCTTTGTCAAACTTGAAAGATACCTTGAGGCTGCAAATGTTAAATAATTTAATACAATTTACTGTGATCCCATAAGCTAAAAACCATTTGCGGAAAAATTTAATCAAATCGGCAATACAAACATCACCTTAGAATAAAATATCAATACTTACAAATGATTAATAAATCCGAATGTAGGTACACATGATCCTACCAAATTTAGTGGGAATTGGTTCATGATTACTTATAGCTCCCATATAAGGCCATGTCGTTAAGAATTTTTGTGTCACGGCGAAGCTCGGTAAATCCAACAAATGTTTTAATAAAAAGATCATAAGCAAATATTTTAAGCATAGACCCACATTTGGCCGTAGTCCCTAATGAGGGCCACATCCGAAACATCCTAGGGTAAACTATTAACAATTTTTTGAGTTTCTATGGAAATTTCGTTCGATATCGAATGCCGTAATTTGCCCCCTGTTTTTTTATAAAGAAACACTAAATATGTAAGTATATATTTTTTTATATAAAATATGAGTAATTTGTATAATAAAAACCAGCAGCTTCGGGATCGGGATGTCGGCATTGGTACACCTATTAGATAGATAACATACTAGATCGGAAACATTGGCGTAGGTAGCCATGTTTGGCCCTATAAATACCCGCTGTGCCTTAATTTTGTGGCACTCTTTATATCCAAATTTGTTCTTTCGGTTAAATTTTGTTTGACCATTTCCGATTTCCGATAGCCGATAGCTTTACCAATTGATTATAAACACGAAAAATGTGCACTAAAAACTTGTTTTGTGCTCATAAAAAATTCTCTAAGAAATTAAGTAATTAAATAAGAAAATGCCCTTTCATTTATTAAAAACCCAAATTTATTTTTTCTTAATTCATAATAAAAAAACTTAAATAAATAAGCGAAGTTGCCTGCTATTCGCTACATCGTTCTTGAGTATACAATGTAATCTTCATCTCCCATCGATGCAATGATTTTTCATTGGATATTGGATTTTTATTTTAATTATAAATGTTTTACCATTTTCCGTGGTTTGATTGTACTTCCATACTTTGACTTATTGTTAAAAATAAATCAGTTCTGTCCTGTTTCGTTGCGTTGTTTTTTGTCATATTTTTTAGAATTTTGTCACACATTGATGATTTTTTCGAACATAGATTCCGTTTTAGTTAACATTTTACTTCCCATTTCAGCAACATTTTCGACATTATTTTATTAAATAAAATTTCAGTGGTTTTTTACGGATATTAGTAATTTTTTCGATATACTTTTTCATTAGTTTCGAAGTCATTTATAGTTTTATTGATTTAAAGTTAATTTTAGGGCCGTTTAGTGTAAATGATACTTAAACGAACAATTAAACAAAATAATCTAAATTAATTACTTTCCTTTTTCGTTTTTAGATAATTAATTTATATTATTAAGCTATTGCATAGCTTTTATCGCGGGCTTTCAGCGCGAGCATTGAGCGCGGCGACCGAATCAAGAAATTTCGTAACGAAAAAAACCTAAAACTAAGTTTGTTTCTTAAGGTTTTTTTTCCAATCACGTGAGCGTGCATGAATGTAAGTATAAAACAATTTAGCGTGAGTGAGCGTGAGTGAAAAAACTAAGGTAAAAATTTTCTAATGGGCGCACACTCACGTTCATTTAAATATCATATAATTGTTAACTGACTTGTTTGTTATCCTGAAGAAGCTGCAGAAAGGAGTAGCGACATATTGATAATAAATTTGTTTGGATGATTTTTATATAAAAGTGACCTCAAGCTCGTTATTTTAATTGGAAAATTATATATGTATATCAAGAAGAGGTCGGAAACTAGCTACTAATAATTTTTCGTAGTCATTTATTTGAAGGTTGATGAGTGCCTCTGTCTTGGTATCTTTTTTATTTAAAAGATGAATTTAATATCTTAAAGATCTTAATAAATTGAAAACCTTTTGATTGAAACAAATATAATAAATAATAAATAATTTTTTAATATGATGCATAATGTTGAAGCTACTCTATTCTATAATTATTTGAAGAATTATTTGTGGAAATTTGTGTGGAAATAAAAATATGATCTGATAAATGATATTTTTGTACATTATACGTACTCGTATTAGATTTAAACTTATTGGAGATTTAAACTTATTTAAGCTGTATTGGAAAATATTAATGCAAATTTAAAAACATTTGGGGACTTTAAATGGTATCATACGTTTTAAAATAAAATAGTAACACAAAATATGTAATTTCTCTCACACTTCTTTAAAATATCCACTGTTTGGATATGACAAAGCAATGAAAATAGCTTAAAGAAAGTCTTATTATTTTATGACTTTTTTATTTGAAGCACAACAATAATTTTACTAAACTATTGTGACAATATGACTTAATAGAACACCGTTTGAATGTCCCAATTGTTGTTTATGAATCGAGAACAAGTCACACATAAATTCATATACTTTTGCTTTTGAAAATATTCTATATCATTGGTTAAGAAATTCCCCATTTATTGATTAACACATGAACCAACGTTCAACTGGAAAATATAAATATGACTTTAGAATTAAACAATTAGTAATATAATTTGTTGCAAGCGTGCAGTTATTTTAACGTCCTCATTGTGGTCAAAAATAACCGTGCTTGTGACTTATTAGGGTTTTCTGTGTAAAAAATAAAAATTTATTTTTATTTATATAATTTTAAAATTTCTCATGCAAGATGTATGATTCATTGTATATTAATCGCGTTCGAGTACCTAAAAGTTTTTACAAATTTTCACTGAATTTTACTAAATGGCGTTCGTTTACCCAGAATATAGTAAATGAGAACACAAATTGAAAGCGCAAAGTGACAGTTCATGGTTTAGTATTTATAAATTTTTACTGAAGAAATTTCTTGTAGTAAACTTTAGTAAAACCGTTCATACATATTCATACACTGAAAAAAATCCAGGCAACATATGCACGAAAATGCTAGTATATATTACGAAATATTTCGTCATTTCGCACGACGAAATTCTTTCGTAAGATATACGAAATGTACGAAAATAATTAAGAAAATGAAACTAAAAAAAGTTTGGCTCAACCGGGGCACGAACTCGCAATCTACATATTTCAAAGCAAATACCCACTTATATATACTTTACAAGAGCTAGAAATTTATTTTATTTAATTACACCTGAAAAATATGCCAATTTATACAAAATAATTTTATGTATTTCTGTTTATTTCAAATATATTTTTAGCAAGGAACATTTTTACGAAAGGTTTTCCTTACTTTCGTTAATTCAAAAAAATATTGACTATGATTTTTTTTTCGTAATATGTACTAAAGTTTCGTATATTCTACGATAAAAGTAACTACGAAGTTTTTGTCGTAAAATGTTGCATTAATTGTTTTCAGTGTATGTACTCGTATTAGAAGTAATGTGCAAAATATAACAAACTAACAAAAAGTTTTTGTTTGTTTATATAAATTTAAGCATTGAAGAAATGTTTATTATTGCATTTTTTTGTAAAATAAAGGTAAAGCTGCTGTATTTATTAAAATATAAAAATATAAACTGTAAAATGAATATGAACGACGAAAAATGAATACTACGAGTATTAGTACAGGCAATTGAATGCCTCGATAGCAAGTATTTTCCTGTCTACAAGATAATATTTTTATTAATAAAAACACGACCGTACATTGCTGAACTTGTTTATTTATGTCAAAAACATATGACACGTTTTTAAGTGTTCTCTAAGTGCACCAACGTACCAACAGCACACTACGGACCCGGTACAGGAACGGTTGTTTAACAGGGTCTTAACAGTATGGTGCGGTACGACCATAGCAATGTTCACCTAACGAGGCCTTATTATTTATTTTGCAAAACGTCACGCAAATCGTTTAAAAAAATTTTAATGTATTTTGTTTTTGTATTTTGCAATTTCATGTGTGTGAAGATAAATTTAAATTTAACTAGCTCCTTTAAGGAACACATTTAGTGGGATTTCTGAAATGATTGTGGAACTTTATAAAATCGAATTTTTAAAAAAAGTCTTAAGTAATATCTTGGACACAATTTTCCATTAATTGGTTAGTACGGAATTGGCCCCTGTTCCTAGATATGGTGTCCTAAAAAAAGTTTATCAATTTCAATATTGCTGTTAAATGTTTAACAGCGCTCTGTTAAGTGTATAAAAGTGCTCTGTTAACTGCAAAAATAGCACGCTAAAAATTTTGGTGCATGTCCCTGCTAGTTAAATTTAAATTTATCTTCACACACATTGCATTTTCTTCATATCAAATTCATAAACGCTAAATGTTGCGTTTTACAAAATAAGGCAACAAATTTTTTTAATATTTAATTAAATATATAAAAATTGTTTTGGTAACAATTTCAGTAATATTTTCAAAATGTATAGATTTTTTTGGCTTAGTTAGGATATTATATTAAATAGAACATAAATCACAATTGAGTCAATTTGATATAAAATAAATCTATAAGCACTTTATATATTTACGGAGTTTTAAAATTTGTTTGTGGAAAGTCAAAATTGACCTGACAACACTGGTGCGAAGGCACAAATAAAATCTATTCATAGCCCCAATATGTGTTCTATCTTTCTTTATGGCCTTAATTCCAATAATATTCATATACTCGTATTTATATAAATAATTTTTTTAATTTTCTAATTGTATTAAATATTTTTTTATATAAAATTTATAAATTTTCAAATTTATGGTGAATTGCTTAGAATGTGTAAACTATCCACAATTGCAGTGAACATGCGTAAGTGATTGGTGATTATTTGATGCTGCTCCATGGATACCCTAGATTATTAACATTTAATATTTAATAAAAAAATATGTTCATGTCTAATATAACAAAATTCTTACATTTGTTGAGGTGACTCGTACCGGTTTCTTTCTTGTTATAACTCCTGCCGACAAAGAAATGCATGTAAATACTAAAAAAATTATTCTTAAGAATTTCATCTCCGATTATGTATTTATTTTTATATGTAAATGATTTGTTTATATCAAGTGCTCTTTTTAATACTGTAGAATTTATATCGTGGTATTTCATTTTTATACCCGCTTGATAATGATGATGAATCATTTATTTCGTAGTAAAAAAGTGAAAAATGCAAGTAAATTTAAACATGCAAAAAGTAGGATTTTCATATTTTTCATCTTAGTGGGTCACCACAAGTAGAAAGGTTATATACAGTGGATGGCAATACAATAACCAATCTTCATGATAACTCTACTACGTTACTTCGGTTTTCAATAATAATACATAGAAAGAAAAACGGCGCACTAAATTCAAGTATTTTCTACTTACTTTGAGTACAAGTCGTACTAAAATTTTTTTATTACAAATAGCAATAAAATGTACTTTAATCAACCCGAAAATGGGAGGCCAATCCTGGAGTTTCTTAAAATGAATATAAAATTTTTTAATCACGTAAATAATCTTGAATCAACTAAAAAATAAAATTTAACTCTTTATAGTCCGTACTTAAATCAATCTTTGTGTACTTGACTTAAGTAAATCTGGGATTACCGTACTTTTAACACCGCTTGGAATTGATTTAAGTATGAATGGATTGGTTTTTCTTCTGAGTGTACTTTTAACAAGATACATACATAATTGTAAATGTCACTGTGGGAGATATAATATATTACATGAGTATTTTAAGGTATTTTTGTTTAAAAATTTGTTTATAAAGAGATAACATTTTTGGTGGCAAAACTATGAAAACTTTTATACTGTTGCACGAAAGATGATTTAAGCAACAATAATAGATCAAAAACCTATGCAAAATGTATGATGTTTAAAAAAACCTTTGATGGCAAATTAATGAGTTGAAATGCTAACAAAAATATGAAGTACATACTTTTCACAACTTCTACTTTGGTGTTTTACCACGGCGATGTCATAGGAGGCATCTCCAATAACAAATAACGACTTCAAAAGGTCAATACTTAGAAGTCGTTGAATACACAAAGCACAACAGAAAATTAAATATCTGCTGTCAGTATTGAACTCGTGCCTTACACATTGTTTTTTAATATGCCCTAAAATGTTGGCTCATGACTCACTTTATATTGAGGCTGCTCAAAGTGTCTTGATTCGTAGATTACGTCTAAAGGAGAAGTACTTTCAATATGTTTTTTTTTGTTTTCATATAATCAACCACAATTTCTAAATGCTTCAGGTTTCAATTTCTAGATAAGCTCTTATCAAACCAATATAACGCATTCTTCACAAGCGAATAGAATAAAGCAATTAATTACTTCAGTTTGGCAAATCAATTTATTTATTTCAGGAAAAAGATTTCATATTTTATTTTCCATTGTTTACATGAACGTGAACATTTAAATTTGCCAGCAGGTTGTGATGGTTACCAGTGCCCAATATCTCATTCTAAAAAATTAAAGCAATATTCACATAAAATTTCAAACTATTTTAATGTAAAAATAATATTTAAATTTTAACTTACAAGATTGACAGCGCCCATCACACTAAACGCCATACAACAGACAATCAATAGCAATGGAAATAATTTCATAGATAAATAGTTAATGTTCTGTACAAATGTAAATGAGAAAAAGTACTGCAAAATAGTTGATAGCTAAAATCATAATGAATGAGACACTCACTATAATTGCCAACATTATTATTATGAATTAAAAAAACTTACAAAACTCTATTTTTGAATATGCAGCAAATAAAAATTCCTGTGGTCAAATATAAATGTATTAAAATTAGATGAAACTAAATATACTCGTACTGTCATGATAAAAAAAATTATTAGAAACAACAAAGTAATGAACAAATTGTTAATTGTTCTAGGAACGGTTTAGCCCTTCCAAGGCAAGCTTAACTGCGCTATTCCAAAGACTACTAATAGAGACTTCGACAAAAAGTAAAATCAAAGAAAATATACATCTAAGTTTCAGTTATTTATAATCTAAATTAATCATAATAATTAATTATGTACACTCAAAAGAAAAATCAATCCATCCGTTCTTGAATCAATCCCAAGCGGTATTAAAAGTATACGTACCCAGATTTACTTAAGTCAAGTACAGAAAGATTGATTTAAGTACGGAATATTAAGTGTTCAATTTAATTTTTTAGTTGATTCAAGATTTTTAACGTGAATAAAGAATTTTGTACTCTTTTTAAGAAATTCCAGGAATGGTCATCTAAAGTAAACCCGTTTTCGGCTTGATTAAAGTACATTTTATTGCTATTTGTAGTGAAAATTTTGAGTA